>CM053593.1:389627479-389648452 GCA_028646575.1 Pseudocheirus occidentalis | reverse complement strand
CTGTCGAGTCTCTGTCCGTAGTCTAAGGCTCCTTCTAGCAATCTCTGGGACAATAAGACACTTCCACCTGGTTCAGGGGGCATCCCTGGCACAGAAGATGCAGCGAAGCTCTGAAGATGTCCTGCTGGGTGAGGCCTCAGGTGAGGCCAACAGCCAGGGAAGCGGGCAAACCGCCTGATGCCAGTCACAATCTTAGCCAACAGCATCTCTAAATTTCCTTCCCTTCCCAAGTACATGTCAAGGCAATTTTTAACACTCATTTAAAAATTTTTTGAGCTCCACATTTTTCTCCCTCATTCTTCCCCTCCCCCTCCCTAGAACAGTAAGCAATTGGATATAGGTCATACATGTGCTATCATGCAAAACATGCTTCCATATTAGTCATGGTATGAGAGAAGAAACGGACCAAAAGGAGACACACACACAGTAAAAACAGCAGCTTCACCCTGCCTTTGGACAGCATCTGTTCTTTTCCTGAATATGGGTAACATCTTCCATCATGAGTCCTTTCAAATTGTCTTGGATCATTGCATTGCCTAGAAGAGCTGAGTCCAGCATGGTTGATCATTGCTACAATGTTGCTGTCACTGTATACAATGTTTTTCTGGTTCTGCTCACTTCACTGAGCATCAGTCCATGTAAGTCTTTCTGGAAACTGTCTGCCCCTCCTTTCTTATGGAACAGTAGCATTCCATGACATTCACATACCACAACTTGTTCAAACCATTCCCCAATGGAGGGGCCTCCCCTCAGTTTCCCATTCTTTGCCACCACAGAAAGAGCTGCTATGAAAAATTTGTCCATGTGCACATTTTTTATGGTCTCTTTGGGATACAGACCCAGAAGTGGTATTGCTGGGTCCAAAGAGTATGCACAGTCTGGTTGCCCTTGGTCATAGTTCCAAATTGTTCTTCAGAGTGGTTACACTCTGAAGTTTATAATTCACCAATAGTGTTAGTTTAGGGTAAGGGTAAGGGTTAGGTGCATAGATGTGTTGATTTTTCCCACATCTTTCCCACATCTTCTCCAACATTTTTCATTTTTCTTTTCTGTCATATTAGCCAATTTGATGAGTGTGAGGTGGTACCTCAGAGTTGTTTTAATTGCTGTTTCTCTAATCAATAGCAATTTGGAGCATTTTTATCTGACTATAGATAGCTTTGGTTTCTTAGTCTGAAAACTGCCTGTTCATATCACTTGATCACTTATCAGTTGGAGAGTGGCTTGTATTCTTATCATTTGACTCAGCTTTCTATATATTTTAGAAATGAGGCCTTTATCAGAGACGTTTGATTAAAAAATTGTTTGGTTTTCTTTTTCTTTCTAATCTTGGTCACATTGATTTTGTTTGTGCAACAACTTTCTAATTTAATATAATCAGAATTATACATTGTCTAGTCTCTTGTTTGGTAAAAAGAAATTCTTTCCTTCTTTATATATCTGACAGATAAACTATTCCTTGCTCTTCTAATTTGTTTCTGGTATCACCATTTATGTCTAAATCGTGTGTCCATGTTGACCGTATCTTGGTATATAGTGTAAGATGCTGGTTTACACCCAGTTTCTGCCGTACTGTTTTCCAGTTTTACCAGCAGTTTTTGTCAAATAGAGTCCTTATTCTAGAAACTGAGGTTTGGGGGTTTATCAAACACTAGATTACTGTGGTCATTTATTGCCATGTCTTGTGTAGCTCATCTATTCCACTGATCCACCACTCTTTTTCTTAGCCAGAAACAGATAGTTTTAATGATTGCTGCTTTGTAATATAGTTTGAGGTCTGATACAGCTAAGACTACCTCCCTTTGCATTTTTCATTAATTCCTTGATATTTTTATTTTATCTGCTTATTTTTAGTTTTCAACATTCACATCCATAAGATTATGAGTTGAAAATTTTCTCCCCATCTCTCTCCTCTCCCCAATCCAAGACAGTGTGTAGTATGCAAAGAAGAATTAGAACCAATGGAAGAACCAAAATCCACATTCAGATTCCATAGTTCTTTTTCTGTATGTGGAAAGTATGTTCCATCATGAGTCCTTTGGAGTTGCCTTAGATCCTCTCATTGTTAAGGAAAGATAAGTCTGTCGAAATTAGTCTACATACACTGTGGCTGTCACTGTGTACGATGTTCTCCTGGTTCTGCTCACTTCACTCAGCATCAGTTCATGTAAATCTTTCCAGGTTTTTCTGTAATCTGCTTGTTCATCATTTCTTATAGCATAATAGTATTCCATTACATTCATATATCACAACTTGTTCAGTCATTCTCCAGCTGACTGACATCCCTTCAATTCCCATTTCTTTGCCACCACAAAGAGTTGCTATAAATATTTTAGTTCATGTGGGTCCTTTTCCCATTTGTATGACCCCTTTGAGATACAGTCCTAGAAGTGGTATTGCTGGGTCAAAGGGTAGGCACAATTTTATAGCCCTTTGGGAATAGTTCCAAATTGCTCTCCAGAATGGTTGCATCAGTTCACAACTCCACCAACAATGCAGCAGTGTTCCAATTTTCCCACATCTTCTCCAGCATCTATCGTTTTCCTGTTTTGTCATGATAACCAATCGGATAGGTGTGAGGTGGTTCTTCAGAGTTATTTTGATTTCTCCAATCAATAGTGATTTAGAGCACTTTTGCATATGACCATAGATGACTTTTCATTTCTTCATCTGAAAACTGCCTGCTCCTAATACCCTTTGACCATTTATCAGTCGATTCTCTTGATCTTTTGTTCTTCCACATGAATTTTGTGGTTGTTTTTTGTAGCTCTATAAAATAATTTTTGGCAGTTTTCTATGGCACTGAATAAGGAGGTTAATTTTGGTAGAATTGTCATTTTTATTATATTTGGCTTACCTATGAGCAATTGATATTTTTTTCAGTGGTTTACATCTGACTTTATTCATGTGGAATCATTCTATTTCATATAGTTTCATAATTGTATTTCATATAGTTTCATAATTGTATTTCATATAGTTCCTGGGTTTTGCTTGGTAGGTAGACTCCCAAGTACCTTTATATCGTCCACAACTATTTTAAGTGGCAATTCTCTTTCTATCTCTTGCTGCTGGGCTTTGTTGGTCATATATAGAAATGCTGATGATTTATGCAGACTGACACAAAACATCTTGTCAAATGCTCTGCCAAAGTCCAGGTGGATTCTATCCGTAGCATTTCTCTTCATCTACAGAGGGTCACTGGGTCCATCAGCCCCGTGGGCTCAGAGATCAGCTCTATGCCAATGCCCCCAGCTTCCCCAAAGTCCCATCCAGCACCTCCACTTATTTGGCGGACACTGCACTAGGGCTCATCGTGCCCCAGGCCAAGCTCAGTAGCTTCCTCTGCAAAACCCCTCCTTCTGGGCTCCACACCCTTTGATCAAACAGGCTCCAAAGCTGTCATTTCTGCCCTCCTTCCACACCATCTCCCTCATCCATCCATGCTCCCATCCACATGGCCACCATTCTGGTCCATACCCTCATCATTCCTCCCCTGGACCATTGTAATAGTCACCTTGTTAATGGCCCTGACTGCCTCCTCCCCTTTCCATCCACCTTCCATTTATAATCCAAGATTCCTGAGAGGAAGCTCTGCATCATTCCTATCTTTGTACTCCTGGTGCCCGTACCAGGGTCTGGCACTTAGTAGGATCTTAATTAACTTTATCTTGTGTGGTCTGTGGGGGTTGTTGGGGCTTCTCCATGTGACTGCAGACTCCCTAAGGCCAGAAGCAGCACTTCCATGTTCTGCCTTTTGCACAGAGCCCTTCCTTATCCCCCAAACTTACTCCCTGCCCACTGAGTGAATCCTCAGGGAAGGGTGGGTCATGAGCATTTCCCAGTCTGGTTTGGGGTTGGGAAACTGACTGAGGCTCATGAGCCTTGTGAAGTCTGCTGGCACCTGAATTTGCTCTTATCTTCATGCAGCCTTCAGATTCTAATTTGTTCCCCATCTCCACTGTGTTCTTTGAGGGGAATTCATTCAGTCTCTCATGGCCTTAATTTATCTGAGCAACGGAAATGAGCACATTGCCCCTCGTGCCTCTGAGATGTCCTTTCATAGCCCTTTGCAAAGGGCTCTGGGGGCACTGGGTGAGAAGTGCCATTCAAGGACAATGATTTCATATAGGAGTGTGGGAATGTCCTGGGACTTGGCAAAGGGCAAGAAAGCCACTGACCCCTTCCAGTAGCGACCTAGAAACTCAGTGACTTGGAATTCTTATCACCCTCCCTATTATAAACTGTATGCTTCTTCTTCTGCCTACTTAGTGGTCTAACCTTCCTGGACAGTTAATTCTGTAAGACTGGTTCATTTCTATAAACCATGGTTGTTATCATATCAGTTCTTAGACCCCAGGCCTTTAATGGGTAACTGCTATAGCAAGGAGGAAGGAAGGAAGGAAGGAAGGAAGGAAGGAAGGAAGGAAGGAAAGAAGGAATGAAGGAAGGAAGGAAGGAAAGAAGGAAGGAAAGAAGGAAGGAAAGAAGGAAGGAAAGATGGAGGGAGAGAAAAAGGAAGAAAGAAGAAGAAAGAAGGGAGGGAGAGAGGAAGTAGAGAAGGAAGAAGGAAGGGGGACACAAAGAGGCTTTCCCCCATCATCACTGCTAGGAATGAAACTGTCAGGGTCTCCAATTCCAAGTGGAGCTGAATGAGGAGTTGGGGTCAGCTTGGGATGGTGAAGGAGGATGTTAGTGTGAGTGTGCATACATGAATGTGAGTGTGTGAGTATTCATTAACAGATGAGTGTGTGAATGTATGTGTAAGCAGAACTTTGTGTTAATTGTGAGGGTGAGTGTGTGAGTTGGATGTGAACATGAACATGTGTTTGAGTACATGGGGATGTGGGTATGCCCCCAGCAGAAGGACCCATCTGAGCTATAAGTATGTGGCAATGTGAGTTGGGTGTGTGAGTCAGTTCTGAGTGTATGTGCAGTGTGTGTGCAGTGTAAGCAGGAATGTAGGTGTGACCAATATGAAGTGTGAAGGTGGCTGGGTGTGAATGAGTGTATGTGTGTGAATGTGTGTGTGAATGACTCTGTGTGTGTGTGTGTGTTTGTGTGTGTGTGATGCCAGTGGAGGTCAACATCTTGGAGCTGGGATGCAGGAGTCTTCTTCAGGAAAGCCCAGCAAATGTGGTCTCCAAGCTCTATGTCTGCAGGGGTTTAAAGTATTACTTTAGAGCTGAGTGGGAGCCATTTTCCAGCCAAAAATGTGGCTGCTGTCCCCATCCTCAGCACATGTGCACCTCAATCAGCCACTCATGAACTAGAGACAGTCGGCTATGTGGCTGACTCTTTTCATGAGCTGGTAATGATGTTTACTCAGGTTGGGATTCTCCATCTTCTGTGGAATTAAACCTTTTCCAATCTATGGATACTGTGGGAAGAAAAAGCCTGTGTTTTTCTGGTGGTGGCTCAATGCTCTGGGTCATGGAGCCCCAACCTCTGAAATCCAAGGTGATGCTCACCCAAAGGGAATTGTGGGTGTGAGCCCACATACCCACATGTACAGACCCTCACCCATACATTCCCCCACATACTGTTGCATTCACAGCCCCTCCTCTGTATTCACCTAGTCACAGATGCCTTGATGAACTGGCTAGTGGGCGCTGCTGCTGCTGCTGAAATCCCAGTTTCCTTCTTCGAGAGGTGAGAGCTGCGCAGTGGGGAGATGGAGGCAGGAGGGGGCAGGAGATGAGGAATCTGGAGCAGAGTGAGACACATGAAGCAGGGAACCTCTCAAACCGGTGCAAAGTCCTCAATGGCCCTGGCCTCTTGGCACCCTTGCTGTTCCTTGCACTGAGGAAAGCTTTGGACTGCCTGCCAACTCCAGTTTGTATCAGTCAGGATGCCCCAAGTGGGCTTTCTCTAGCTGCCTGCTGAGACACGAGGAGCCAGCTCAGGCAGCCAGTGGGCTGTGGACACTGAGACAAAGGGAACCAGCCCCTTCCTTCTGGCTTCCATTGACAGCCCACCTTGAAGGCAGCCTGGGGAGTCAGAGGTTTGGGTTTCAACAATAATGGTCCCAAGGCCAGCAATGGCCGAGTCTCACAGTTTCCAGACTATTGTGGTGGAGGGCTTTGTCCTGGATACACAGCCCTTGGCCTAACGTCCTTGTGACCCCACAAACCCAGGAGACCAGCAGGGACAGAGAAGGGAATGGAGGTGGGAGATGGGGATAGGGGGAATCACTGACCAGTCCTAGGCCACCGAGTCTGCTGGGCACCCAGTGAAGAACTCCTCCCGGTATTGCTATTATTGGGACTTTTCCTCTCTGTGTCATTGGTCTCATTAAGTGTTCTGGGCAGATGGAAATTCCTTAACCCCTGGGGGGAAGCCTGGCTAGTTATGAGCTGTTCTGGAGGGGAGAGGTCTATGAGGGAATGACTCATGGAGCCCATCTGAGCTCAGCTGGGGTTCAGAGCAGTTCACAGCTTCTCCTCTCTAAGCCAGAGGAAGCAGAGGTAGGAGACAGGCAGACGCTGCCAAGGTCCCAGGTGCCAGAGTCCACTTTTCCTATGCTGGGCAGGGTAAACGAAAGTGGGAGGGGGGAGCTCATAACAGGTAACCTGGAGGGTCCGAGAGGGGACGATGAGAGGTTCTGATGAATGAATGTTTCCATCTCGGAAGCCAGGCATGGAGCTGATGGGGCTGGGAGCCAGGGCTGCAGGGTGCTAGCCAACCTGAGAGGCCGTGTCTGCATATACAAAGAGGACCCCCAGGAGTGGGTAGCCCTGGGCAGATGCAGAGTACCTTCACATCCCAGGGGCATGTCCAAGAGGCCTGAAATAGAAGGAAGTTGGATCTCTTGGTGTCTACCAAGGAGGACTGTCAGAATTCCATTTCTGTCCCTATAAGAAAGGGCTGACACAGAGTCCTCTGCTTCCCCCCACCTCAACTGTGTCAAGTGGATGCTGTAAAAATGATCCACAAGCACTTAAGCTCCTGCTGTGTGCCGGGCCCTGTACTGAGGATACAGAGATAAGGAGCTTATGGGGGAGACCATGAGAACACCTGGAAGTTAGACAGGGTAGAATATAAATACAGTTAGTCAAGTCAATAAGCCTTTTTATTAAGGGCTTGCTAGATGGCGTGGGCTAAATATATACAAAATGGCCATGTGTATGACAAAGTGGAATTATTGAGAGGAGGCCCTGGGCAAAGGAGCAAAGGAGACAATGGGGGAGATGGAGCCCCTGGGCCCCTCTGCCTCAGTCGGCCAGCCACCCGTGACTGCTGCTCACAGGGGGCTTGCCTCGCTTGGACTGTGGGGGAGCCGGGGCCATGGCCACTGCCAAGGATGCCTGTTTGCCAACATGCCTTTTGATTTAATCTCACTTTGATTTCTATCTCTTATGTCTAACATCTGGGACCAAGTCATGGAAACAAGCCTGGCCTTGACTTCATGTGTCCCTTTCATCCCTTGGGAGGCTTTGGGGGACTTTCAAATAGTTCTCAGAGCTCAAAGCTTGTGAACTCCTGGGAACTGTGGCATCTGGTCTGCTGAATTAAGTCTGTATTCAATGGCATCCCAGCTCTCTCTATAGGGCCTTTTGGGGCAACTCCAGAGGAAGATACTGTGACAATTAAAAAGATTTGAGAGACAGAATTTCCAGGTAATTCAATCAGATTATTAATAAGGCCAACAGGTTATTCATAAAAGGATGGGCATTTGGCCATCTCTCTTAGACCAAAGATGGGGCCATCTCCAGTCATCCTAATCTATGCCTGGCCACTGGACCCAGATGGCTCTGGAGGAGAAAGTGAGGCTGTTGACCTTGTGCAACCCTCCTCACTTAAATCTAACTTATTTACAAGTCATGGCATCATCTTCCAAACAACAATAGACCAAAGACCATCATAGTGGCAGGCTCACAGTTTGTACATCCTTCAGAAGAAAAGGTGTTGAATGAGGGACTGATGCCCCCCATCATCATGTCAACCTGGACAAAGAAAATATCTCCGTATTTAGCCCAGCCCTGCCTTGGGCTACCTAGGCAAAAGGAGCAATCTACTCTCCCCATTGGAGTAGAACAAAATGGACATCTCCCTCAGATTGAGGTAGAGGAAGAGTTGAGCAGGGTTTGACCAAGATCTGGACGTTCATTCAATCTCATTATCATGCATGTCCTTCAAGAGACTCAACTTTAAATCAGGACTTTGGAAGAGGAGAGCTCTGAATCTCCCCCCTGTGTTGGCTATTAATAGTCATTTCTCTCACTGTGGACTAAGGGCAGGACCTCATTCATCACCTACTTACCCAAGCCTTATGGGTACCAGCCCTTTGCATGCTTAAAGGTGGGCAGCTGGCACCTCCAGTGATGGGGAATGTCCCCTTAGACCGCTCTTGTGGTTAGGAATGGTTTCCTATCTCAAGTCTCAATCTGTCTCTGCTGCTTCTGCCCCCTTTCCTTTGTCTGTCCCCTGTGGTCAAACAGATCAGAATCCTGGAATCTCAGAATTTCCTTGGGCAGCCAGGTGGTACAGAGGGCAGAGACATAGGCCTGGAGATAGAAATCTCTAGTTCATACCCATTAACTAGCTACACGACCCTGGACAAGTCACTTCCCCTCAGTTTCCTCAGTTGTGAAATGGGGACAATAGCAGCCCCTGTGTCACAGAGTTGTTGCAAGGATCAGATATGAGATTATTTGTAAAACACTTATCACAATGCTTGGCACATAGTAGATGCTGTATAAATACCACCTGGCTTCCTTTTCCCTCCCCTTATTGGAAGACAGCTCAGTAGCCATGGAGTATAGCCATGAATCTCCTCAGTGACATGCCTGACAAGTGGGCATCTGGCCTCTCCTCAAAGGTAAAATGTGGACTGGGGGTGGGAGGAAGCCTAGTAGCCTCCTGAGGAAGTCTTCAGTCCTCTGATTATGTCTCCCCAAGTCCCTTCTCCTGGTCAAACATCCTTACTTACATTGACCCAACCTATGGAACATGGTCTCTAGTCCCTTCACTGTCCTGACATCCCTCCTCTGGACCTAAGCTCAAATCTGGCCTCAGACACTGTGTGACCCTGGGAAAATCACTTAGTGCTGATTGCCATCTCTCTGTCTGTTTCTGTCTATTCTGGAATTTTGCTAGGACTTGTAGGCAGCCTCATTGGCATCTCAGGCTATGATTCCACTCTCTTCTCTCTTTTGAAAATGGTGACATTTGTCCATCTCCGCTCCTGTGGCATCTCTCTGGTTCTTCATGATTTTTCAAAGATCATTGATAGGTGTTCAGTGATCACACTGGCCAGGATTTTCATAACTTGACAATGTCACTGACCCGGTCCTGGTGACTACAATTCCTTGAGGGCAGTTTGCCCCTCTCCTGGCTTCCTCCTTCCTAGTCTTTTAACCATCTTATTCCCTCTCTCTTGATCAGTGACTGATGAGTGACTTAGTGAGTGACCAAGCCAACCACTCATAGAGTAGGCACAACTAAGGCTCCTGGTAGTGGGGAGCTTGGGGGGGACACAGGACCTCAAGCTGCTTGCACTGACTCTATTCCTAGGGATGGTACAGAGCTAGGGTGACTGGGACTCCCCACCATCTAGCCATCCATTCCCTAGAAGGAAAAGAGAATCACAGCTGGTACTTCCAAGGGACCCCATGCTATATACAATTACACAGGAGCTATTTCCCCAAATCAAAAACCTTGAGTTTGAGCACCCACTCAAACAGGAAAATAAGTCAGACCTCAGTCCAGAACCCTGAGGTCAAGAAAGAGCTATAGAAGTCAGTCTTTCATCTGCTAGAAGGGCAGGTTTCCAGCATGATCCTGATGAGAAGCCATAGGGACTTAATGGGTGAGTGGTAGGGTGGGATGAGGATGTGTGGAGTTCTGGGGATGTGTGTGTGTTTGAGAGAGACAGAGACAGATAAAGACAGAGAGACAGAGAGATAAAGGGAGAGAGAGCATGAGAGAAATGTGTGTGTGTGTGTGTGTGTGTGTAATAGAGACAGACAAAGGCAGAGAGAGACACAGAGGAAGACAGAGGCAGAGAGAATGAATCTTTAGTGGGATCCACTTTTCCCTTACCTTCTATCTTAAGCATTCCAAAGATTCCAAATCAGAGGAGTTGTTTTGCTCATTTGTCTTTAATAAAAAATCTCACTCGTTGACCCAGCCTGACATTATTGTCAAGTCAGGAAGTTCCTCACTCTCTCTGAAGTCCAACATTTCCTCTTGTTAGCTCATTGCTAGTGATAGAAAACAGCTGGTCCCCATCTCTTGTATAAGGACTTCCCATGTTCTTCAGTCTTTGTTGTGGTGTGTGCCTGGGACCTTGAGTAAATGTGCAGTTCTGAGCACGGTACTCTGAGCCTCAGCTTTCTACCCTGGCAAATATGAAATAGGCTTGAAAACCCCTCCCTGCTTCTTTTCTCCAGGAGGGTCATCCCAGATCCCTCAGACTGAGCTTCTCACAATTCTTCAAGCCTTATTCTTCTGTCTCTTTTCAGGATCTGTTCTGGGGTCTTCAGGCACCCTTTAAAAATATTTTCTTTTTTCCAATTACATGTAAAAACAATTTTTAACATTTTTTTATTTTGAGTTCTAAATTCTCTCCCTCCCTCCCCTGACCTCTTATAGAGAAGTCAAGCAATTTGATATAGGTTATACATGTCCAGTCATGCAAAACATATTTCCATATTAGTAATGCTGTGAAATAAAACACAGACCAAAAGAAAGTAAAAAAAAAAGTCTGCTTAGATCTGTATTCAGACAATATCAGTTCCTTACCTGAAGGTGGATAGCATTTTTCATCATGAGTCCTTTGGGTTACAATATTGCCAAGAATAGCTAAGTCAGTCATAGTTAATCATTGAACAATGTTGCTGTTACTTCATGCCATCTTCTCCTGGTTCTGCTCATTTCACTTTACATCACTTCGTGTAAGACTTTTCAGGTTTTTCTGAAATTATTTTGTTCATAATTTCTTATAGCAAAATAGTAAACCATCACATTCATGTACCACATCTTGTTCAGCCACTCACCAACTGATAGGCATCCGCTCAATTTCCAGTTTTTTACCACCACAAAAGAGCTGCTATTATAAATATTTTTGGTACATACAGGTCCTTTTCCTCTTTTAAAAAATACCTTTGGGATACAAATCTAGTAGTGGTATTGCTGAGTCAGCGGTAGGCACAGTTTGATTGCCCTTTGGGCATATTTCCGAATTGTTCTCCAGAATGGTTGGATCAGTTCATGACTCCACCAACAGTTCATTAGTGTGTCAATTTTCCTACACCTTCTTCAGTATTTATTGCTTTCTTTTTTTTGTTGTATTAGCCAATGTGATGAATATGAGATGGTACTTAAGAGTTGTCTTAATTTGTATTCATCTAATCAATAGTAATTTAGAACTTTTTATATAATTATAGATAGTTTTGATCTTTCCATTTGAAAACTATCTGTTCATATCTTTTGACTATCATTTGGGGAACAACTTGTATTCTTATACATTTTATTCAGTTCTCTATGTTTGAGAAATGAGGCATTTGTCAAATACTTACTGTAAAAAGTTTTTCAAGGTTAAGATGACTAATTTTGTACTTCCCTACATCCTATTTCCCCCCTATTTCTCTCTCTCTCTCTCTCTCTCTCTCTCTCTCTCTCTCTCTCTCTCTCTCTCTCTCTCTCTCTCCCTCTCTCTCTCACCTGTCTATTCTCTGGCCACTGCAGCCACCAGCCTACCCTCCCTTCCATGAGCCTCTCCCCTTCTGATATCCCCTTCTCCTTCTACTTCCCTATAGGGTAAAATAGATACCCATACTCCCACTGAGTTATTCCCTCTTTGAGTCAAGTCCAATGTCTGTCACCTTCCTATTTTCCCCTCCACTGTAAAAGTTCTTGTGTGCCTTTTTTATGTAAGATAATTTATCCCATTTTACCTCTCTTTTCCCCCTTTCTCTTAGTACATTCCTCTCTCAACCCTTAATTTTAATTTTTAGATGCCCTCCCATTATACTCAACTCACACCTATGTCCTCTGTCTATGTATACTCCTAACTGCTCTAATAATGAGAAAGTTCTTAGGAGTTCCAAGTATCATTTTCCCATGTAGGAGTATAAACAGTTTAACCTTCTTTATTCTCTCATGATTTCTTTCCAGTTTACCTTTTTATGTTTCTTTGGAGTCTTGTATTTGACAGTCAGCTTTTCTATTCGTTCTGGTCTTTTCATCAGGAATACTTCAAAGTTCTCTATTTCATTAAATATCTATTTTTTTTCTCCTGAAGGATTATACTCAGTTTTGCTGGGTAGGTGATTCTTGGTTGCAATCCTGGCTCCTTTCTCTTCCAGAATATCCTACTATACACCCTCCATTCCTCTAATGTGGACACTTTAAATCTTATGTGATCCTGACTGTGACTCCACAGTATTTGAATTGTTTCTTTCTATTTGCAATATTTTCTTCTTAAACTGAAAGTTCTGTCATTTGACCTACAATTTTCCTGAGATTTCATTTTGGGATTTCTTTCAGGAGGTAATCAGTAGATTCTTTCAATTTCCATTTTGCCCTCTGGTTCCAGGGTATCAGGGCAGTTTTCCTTGATAATTTCTTGAAATATAATGTCTATGTTCTCTTTCTGATCATGACTTTCAGGTACTCCAATAATTCTTAAATTACCTCTCCTCAATCTGTTTTCCAGATTAGTTGTTTTCCCAATAAGCTATTTCACATTTTCTTCTATTTTTTCATTCTTTTGATTTTGTTTTATTGTTTCTTGATGTCTCATGAAATCATTAGCTTCCACTTGTCCAATTCTAATTGTAAGGAATTATTTTCTTCAGTGAGCTTTGGTAACTCCTTCCTATTGGACCAATTTAAATTTTTAAGGAGTTCTTTTCTTCAGCGAATTTTTGTATATCTTTTTCCATTTGAGTGATTTTATTTCTTAAGTCATTTTTCTCTTCATTGGATTTTTGTGCCTTTTTTTACCATTTGACCTATTTTGTTTCAATATTTGTGTGTCTTCTTTACTAAGTTGTTGTCTCTTTTTTCATTATTTTCTTGCATCACTGTCATTTTTAATTGATTCCTCATCCCTCTAACTCTCTTATTTGATTTTTAAAATTCTTTTTTGAGGTTTTTTTTTAGGAATTCTTTTGGGGTCTGAGAGCAATTCACATTTTTCTTTGAGGCTTTGGATATAGATGTTTTGACTTTGTTGTCTTCTTTTGAGTTTGTGTTTTGCTCTTCTCTGTCACTATAGGAAGTTATTTTTTTTTTGTTATTTGCTCATGTCTCCAGTCTGCTTCTTGACTTTTCACTTTATGTTAAAGTTTGACTCTATCCCCATGGTAGACACTGTCCCAAACTTTTTTTGTTGTTATTTTTTGGTGCCGCTGTTTTCAGAGGCAATTCCACTGATCTGTAAGTTTTCTGTTCTTCCAAGATGGCATGATCTAAGGAGAGGCCAGCTCTTCTGACCTGTGAGTGACAACAAGTACTCTTTTCTGCCCTGGAAATGTGACCAGGGTCCTCACTCCTACTAGTGCTCCTTCTGAACAGTTGTCTGACTCCCTTGTAGTCTCAGGGTTGAGATCTCTGGAAGCCATTGCTGCTGATTCAGTTTTCCCTAAGGCTGCTGGCTTGCTAGGGTGTGGTCTGGCTTTGGCTGTGCTCCCCTCTCACCCTAGTGCAACAGACCTCTCTTGAAGGCTTTCTAAGTTGTCTTGGGTTGGAAAATTGTTTCACCCCATCTTTTTGTGGGTTCTGCCAAATTTAGAATTCATTTTGAGGCACCATTTGAACTTATGTGGAAGGGGATTTGAAGGGTGTAGAGGAGTCTGTGACTTTCCTCTGCCATCTTCTGGTGATGGACTTAACAAAGGGCTTTGTTAAGGGTCTGATGGTGAGAACAATGGGAGGTTTCTCTACCAAATCTTGTGGCTGATATCAGAGTCTCCTTACTTTAAAGACATCAGACTCTGGGGCTTCACTTTCTCATGCTCCCCCCACCTCAACACAAGAAAGAGCTTATTTTTTGTCATGACCCCCCCAGCCTTTCTTCATCACCTTTGCCCACCTCCCTATCTTACTATGAGTGCCCATTGTCATACATTCTCAAGCCAGCCTCAGCTCTCTACAATTCCCCTGTTTCTCCATTTTCTTTTTTTTTCCCAACCCAGAAACAGGAGGGGCTCAGAAGCCCCAGAATTCTCTCTTTCTTTGCAAGGAGGCACATGTGACATGCAACCTTTGAAGGCTGCTCTCTCTGCTGGTGTTTGTGCTGTGGAGTGGGGGCTACATGGGGAGCCATGGCAGCATCCTGCCTTTATATGTAGCTTGCCCCTGACCAGGACTCAATGCATGCAGGGGATCCATAGTTTGACCTTTGCCGGGCATTCACTAATACCCTTCTCCCGTACTCTCCTACCTACACTGGCAGAATCCACCCTCATATCCATTGTGGTCATTCTTCTTCCCTCAGCCTCTTCCCAAGCTCCCCTGAGCAAATGTGAACACTTTGTGAGCACAAGTACAAGCTGGCTCCTCTCCATTCATGTCTGGTGGGCTGCCCAGGGATCCTGGGAATTCCTCAGAATCAAGGGGAGAGGGCAGCAGGTGACAGTCCCTGGACAGATGTGGGCTCAGCAGGTGAGCAATGGGGAGGTTAGTCCTGGCCCCTCCTCAGAAAGGTGCCTTGCTACAGACACATTTAGGACAATGAGATGGTGCCTATGGTGGCTCAGCCTTAGGGATGGTGGTGTTGTTGTCATGGCAACACTAAGTTTGCAAGCAGAAAGCAGAGCTGGGGTCTGAAGATCCTTGTTCTGAGGCAGGAACCCTGAGTTGCCAGTCAGCAGAAGGACTCCCCAGGAGGCCTCCATGGGACACTGCGGGTCTCCAAGGTTCTTGGGATGCCTTTACCCCTTCCCGCACCAAATAAGACCCTTTAGAAGTGCCACCTGTGGAGAACTGGGGATGTCTGGGGAAGATAAGACTCTGGGCCGTAGGGGGCTGGAGAAAGTGTGCTGGATACGGGAACGAGGACCCAGCTCTGCCAGCAACCATCCAGGGACCTAGGGCTGATCCCTTCCCTTCTCTGGGCCTCCATGGCCGCATCTGCGAAATGGACTCGACCAGATGCTGCCCACAGTTTCCTCCTGCTCTAAGTTCTGTGAACTGACAGCTGGCATGGGGAGTCTTAGGGATCCTAGGACTTGGGCTGGAAGGGACCTCTGAGGTCCTCTACTCCATTTAAGAGAAGAGAAGTAAGGCAAGAAGCATTGAATAGATGCTTAGTATGTGCTAGGCATTGTGCTAAGTACTGGGGGTAAAAATATGAGCCAAGAAAGTCCACAAACAGCCTCAAAGTCCTGGGGGCCCTGTCCCTGTCCCACAGGACCCCCTCTTAATGCTGAAATGATGTTCCCATCCCCATCCCCCTCAAAGGCTTTTCTTCTCCAGACTGAACCTGCCCAGTTCCTTCAGCTGATTCTCTAAAGCCCTCGCTGGCCCCATCAGCCTCCTCTGGGCACCGCCAGCTTGTGCTGCACCCTAAGCTGCCCAGCAGGGATATGAAAAGTCAGTACCTTCCACCTTCCACTGACATTCTGATGAGGGCTTTGTTTTGTTTTGTTTTTTCTTTTTAATCGCTACACGGGTGCCATGGGTTTGCCTTTCTTTCTATCTTGGGTACTTGTCCAGCCACATTTGTGGGCATCTCAAAACTTCTGGCTGACTGACGATGGATTGTCAGCTTTTGAAACATCTCCTGCTAGAACAAGTTATACAAAGTGGGGAAGTTGGAAGAGACCAGAAAGCCCAAGGATTAATACCCAGAACCAATAAACAAACACGCTCCCCACTTCCTCCAAAGATCAGAGACGCCAAAGAAGCTGCATGAGCTACTGGGGACCAGGCAGCCTTGCTGTAACAAGCAGTGCCTGCCTCTGTCCTGTCACTGCCCCGCAAAGCAATTCTCTGGTTCTGGAGAGAAGCAAGCAGGCAGACAGACAGGCAGGCAGTCAGGCAGGTGCACATTTGGGCTCTGGGGCAGGAGAAGATGTCAAGTCCTGACCTGCCCCTGGAGCTGCCAAGGTGTGGATGTCTGTGAATGGCCTCAGGACCCCACAATCCCAAGTGTGCAGAGCCCCCAGGAGCCACCCAGCTCAGTACAGTCGTGAGCCCTGGAGTCAGGGGCCTTGGAGAACAGGCTCCCTTTCCTCTAAGAGTGCACAGGCCTGGCCCAGGTCCTTTAAGAGCCTCTCACAGGCTCCAGGGCAGGAGAAGATGGTGAGGTCAGGAAAGCCCTGGTGCTGCCCAAGGAGCAGCAGGGGGTGGCTCTTTCCTTTGGGTCTGAGTGGAGGTCCTGTGTTCCCAGCAGAAGTTAGCAGGAGCACAGGCAGAGTTTGGACTTTAGGAAACAGCCTTTCCTGGTCACGTTCAATTGTAACATCTAGGAGACTCAGGAAGACCTGAGTTCTAATCCTCCCTTAGACCCTTAATAGCTATGGGACCCCAGGCAAGTCACCTCCTGCCTCAGTTTCCTGGTGAAACAGGGCTACAGGGCTCCCAGAATTTTGTGGATCATGTGGGAGGATGCTTGTAAATCTTAAAACATCGCACAAACACTCCCTATCGTCCTTGGCATGCCGCTTCTAAGCCATGTCTGTTCCAGAGGTAGGGGAGGCAGCTGGGGGGCAGAGTCCCCAGAGAAAGGCAGCAGCTAAAGAGGCTGATTTCTTCCCAGCCTCTGGCCCCGGGAGACCTCTCCTGTCTCCTTCTTCTGGCTTTGCATGTCTCTCATTCCTCCCCAGACCCCTGAAAGGGCGAGAAAATTGCCCCAACAAGCTCTGCTGGGGGCGGAAGGGGGTCGGGGCTGCAGGCTCTGGGCAGGAGGGGCCAGGGGGAGGTTTTGGCTTCCCCTTTGAGCCTTTCCCTTCCTTTCTCTCCTGCTCTTTATCACCCCCAGGTTTGACTATCCTGGTGTGTGTGTGGAGGGGGTGGGGTGGGGGAACTTGGGTAAAGGAACTCTGTTTTTGTAAGCCTGGAGACCTGCTCAGATTCTCCAAGATGTAGGGAGAGATAAGCCCCAGAAGGAACATCGCCTTCCCAAGAGGAGGCCAGGATGCTCTTGGCTCTGCCAGGAGAATGGAGAACAAATGGCCTTTAACCTGCTGAAGCTGAGGGAGCCAGGAGGCCCCCCAGCCCCAGCCTCGACCTCCCAAGATGGGTCTGGGCTGAGCAGCTGGGCAGGTGGGTTATTCGGCTGCCGCTTTGCCTCAGGGACCCTGGAGCCCTAACCCACATTTTGCCTCCAGTTCAAGTCAAGATGAATTTCTAAGGCTCGGGAGGCCGCTGCTTGCGAGGGTTACACAGAGAGGAAAAGGGTACTTGCACCAGCTCCCTGTCTGCACCCTGGCTGCCTGGTGGTTAGCGGGGGTTGGCCTATGCTGGTCCCTAAGGACTTCACCCTAGAGTGTCTGCAGAGGGCCCCAGGGGGGTGTGTGTATGTGCGTGTGTGTATGTGTGTGCATGGTGTGTGTGTGTGTGTGTGTGTGTGTGTGTATATCCTTTGACACACCCCTATCACTCCATCTGTCTGGCCTTTCCAGGCTAAATGCCCCCAGTTCCCTCAGCCTTCCAGGCACAGGGCTACCTCTCTTTGGAACCATCTTTCGGACCCACTCCTCCTTTCCATGCAGAGCCCAGCACTGCAGAGCCCTGGATGGTGGCCTTCAGGACCCCAAGCTCATTGCCAGAAGGCCCTGAGTGCCTGGTCCAGCCACCTTGGGACACCTAGAGATTCCTCAAGCTTCAGAGCCAGCTAACTGCCAATTCGGGCTCCTTGCCTTCCCCCCATTAGAGCCAGGAGCTAAAGAGGGGGCTAGCAGAGTCATCTGACAATCTTGGGCCTGAGTATGTAATCTGTAAATGGTGCTGGTAGACTTGGTGGTCTTCTTGGTCCTCTGTCTGCAGGGGGCGGGCCGCTGCCCCTCACTTGAAGAACTCAGAGAGAGAAGCTGCCGTTGCTACAAGCTGGGCCCCCCAGGATGGCTTGGGGGCTCTGGGGCTCCAGCTGGAAGGACCTTCCAGGACCACTGAGGCCATGAGGAGGAAGCCAAGGCCCAGCTAGGGAGGAATATCAGCAATGAAGACCAATGCCTTAATGCAGATGTGCACTTTAGGGGGCACAAGGTATTTTTTCTGTAGATCTCAATACAGTGGTGGGAACTAAGCTCCATTGTCTCCATTTCACAGATGAGGAGACTGAGACCCAGAAAGGTGGATGTAGGGGAGGAGCCCCCCACCGCCGCCAGTTCATTGAGGCCCGGCAGCTGCTCCTGGGCAGAGACATTTAGTCCACTGGCTTTTTAACTTGGTAACATGTAGCCTTGTGATCTCAGAGGACCTTGAGGGCCTTCCCCCTGTGCCACCTCCACCCCTAGGGCCACCTGGGAGCCTAGCAGAGGCCAAGGTTCCTGAGAAAGGGAGGCTGGTGGGGCGGGGGAGGAGCACGCCCTTTCCCCTGGGGGTGGGAGGGATGCAGCCATGGCCCCATGTGGGAACTTTCCTCCCACACTAAGGGGGCCATAGGAATGTGGGCCTGGAAACAACTGGTGGCCTGGGGCAGGACCTGAACCCCTCCATCCATGGAGGGAGGAGGAAGCATCTGGGACCCATTTCCTGGAGAATACTTTTCCCGTGCCCCAGGAGTCGTGAGCTTGCTGGGGGGCTCGGCCCAGGGGAGCCTCAGTCTGTCTGCCCTGGATCAGAAACAAAATGTGTGTGTGAGTACAAGTGTGTGAGAGAGTATGAGTGTATGAGTGTGTATGGTATGTGTATCTGCATGAAGGTGTGTGTCTGTGTGTAGTACGTTTGTGTGGGCATTTGTGTAGTGTGTGTATATGTGTGTGTGTGAATCTGAATGACTATGGGTCTCTGTGTGTGAGTGTATGTGTGTGTGTTTATGAGAGTGAGTGTATGAGCGTGTGTGGTATGTGGATGTGTGTGAGTCTGTGTGTAGCATGTATGTGTGGGTATTTGTATAGCTGTAAGTGTGTATGTGTTAGTGTGTGAATTTGTATGAATATGGAACCATGTATGTGGGGGGGGCAGCACTGCTCCAGGTGGCTTCATTGGGCATCTCCATGGAGATTCCAGATGACGACTCATGGAGAGGATTCTTGGTCAGATTGGACTTGGTGGCTTTTGACTTCCCTCTGTTTCTGAGGTTGTGTGAATGAGTGAATGAGTAAATGAGTGAATGAATGAATGAGATGGATGAATGAATGAGTAAATGAATGAATGAATGAATGAGTGAATGAATGAGATGGATGAATAAATGAATGAATGAGTGAATGAATGAGATGGATGAATGCAAAGGGCTAAAGACAAGGAAGAATATCCAGATCTGAGTCAGCAGAGTTTGGCCCCCTATAGAAACTTGTATGTGTTTTATCTCAAAGCTGGATAGGCCCCCCTAGATGCTGCCACCTGAACCACACCAGGTCCCTGTGAGACCTTGGACTTACCTTCAGGGGCCCATCTCCTGCCTGTAAAACTGAAGTTAGACTCACTGGTCTCTGGAGCCCTGGAGTGTCCCCTCTCCTCCTCAGGCCTCAGTTTACTTCTCTGTAATAGAAAGGCACTGGGCTCAATGAGGCCTCCTTCCCTAGCTCTCTGGTCTTCTCAGGTAACTCCCACTGTTGTGGCTGGGAGCCTCGGATGGATCTCTCTGCTGCAGTGGGGAGCAGGTAGATTGAGTCCAGTGTCCTTCAGGAGGTGGGTTTTGGTTCTTGGATGAGAAGAGAACAGTTCCTGGAAGTCCTTCAGAGTCTCTTCCTCTCACACCTAAGCCAAGAGTGTGGCAGGAACTTTGAAGGAGACATCGAGGGGAGCCCCTTCCTGTTCCTCCTTCATTCCTGAGCTGTAATTTTACTGTTAAACTCATTAGGGTGGCTTAGTTCATGCAGGCAATTGGTATGCTTTCCAGGGTGCCTTCTCAGGCAAAAAGCAAACCAGAGCAAGCCCCCGGACCCCCGGATAATCTCGTCTGGATGGGGAGCTCCAAAAAAGCAACCTCTGGGCACCACTGGCTTCATCTGCCCCCAGCCCAGTACTAACTAACTGTCCCTCTCTCACTCTGTGGGGGGGGAGGGGCCTTCATCTTCCCTCCCCCTAATTCCTCAGTGGTTTGCTTTCCAGCTACTAAAATAATATTTAAGGTATCACAGGAATCACATTTTATTTCACTGTCTCATCTTACAGAATTCAAATGGCTGAATGAAGACCTCCAAGCAAAACCACCAGGATTTCTAGACTCTCCTTCAGTCCCCCCAGTGAGGGCAGGGTGGCAGCAGAGTCATCATAGAGGTGATCTATGACCCCTGTGGGAATACAGGCCGTTCTGAAGGAGGCCCTGGGAAGACCTGCACTGCTGGGGACGACTGAGGCCAGCCTACTGGCCTGTGGAAAGGGGGGCATGGAGCTCTGTGCCCCGAAGCCAGCTCACTGGTGCTTCTTTTGCCATTAGGCCCTGACACATCTGTCCTGGTCCCACCGAAGGTGAGGCTCCGAGCCAAGGGAGGCTGGGGATTTCCCCAGAGTCTTCAGAGTCTCAGTGTCCACTATTGAGGCTCTAGGACCAGTAGCAAGGACATGTCCTTGTATGTCTATTGTACATAGTAGGTGTCTAATAAATGCTAATTGGCTAGATGGCTAAGTGAATGAATGTGCTTAGTTAAAAACCAGACTCTGCAAAGACCTGTGGATGGGATGGAGGAAATGGTCAGCCTTTTAGGTTTATTTACTGAAGCTAGTTGGAGCCCCTACCAGTCACTGACTTTTGCTTATTCCAAAGCCCTGGCCAAACAACCTCCCCGTCCTGGACAATGTTTTCTAAAGAGCATTTTGTTTGTCAAATGAGACTAATAGGAAAGAACAGGGTCAGGGCAAGGCCCCAGAGAGAGAGAGAGAGAGTAAGAGAGAGAGAGAGAGGGAGAGAGAGAGAGA
>CM053593.1:389605889-389626979 GCA_028646575.1 Pseudocheirus occidentalis | reverse complement strand
CCTCCCTTCCTTTCTCCTTCTTATCTTTCTCCTTCCTTCCTTCCTTCCTTCCTTTCTCCTCCTTCCTTCCTTTCTTCCTTTTCCCGTGTGTCCTACCTTGTTTCTTTCCTTGCTTCACTTTAACTCTGCCTCAGTTTCTTCAGCTGTAAAACAGAAATAATAATAGAACTCACCTCCCCAGTGTTTCTGTGGGGATCACGTGAGCTAATATTTGCAAAGTGCCTAGGACATACATAGCAGGTGCTTAAGAAAACCTTCCTTCCTTCAGAAGGAAGAGCAGCCAGAGCCAACATAATGTGTCCCAGGCAGCAGGGCTAGGCTCAGAACCCACAGCCTCCATCTTCAAACCCAGTCTCTTCACAACAGAATCTCCCCTTCCTCGACTGCCCCTCTAGGCTAGGGTCATACCCCCTGTGGCTGATGGTTTCCATTTGAATTCTCTTTCTAATATAAAATGCTTCCTAGAGTCCCTTCTCACCCCGTGTCTCCAGCTTCACTATAAGGTATGGCTCCCTTTCCCCAGCTGGTTCACCCCTCCTTGAGGCAGGAGCGCGAATGGGGCCTCATCAAAGTGAAGAGGACCAGAGGTGCTCTCATGTTGCAGTGGGGTGGACAAAGTAGGGCCTAGGCTCATCTCACAAAACCTGAGGTGTTCTAGACTGTCCGATGTCCGGGTGGCATTGCAATCCCTACAAAGGGCAGCATTCTGGTCTCCTCACTCTCTGAGGGCCAGCAGACACCCAAAGAACCTCCAAAGTGGAACAATGAGGCTCTAGGGCAGGTCTCTGCAGAGCCAAAGACTTAAGTATTTTGTTTCTCCCTTTAAAAGGACCTGTTGTGTCCCTGTCTAAAGGTAAGCTCCCTGAGGGCAGGAACAGCTTCATTTCTGCCTAGGTACCACCAAGCCTGTACAGTAGGTATTTAATGAGCTCCCATTGATCAACTTAGAAGCTCACCAGGCAGGCATGATTTTTTTTTTCTTTTTAACTTTGGTTTATCTGACATTTTTTCCCACTTAACAAGCTTTTTCTCTTTCTCCCACCCACTCTCCCCCTTGGAAAGAAAGAAAAACAAAACCCTTGTAAGAAAAACAAAACAAAATAAAACATATGCAGTGTCTAATAAAACACATTCCTCCATTGGCCATGCTGAAAATTGTGTGTCTCCTCCTGTCCTCTAGGTCCAGCCTGTTCCCTCCTGCCGGCTGGATCTAGCCTCCCCATGTCAGAAGGTGAGGAACAGGCTTCCCCCTCAGCCCTCTCTGCATTTTCTCATCGTAAAAAATTTCCACTTATGTTTTCTAAATGGAAAGAAGTCGCCTTCAGGTCAGTGGAGAGAAAGGTGAATAATCCCAACCTTCTGCTCAAAGCATTGTCCAGCTTCTGCCCTAACCCTGTAGATGCACAAACCTGATCAATTAACCCATGTTGACCAGCACTGACACTGCCCCTACTATGCACCAACTTCTCTGCCACCACATGGGAATCCAGAGACAAAATGGAAAGCCTTCCTGGCAATGAGGCCCCCCATCCACTCTACTTCTGGACACAGCACCGAAGGCAGGCAACAGGTGCTGCCTGTGCAGTCCTTTCACAATCAGCTCCGACAGTTCACCCGGCTACACACTGGCATGAAGAAAAGCTCTCAACAGACCCATCCCAGTGGGTGGACACAAGAAATAGTCTCCATCACACACAGTGTGGCCCTGGATGAACTCTCCATCTCCAGAATCATGTTTGTGATTCAGGATGGGCTGGTCAGGAGGGTGTCTGCCCGAGGAGATGGAATCTCCCCAAAGTCTAACAGCTGCCTGAGAAGCTGACCTTTGGGACTGGTTGCCCAAAGCCACACAAACGAGCGTCTCTGCTCAGAACCTGTCGAGTATCTTTGTTACATGGGGATTCAGGGAGGAAGGGGTTGTCTGCTGTGACTGTTGTCAGTGAGAAGATGGGTGAAATTTAGCTTTATGTTCCAAAGAGGGCCCGATGACATTTGTGGACAGTTACAAACTGTTCCCTGGTATTTGGTGCTGCCAGGGATCACGGCTTGAAGGGCTTGCTTGGTTCTCCAGCCAGGGTGGGGCAGTGGGCAGAGTGCTGGCCCTTGAGTCCAGAAGTCCTGAGTTCAAATCTCTCCTCAGATTCAGACATTTACTAGCCAGGTGACCCTAGACAAGTCATTGCCTGCTTCAATTCCCTCATCTGTAAGATAAGGTTAATAATATACCAGCCAAACTGGGCTGGGGAGAGACTCAAACGAGTGACTAGTTGTGAAGCACTTGGCGCATTGTAGGCGCCATCTAAGTGTTAGCTATTTGGATGGCAGGAAGGCAGTTTAGGACTGACAGTTTCTGCTTGCTTTTTCTGGTGACCCCAGATTCTTCCACATCTTCTTTAGGGGCCTTTGAAGCCTCCTCCTCTACCAGGGCTTTTCTCTGCACAGGCCCTCAGCCCGCAGGATGCTGGTGAGGCTCAGACTAGGGGGGCATCTGCTCAGTCTCTGTGTGATATGATTGGGCTCCCAATAAGATTCGTGAGGAAGCCTCTCTTGGGGTCATGTCGTGGGAGCTGGATGCAGATAAGCCAAAGGCAGCTGGTCTCAGATCGCTGGGGTCCTTCCCTCCCTTGAGTGGTGCGCCCTCCTATAAAAATCAGCAACAATAAAGAAAATCAGCTTCCTTTATCTAGAGACAAATTCCAGTGTCAAAACGTGGGCACATGTAAGCAAGATCTGAGGGTGAACAAGCCAGGCCTTGGGGCATCAGTGGGGCAAAGGAAGGGAAGAAGAGGGGAGGGGGTGATTCCTCAGGGCCCAGGTAACTTCAGAGCCTGTGGGTGTCTGGCTCCTTTAGAGAGTAGTGGCCCAAACAAGGCTTCCCCTCGCTCATAGCCATGTTCAGTGGGGGAAGCAGGGCCCTTCCCTTTGGATCAGCGGCAGCTGGTCATGCTCTAGGCCCCTCCCTGGGGCTCCAGATGAGGCAGGCAGTTCACACCCCCCCCTTGGCTTGGGCCTCACACAATCCTTCTGTTCCCCTACCCCTTATTAGTGACCAGGAACCACAGCAATAACACAGGCAGTGTAGGCAAAGTAGGTATAAGACTGAGCTGAAAAATCAACAATCGATCAATCAACATCTGTGAGGTGCCAACTGTGCGTCTGGCACTCTACTGGGTGGGGCAATGCAAAGGCAGTATTTGAATTCAAAACTCACCTCTGGCACACACTGGTCAGGAGACCCTGGCCAAGTCCCCAGACTTCTTGGCGCCACCAGGAGACTCTGATACTAGAACTTGGTGAGGAGGTGCCTATCTGCACGATTGGAGGGAGTTTCCTTACTGGGAGAACTCCCTGCCAATGAAATCCTTTCTACCCAGAAAGCCACCCACTGATGGAAGTTTCCACAGCTGTTTTAAGGCTCCAAAACTTTCCACAGATGGCCTGAGTTTTTCTCCTCCCCCTGGGACGTTATCCCCATTTCTGAGGCACGGAGGGCCACAATTCTTTGCCCTTGGTCCCACAGTCCCACGGGTGGGACTTGAGTCTAGGCCGACGGTCTCCAAGGCTGGGGCTTTCTCAGTTGCCTGAATCAGGGGAGCAGACAGGAGTGTCTGGGGATTTCCCTGAGCTGGAGAGAAAGGGCTTGACCTAGACTGTTTGTGATACCTCCCACAGAGGGGCCCGTGAGTTGGGGTAGAGGGCTAGAAGCTTCATCCACATGAGGTGTAAGGGAGCTGTATTTAAGGGAGGTTTAGGCTTCGATCAGTGCTGGGGCACAGCTTTCAAACCCATCCTTCCTCTGAGTTGAGTGTGGGACAGTGCCTTCATACTGCCCAGGGAAGGAACCAGAGGGCCTAATGAAATGGGGGGGGGGGGGCGGCAGTGTTCTTCTTTACCTCTCAGTGCCCAGTGACCCTCAGGGGGAGGATTCAAGGAGTGCACGGCCTGTGTCTGTGCTTACCCAAAGGGTTCCATTCCGGCCTGGGGTCTGAGCCTGGGCTTCTCCAGAGCTCAGCACACCATACTCAAGAGGAGGCCCTAGTCACAGCCTTTTGTCATACAGGTTTGACCAGGGCTTGCGGCCCCCAGCCACAGGGCGAGTCTTCAGAGTCAATGTGCCATAAGAAGGTGAGGCCCCACGCATCAGACTGGCAGCCTAGAAGGGGCTCTGTCCCAAGGAGATGCTTGGCCCCTGAAAGGAAGAGGCCAAGACAGACAGCCTCAGATTTGAGTGGGGTTTGCTCCAGGCACCAGCTTAAGAACAAAACTTCAGCCTCCCACTGCCCTCCACATGAAACTTTGTTCAAAGCTCGCCTTCCACCTCCTCTTCTCTTTCATTTCAGACCCCACAGTTTGAGTCTTGAGGGGTCCCAGGAGCCGCAGCAGAGGCAGTGGATGGATCTAAGCTGGGATAGACAGAGGACGGGCAGTCATGCTCGCTTAGCACCATGGGGGAGTGCTCGATTTCTAATCTAATCTTAGCCCCGTTGCTTAGTCAAAAACACCCTTCTTTAAGGCTAAAGGGCAAGATTTTGACCAGTGCCTGGAAATAGATTGTCCCTGCCCCGCCCCCAATGTCCCAAAGCTTGGACAAGAGGCAGGAACACGCCCAGGCCCACACTGCTGGGAGCCACGTGGGCCCTGCTTCTCCACAGGCCTGCTCCCTGCACTTCCTAAGGCCATTCACTCAACCAACAATGCCGTCTACCAAGGACTCAAATGGAGGGTGAGCGCAAACCCAAAGAAAGACTTTAGATAACTCAGCCACACCAGCCATCTCCTCTCTCACACAAGTGGCAAAGGAGGAGAAAAGGGGTCTTGTTTCAGCCACCAATTCACCACAAGCTCAGCCCCATTCATTTGATTCTATCTGACCATTGCCAGGCCTCTGACCATTGCTAGGCCTCCACCCACCACGTATGCCAAGCACCCAGAGGAGAGCTGGCCTTCTTTCCCCTTCCATCCTCAAGCTCTCTTATTTTTCCTAATTAAAAAGCAAGGGAGGGACTTCATCAATCACACATCACACCTTCAGGATATGGGGGGGGGCAGGGAGGACCAGGAAGAAAATCATGGGTCTAGCATTTGCCAAAAGAACAATGGATGACCTCCCAAGTCTTAGCAAGAGGCCCCAACCTGGCAGGGGCTTACCAGAATGCTGGGGAAGTGGGAGGCCCTTTTTTCTTGGGAAAAGAATGTCTGGGATGTTAATCCCAAGGGCAGGTGAAGTGCCTCAGAAATTCCTTCCTTTGGGAAGTAAGCTCTGTGCAAACTCTGAAAGCCTGGAGTAGGGTAGTGGCCATCTTATGGAGCCTTGGAGCCTGCAAGTTAAACTGTCAGATAAGAGAGAAGTTTGTGTTGGAAAGAAAATGTCTCCTTCCCAGCCTTTGGCAAGGGACCGCTAGCCAAAGCTGCTCTTCAAAACAAAATTGCATTTCTTGTGGAGGTGATGGTGGGTGCAGCAAGAAGAAAAGACCCCAGGTCTTCCTTGGTTGGGAGGCTTGGGCCCAGAAAGCAACAGTCACTGGAAAAGAGTTGCAGGAACACATTTTTCAGTGGTTTTAATTCACAACTCAGTGGTTATTCCCCTCCCCCAAAAGGAGAGAATCTCACCATGCTCTTACAAAGTAGAACAGGATCTGAGGATGTAATGCGCCGTTGTGGCTGTGCAGGACCGGCCTTCACTCCCCGCCCCCCCCCCCCCCAGTAGAGCTCGCTACTTTCCAGGTTGGCCTGGGGGGTCTGTGCTTCCCTCTCACTGTTCTGCCTATTTTTAACCATGGTGGGGGTTCTTTTTTGGTTTTTAAAACACTCCAGCGTGCTCCTTCCTCCCGTAATAGAAAAGCAGGACAGCAGGATGCTTGTAGCATGTTATACCTGCATGCAAGCACAGGCGCACTCTGTGTCCAGCCTCACTCGTCCCACCGGCCATCGGACCCAGGGCGCGGCTTCGCAGTCCCTCCTCCAAGGCTGCCGGGGTCGCTCTTTACAAGATACTCTTGTTGGCGCCCATGAGCCGTTCTCCCGGCTTCTCTCACTTGTTTTGCATCAGTTGGTACAAGTCTAACCAGGTTTTTCTGAAGCCGTCAGCCTCCTCATTTCTTAGAGCACAAAGAGTTTTCCATCACCCTCACGCCCTTGTCCACGCGCATCCCCTCAGCCCCAGCTCTTTGACGCCCAGAAGAGGCTGCTGGGATTGTTCTTTCCCCTCTCTTTGATCTCTCAGGGCTCTAGATCTATAAGGTCTCTCTGGGTGGAAGGGGGGGGGGCGCCCGGCTTAGTGGCTCTGGGTGTCGTTCCATTGTTTTCCAGGATGGCACCAGGCGCTCATCAAAGAACTTGATTTCCTTCAGCATTTGTCACTTCCCCTTTTTTGTCGACTTTGCCAAGCTGGGGAGCGTGAGGGGAATTCGGAGGCGTTCCATCAATCTGCGTTTCCCGAGTTCTTTCTTGTGGGTGTTAACTGCTTGGACTTCCTCCTTCGGGAACGGGGCCTGTCCTTCCTCCATTTATGTCTTGGGAAATCATTGTCACTCGTCTATTTGAACCAGATCTTAATCTTGGTTGTGAGACTTTGGTCCGAGAAACTCATGGCAAAGAGGTTTTTCCCCGGTTCACTGTCTCCCTTCTCCTTTTAACTGAGTTGATTTTGTTTGTACAAAACTTCTCAATTATGCCTGAGTAAAACTGTTGTTTTCCATGAACCTCTCTGTGGCTAGCTGGGCATCCCTCTCCACGCTCCATAACTCACTAAGCAGGTGGAAGCTTCTTTGTAGGTGCCGGAGACTCTCCCACCCAAGGCTGCAAAAGTGGACAGACCAGGAGCTCCACCAGGCGAAGAGGGAGAGGAAGGGAGCTTTCAGAAAGTGGAGCGGGTCCTCAGAGATGGTCTAGCAAATGGAAAGCCAGTCTAGAGAGGGTTTGGAGCATCTCCTTCCTAGGCTCAGGCACAAGCCTGACAATCTTGGGACTCCTTCAGCTGCTCTGCTTCTCCCCCAACAGGCTTCTGCAGAACCCCCAGGGACAGATGGTGCCATCTCCCAAGCTATGGCCACTGGGCCATGGGCTCTGGGGAGAGTGCACCCTTCCCCCCTCAACTCTGCTGGGGCAGTGAGGGGTGACTGAGTCACCCCACCAGAATTCCACACCCAAACATGTATCCTGTTGTGTATTGGGATGAGAAAGGTTCTTCTCCACCTTGAGTCATTTCTATATACATCCACACATACATACACGTATAAAATATACATGCATGTGTCTGAGTATATGTATGTACAATATATGCATGTAGGTACAAGTATGCATGCATGCAGGTATAACATATGTGTATGTGTACATGGGTACACAGCAAGGTAGGTATTGTGTAAGTATATGCGTTATAATATATATGTATAACATATGCATTTATGTATGTGTATTCACACATGATATATGTAAGTGTATAACATATACATGTGCATAACATTATTGTGTATGTGTGTATGTAGAACATATGTATTTATGCACAATACATGTGTTTGTGTGCTCACATGTAATATGTGTGTGTGCTATATGGATATGTGTGCACAAATGATTTATATATGTGTGTGTGCATGTATGCTATGTGTCTGAGTATATGTGTGTACACACAACATGTATGTATGTGTTGTTGTTTGTTTTCTAAGGGGACCATGACATCAGGGAGGTGATGCCGTGACACGCAAATGAATTGGGTTTAAGTGAGGGAGGGCCATGCAAGGTCACCGGCCTCACTTTCTCCTCCAGAGTCATCTGGGTGCAATGGCCAGATACAGATCAGGAAAACTGGAGATAGTTCCCATGTCTATGTAGAATAGATGTAGATGTGTTTGTGCATGTATACGTGTATGTGTATATATGTGTATATGTATGCATAAGTATATTCACTATATACGTGTCTATATGTACATGTGCGCACATGTGTGCATGTGTATGTGTGCATGTATGTAGGTGTTTGTACACATAGGTGTATGTGTGCTTGTCTATGTTTGTGCATATATGTGTACATCTATGTGTGCATGTGTGTACATGTGTGTATTGTATAGATGTGTGTATGAATGTGTGTGCATGTGTACATATGTGTGTACATGTGTGTGTGTCTACATCTTGTTCCATCTTAACCACACCCTCCGGTGCTGGGCTCGTGTCTCCGACACTGCCTGGAAGTAGACAGCACCATATTGGTCTGTGCCCAGGGTGTGGTTGGCAAATCTCACTGCAGCCCACAGTGAGCCTGGGACAGACTCCACAGCCAGAATGGGCTGGGTTTTCACAGCCACTGTTACTTGTGCAGCCAACTCTGGGCCACAACAACACATTTTCTGAGTTGCCTTTCAAGCCAGGCAGGACAAAAAGAACTCGGGGCTGCAGGCCAGGAGCTGATCCTGACTCTTTGTGTTCAATGACCATTGAACAGGGAGCAGCAGCCCCTCCCTCTGCAAGGGTCTTGAAACCAGGACCCGAGTGAGAGACCAGGAACACACAGAAGGCTTAGGCTGTGTCCCACTGGGTAGTGGACAGACTCTTCCTCTCCAATTCAGAACAGGTTCCAATCTTCCCTGACTGCTTCTAATCAACTGTGTGACACTTTTAATTGAGTGCTGAGCCGGAACTCCACAGACACCCTCAAGCGGCAGTTAGGAGTGGGCTCAGGACAATCTGGCTGTTCTGCTTCCAGTATGAGCATTCACACTTCAGCCATTGTCCAAGCCATGAATCAGGGCCTGATTTAGTGTTTTGTTGATTGCCTGGACTTGTATGGACTTAGAAAGTGATGGAGCAAAGGCCAGGGAGGCCCAGCAAGCTGAGCTCATTTTTCAGAAAGTCAGCGGTTAAACATATCCCAGCATGTGGATAGATAGACACACAGACGATAGTAGATAGATGATTGATGGATGTATAGATGGAGGGATGGAGGGATGGAGGGATGGAGGGATGGAGGGATGGAAGGATGATAGATGTGGATAGACAGATCTAATAGGCAGACAGATAAATATAAACAAATGGATAGAGAAATAGAAATAAATATATAGAGGAGATAGGAGACAGAGACAGAGAGAGAAAGGAGGGTTATTTATTAAGCATTTAGTATGCGCCAAGTTCCACGTTTGATGCAGAGGTAAACAAACACCAGCATCTGCCCTCAAGGGACTTCCATTCCAGCGTGGGAGACCAGAAAAGCAGGGGCTGCAGGGGATAGATTTTGGAAGGGGCAGGATAGAGAAGCATCTGGATGGTCATTGTCTGAGCTGGGCTGGACGTGTGCCGGAGGCCCAGGGTGGAGGAGGGTGCAGGGGCTTCTTGGGGGTGGCTGATTAGGAAAGGCCCTCCGGAGGGCCTTGGAGCCTGGGGATCCTCCTCTGGCTCCTCCTCCTTGGTCCCCACTGGGACACCGGCCATGAGCACTCAGCCTCTGGGCAAGCCTGGCTCTAGGTTAGGGCCACCTCTTGTTTCTGTCTTCTTTCCTCTGAGGCAGCCCCAGGGGTACCGTGGATAGAGTTCTGGCCTTGGGGTCAGGAAGACCTGAGTTTGAATCCTGCCACAGAGACACGACCAAGGTCATGCCTGGCCTCTGCCTGCCTCCATTTGCTCATCTGTGCCTCACAGGGTCAAATGGGATAACAATGTGGAGCTCTTGGCAGACTCAGCTATGTAGATGCCAGGCATTATTATCCTCACTATTAATATAATTGTCAGAGGGCTTTGTGAAAGGAGACTGGCTGGCATGGGCAGCAGCAGATGTATAGAGAGAGAGTGTGAACCTCTGAAGGAGAAAGCGCAGGAAAGAAGGAGCGTCCCTGTATCAGCAAGCACCCCAGCACACCCAAAGTGGCTGCTGGCACAGGTTCTTAGATCTGCTGTTGTAAAGGAAAGCCACTCCAAGAGGGTCAACAATCTTACTTTAATCAATCAAACAAATATCATTTACTTAGTTCAGGGTACTCACTTTTCTCCCTGAACTAGGTAAAATGATACATGTTTGATTGATTAAAATGAGACTGTTAACCCATTTTGAGTTGCTTTCCTTTAGAAAAGCAGATCTAAGAACCTGTGCCAGCATCTACCCCAGGCATGCTAGGGTGCTTGCTGATACACCCCCACCCCCAGCACTGATGGGGGGAGCTGCTGATGGGGGGGCCGCTGATGGGGGAGTTGCTAATGAGGGGATGCTGAAGGGGGGAGCCACTGATGCAGAGCCACTGACCAGAGCCTGAAACCAGTGACCCAGGAGGCTCGCCTCCATCCTGGCCTTTCCCAGTGTCACACCCGTTCTATAGATCTACGTTGCTTTGAATTTCCCTCTTGTGTGGCAACCCAGGTGCTTGACTAGGCCTGACCCATAAGGCACTCTGTGCACTCTTGTGACTTCCGACCCTTAGACTAGTTCCCCAAAGATGCTTGTTCCTCAGAAATCTGATGAGAGAGAGAGAGAGAGAGAGAGAGAGAGAGAGAGAGAGAGAGAGAGAGAGAGAGAGAAGTGAAGGCTCACCTGAGGAGGCAGACAACCTTGGAGAACCTGGAAGGGTGGCGAAGAATGGACACTGACCGAGGTGCCCAGCCTAGATGGGAGCCTGGCTAGCCTTGGCTAGAGACCAGCAAGGTGGGAGGTCTGCCCTCTCACCAGCTAGGACTTCTCAGTCAAGCATCATGGTCAGCTCTTCAGCCCTGGTCTTTCCCTTAGCACTGGAAGTCCTCAGGTTCTGACCAAGGACCCTTGAGGAAACCCCTCCCCATTCTTAAGCTGGGGTGCTCTAGCCCACCTCTCTCTAGACAGAGGGACTGCAGATTGTGGGTCTTTGTCTGGACCTCAGGGGCAGCCCAGAACTCACTGGTTTGAGCAGAGGATGGAGGGGCACTGACACCAGAGAGGGAGCCCAGCTTGGAGAAATGAATCATCCTTTTGGTAGACCCTGGGGAAGGTAGGGGTGAGAAGAAGGAGGAAGGATCAAAAGGGGTTTATCTGTGCCTCTGGAGGCCCTGGGGAGCCCCTGGAGTTACGTGAGGAGGGGGTGCTGATCCTGCACCCTAGAAAATCTCTCTAAGGACTAGAAGATGGGTTGGAGCAGGGGGAGCCAGGAGGCAGCCCCCAAAACAGTCTAGCCATGAGCCAAGGAGGGCCAGGCCAGGGGCAGCATCAGAGAGGAGGGCACATTGGAGACATACTGAAAGATGAGGCTTTATTCCTAATCTTGTAAGAGAGTGAGGGAAGGCCTTTCAAGGCTGGCTTTCAGACCTTCTCCCCTTCCTAGTGACATTACCGTCCTTCACTGGACAAGGCTGCCTTCAGTGAGTGACCTTGGTGGAGTCGAGACAAGACCCTGAGAAGGGCCTTTCCTGCATCACAAACTAGCCCAGGGATACCTGAGATCCCAGGAGGGGATGCTGTTTGCCGGCCCCGAGTGTGAATGCTCACAAAGCTGCTGTTTCCCTGCCGCAAGGGGATGGAGTTAAGGGAGGGGGCCCAAGTCCCCTGTGGTTTGTACATTGGGAGACCTCAGACAAGTCACTTCCCTTCTTGGCCTTGACATCCTTCTCTGCAAAATGAGAAGCCTGGGCTGGGTTACCCTTCCAGGGACAAGGATCTAAAACAGAACCTTGGCTTGATGCTTCAAGCCAGCTCCAATCTGGTTCCCACCTTTCCTTCTGAATTATTTTTTTATTATTCCCTTTGAGTCAAACTGGCTGTCTCTAACATCTCCCACCTCTGGGCATTTTTACAGCCTGCCCCCTGACTGTGCCCACCCTACCCTCATCTGGACTACACCCACAGAATCGTGGGTTTGGGGCCAGAAGGAACCCAAGGGAGTCCAGTCTAACTCTCTTTTTACAGATGAGCAAACTGAAGGAATGGCACTTCCCAGGATCATAGGGGGGCAGCTTCATAGCTGGGGGAGCCCCAGAGGCCACCCAATCTCCTTGCTTCACAGTGAGTGGCTCTGTTCTCTCCCCGGCACCCTTGTTCAGCCAACAGATCAAGGATCTTTACTGTTCTGACCTTGTTTCCGAGGCTCCCCTCAATCCCACAGCCGCTGCTTCCTTGACCCATTTCTCTCAGCTGTCAGGTCTCTTTCTCACATGTGTCTCTTCAGGAGAGTGGAAGCAATTTGAGGGCAGGGCTGCCCTGTCTTTAAATCTCCAACTGCCTAGCACAGTGCTGGGCACACAGTGTGCAGAGGCTTCACCAAGATGCCTCTAAACAGAGGTCCCTCCTTAAGGACTTGGCCCCCATTTCCCTTCTTGAGTCTTCCTGTGAATCAGGTCAGGCTCAGGAAGAGGTCTGGTCAAGGTACTCCTTCCAGCCCTAACATGCCCCCTGCCTCCTTCTTCCCAAGGATGCTTGCAGATGAGTCCCTGTGGTGCAAATACCCACACTTGGGCCAATCATTTTCAGAGGGAAGCACAAAGCCCGCTTTAAGGACCATTTGCTTTCTGGTGACTGTCTCCTGACCTAGCTTTTCTGGCCTGGGGGGCTCTGCTGGAGGGGGAGGCTGGCCCCTGGCCCCTGGAACTCCCACAAAGTATGCCCTGGAAGGGGAAGATATAAGAGGGCCAGCTTCCCAGGGTGGGGTTGGATTATTTTCTTTGTCTTAGACGCTGATGGGCCAGGACCCCTGGGTTAGGGGTGGGGTAGGGTGGGCACGAGGGTGGGGGGATGCGAGTAGGGGTAGGGGTGGAGGCTCCCAGCCTGCTTGGAGCTGGAGCCATGCTGACACCATATTTTGTCTGCATGTCTCTCCAAGGACAATGCGGGCTTTCTTCTTGATTCTCTTTCCTCCCCTTTGTCTGTTGGCGCCTCTCGGGACAGTGTGCCACCCAAGGAAAGGGCTTGGGAGACGGCTTTCAGCTCCTTATTGCCAAGGAAAATATTTGGCTGGCCAGGAGGTTTCCCTGGAGCAGCGGGGTTGAAGCCGCCAGCTTCCTGCAAGCCGCAGCACCTTGCTCCTTCTGCACATTGGACTGGTCTACCAGCAATTGTTCATTAGGAGCCTTCTGTGTGCCAGGCTCAGTGCCCGGGCTGGGGACACAGAAACAAATGCACCACTGCCCAGGCTTTCTTGATGCTTTCCTGTGTGTTCATGAGCTCTCGGGGGGCACAGTTTGGCACAGATGAGGGTCCCAGCACAATCGGGAGGGCAGTGGGCACTGCCATGAGCACATGGCAGTTCAGGTGGCAGATGCTGCCTGCGGTCCTGGCCTCTGAGTCTAATAGCAACATCTAGATCCCCTTTGCTCAGCCACTGACCTCTGGAGCCAGCCCTACAGGTCAGCCCCTGGGTGAGGAGACCAGAGGAACTGTCAGGACTTGGCCATCTTTGGCAATGACCCCACGTCACCTTTTAGGTGTTGGAACAGAGGATGTGAAGCTTCAAGGCAGAGACGGTCCTGGTGCCAGGGGAGCTGGGTTCAAATCCTGTCTCTGTTCTTAGTACCTCCATGACCTTGGGCCAGTGACTGACGCCCTCAGCTTCTAACTCTGAATCATATAAGCCTTCAGAGGGTTTGGGGAAGAGACCAGGCCAAGGGAGGGGCTTTCTGCTCATTCTTTGGCAGGAGGGACTGGAGCCAGCTTGGTTCCTGAGTCAGCTGTTCTCTGCCCAGGTTGAGCATTCACACCTCAGTATGTGTAGATTCCACAAAGCCAGTCTTGGTTTTTTGCTTCATTGACAATCCAGACTTGAGAAAGTAAAGGGGGACATGCTGATAACTTGTCTTTCTGGAGACCAGGGTGCTCCTGGTTCTAGGCCTCGCGGAGGGGCAAGGGAGGTTAAGTGCAAGTGGCAGCCACCTGATCTGGAGTCAGTGACCTGGCGGGGAGGAGCTTCTCTGGGCTTCAGCTTCCAAATATGCAAAGGGAGGCTTTGGCCAAGTCTTCTCAGGCTTGGGGCCTAGGACACAGGGCCTCTGTGTCTGTCTGCTGGCCCCAGAGGCAGGGCTTTCTGCTTCTCACAAGCATAGTTCTGATCATCGTTAGAGTTAGCTGTGATTGCTGCTGTTAGGGGAGCAGAGCTCCTCTTCTCCCTGTGGGGCTCCTGTTGCTTTCTCAGGCCTGCTTGGCAGGCTCTGCTGGGCCCAGGGCTTAGATGGATGGCCAGGCCATCACCAGCCTGCTGTCAGAAACAATCGTGGACCTCGTGTTTAGAATAATGAACGGATTCTATTCTCAGCAGAGAAGATCTGTCTCTGATGAATTGGTATGTTGGTGCTGTAGTCCATGGGCTCCGGGGCCCCATCTGAGCCCTTCCTCATCTCTCTGCCTCCCCCTTCACTTCTCTTCCCCTCCCTCTCTCTCTTCCCCTCCTTTCTCTCTCCCTCTCTTTTCCTTCCCTCTCTCTTTCCTCTCCCCCTTCCAAATCGCGTGGGTTTATTTTAGTGGAATAAATTCTGGGCCAGTGCCTTCAGAAAGTCTGAGTTTTGTCCCTCTTTAAGTATAGGGAGCAGTAAACTAATTAACAGGGTTCTGACCCTGGGAGTGTCCAGCTACATTCTTGCTTCTGGGGTCCTGGGCCTCTTATTTCAACCCTTGACCTGGGTCCTCACCTCTGGATGTTTGAATTTTTTGACCTACATTCTTGACCCCATATTGACCAGGCCATCTATGCTGACCCACTGTTCCCCATCTCTGAGTCAGCTTTCTGAGCCCCTGCTAATCTCATCTCCCCGGATCTGGCCCTTTGCCTGCCTTCAGCTAGAATTGCTGATTATTTATCTACTGAGCTTGGAGGAGACTTGAAAGGACAAAACATATATGTATCTAAGTACATATTTTTAAAATCTACAAAAGAAATACTTTGGAATTTGTGGATTGGGGAAATTTGCTCAAACCTTCCCTCCAATAAACCATAAGCTTTTTGAGGGTGGGGCAGTTTTGTTTGCATCCTTCTGTCTCAAGATTGTATATCATCATGTGCACAATAAGTGCTCAATAAATGCTTGTTGATGAATAGGGAGCACCTCTTAAGGGGCTGGGTATTTAGTGTCATTGCTCACAAGCCCCTACCGGAGTGCTTCTCATTGATCATTAACTGGGAGCCTTGAGTACTTTTAGAAAAGGGGTTTGCTGAAAAGCCACGGACACCGGCAGAAGAACGCTGAAGAATGCTTACAAAGATGGACCCTAGCTAGTCCCTGGCCAAGAAATCCTCTGTCCAGAGGGAGTCATCCTGTGTGAGGTGCTCTGCCAAGCCCTAGCTTCCCACCATTCCAGGAGTGATGAATCTTGATGATTTTATGTTGGGGGAACTGGACATGAACCGAGTGACAGAAAGACTTCCAGGAATAGTCCATCATTGTGATATGTCAAATATCCGAGTGACATTCGTTCCGGCTCTTCCTAACATTCGCATGCATGTTAGACCACATCTATACACCACGATGAGCTCCCCTACTTCTCGATCATCCAGCACCCGCTTTATTTGTGTCACTTTGCTCCCACAAAAGTGCTGCTGTCCACATCTGGATCCTGTGTGGATTTCTTTGGGATACGTACCTAGAAAATGAAGCTTTGAGTCAGAAATGCCAGGCACTTTCTTAACCTAATTCCTTATTCCCCCAAATGGCTGGACCAATTCCCAGCTCATTATATAATGTACATAATATTATGAACATACAACTGTGTATGATATACATACATCTTCAGCCCACTCAGTACTAATGACACGCAGTTAAAGCTTTTCATTAGATGGATTTCCTTTGAAAGGAAGACTTGTAATTCTTCTGAGCACACGTGCATTCCCCTAGCATCGATCCTTCGCCGGTGCTGGGGCAATGCTGTGTTTTTCAAGGCCACTGGAGATGGGGGAGGAAATCCTTACAGGAGATGAGGCCTTGCTCATTAGAGCACCTGGCTCAGGAAGCTGTCTGTTTGTGGGAACTGGTTGGGTGTTCTTTCCTCCTTACATGCCATCCTGTAAGGCTGTATTTTTAGGGTTCCTAGAATAGCCACCAAGACACATGTATTCTTTGGGTCCATCCCAGGTAGATGAGAGCAAAGGGCTCTAAAAATAAGGCTGTTTCCCCTTGTCACCAGAGAACATTTCCCAAATCTCAGTGACTCAGACTCAGATTCTCTTTATCTTATAAGGATGTTAAATCTGAGTTATGGTTTAGAAGGCCAAATCTGGCCTTTCATTGGATTTTTTCCCCTCCTCCTTCCCAGCTTCTCTTAAGACCAAAACATTGCCAAGTTTGTTTGCTTGCTGGGTAGAAAGTCACTAAAAGGGGATTGGGCACCCATAACTGGTGGTGAGAGCAGCCAGCTGCGGCCTTGGAGAGTCCCTAAGTGAGGACAGGGGCAGGGTGACATTGGTCATCATGCCTTTCTGAAAAGGGCATGAAAAGGGGCAGGAAAGAAAGGCCTGAAAAATTGTGCCTTTAAAAGGAATTTTCTTTGACCCTCCAAAGGAGCCAGAGTGTTCTCATGGGTACTGCTTTTTTATAGGTGTCATAGAACTCACTTTTTCTTTTATTAATCTATCCCTGTCACTATATCCTCCCCATTGAGCAATTTATTTCAAATCAGAAAAAAAGCCCTCAACACATAAATGCACAGTCCATCGATCTTGTCCAAAAGCATCTCTCTCTCTCGTGGAAGACTGATGTGCTTCACCTTGATTCTTTTGGACCGGTGGTTTATCCTGGCATCCATCAGTATCCTGAAGTCTTTCAAAGTTGTCTTTATTAACAAAGGTGTTATCATCATGGAAAGCATTCTCCTGGTTCTGCTCATTGCCCTCTGCATCGGTTCATAGAGGTCTTCCCAGCTTCCTCTGAAATAATCCCCTTTGTCTTCTGCCACATCACATTCCTTTTACCTGTTCCAGCTGTTTTAGTCATTTCCCAGGAGGGGACACCCTCATAGTTCCCAGTTCTTGGCTTCCACAAAAAAAGCTGCTGTAAATAATTTTGTACAGATGGATCCTTTCCCTCTTTCTTTGATTTCTTTGGGGTTTATGCCTTATAGCAATATGTTGCTGGATCAAAGGCTAACATATGATGTATTGACTTTGGGGGCATGTTCCATAATGGTTGGACCAATTCAAAGGATGCCAGTGGCCCTGTTTTCCAGTAGCCCCTCCTCTGTTAAAAGCACTGTCCTTGGGCAAATTGTGTCTCTAAGACACAGGTATACACATATCACAGAATCACAGAAGGAAGGGCATGTGCACTAAGATTCAGCCTGTCCTGTACCTTGCTGAGAAGCCCCTCTACACATCCCTCCATGGGGTGTCCAACGTCCTCTAGAAGCCTTCAGCAAGGAAGAGCCAGCCCTCTGGGGCAGCTCTCAGAATGGGGGGGGGGGTCTTGCCCTCCAAACTGGGCTCTTATTTTTACCCCCAGGGCCCAAGCAGAGAAGGGCCAGCCCCTCTTCTCGAGGCTCCACCTTCCAGTCCTTGAAGATAGCCCTCACATCACAGAATCAGGGAACTCAAGAGTTGGGAGGGCTTTCCAAGACCACCTCGCCCAGCCTATGCCCCAAAGGAGGTGCCCCACTAAGTCTTTTCTCAGGGCTAAGTGCTCCCAGCTGCCTTCCAATTACACGGTCCACCTAAACTTTTCTTCTATCACACAATAGAGGGAAACATCAGGAGCACTGAGGACAAACAACTTTGGGGGAAACAGGGCCCCCCAAGAACAAGCATAGCTCAGGGAAGGGGAAGCCTGGACACACAATACAAGAGAGGGAAGGAAGAAGGGGCTGCACAGTGAGAAAAGACGGGTAGGAAGCAGCAGGAAGAAGACTGGGCTGGTTGGGAGAGCCTCCCTGCCCACCTGGCCAGCAGAGATGCAGCTCTATTGCCTTGGCTTTTTGCTCTTTCCTTCATCCCTCTGATATTCTGTGGACATGGCCAACATTTCAGGTTTGGAACCATGAAACAAAACCAGAAAGAGAAGGTCCGATCTCTAAAAGTATCAGCTGACCCTAGTGCCCGCCTGGTTTGACCTAGGAAAAGGAGCAGCCACTGGGAGTGGGCAGTCAGCCCATGGACTTCTGCTTATGGAATCAGGGAAACTAAAAACTAGGATTGTGAACAGATTTCCCTTCTTGGGGCCACAGGGGCACCCTGCTTCCTCTCCCTATTGTGTAGATCAGGCAGTGACTCTGACCTCACTTGACCAGTCAATGATCCAAACTTGGCACATTCCAGGCCGGCCAGAAGGTCCCTTGAGCTCTGATCTGGGGCTGCTGATACCATTAGCCCAGCCAGTTGTTGTTGCCCTGAGTGGAAAGACAAGAAGGGGGGATAGCAGTGCCCCCAAACCTCATGCTGGGAAGTCTCTCCTCTGGGGGCCAGCTGATAAACAATGATTGGTCTTGGCAGGAAGCATTCAGAGCAACAAGAAGGGATGGGCTTGTTGGGTCTGAGGTCTGATATTCAGCTCTAGGGAAAGTCAGCATAGCCCCAAAGCATGGCTGGGGCTCAATGGGTCTGGCAAGAGTCATCTCCTCTTCTCACTGGGCACCGGGCATAATTATTCAGCTCTGACCCTTCATGTACCAGGGCACCTAACTTGCTGGGCTGGTCCCAGGGAGCTCAGCATCCTGTGAATCAGAGGCTCCAAACCACAATCCTGGGCAGACTGTTCCAGATGCTACCACGGTTCCCATCTACAAAGGGACTCTGGAAATTCTTGAAGGAGAAGTTTGCCTGGTCAGGTCATATTAAATAGATATGAACGGAAGGAAAGAAGGGAGCAGGTGTGCCTTTAGTGCTGTCCCGGACCCTTGCTGAGCTCTGACAAGTCCCACCTCCCACAGCTCAGCATCCAGCTTTCCTTAGGTAGATACAAAGCAGGACACCTCTCTTTTCTTACCTGGGCCACACCTACAACGGGCTTATGCTCCAGAAGTTAGTTGTGAGGATTCACAAGAGAATTTTCTATGGCAATCAGCTTCCTAATGGTCAAGAATTTCCCAGACTGGCCCATAGAAGTTGTCTTAACTCAAAGAATTCCCCAATAAATTCCCCAAACTCCCAAGCTCCATAGTTGACTAATGGTCGCTCAACTCAGTAGCCTAAGGGCCATCCTGAGGCTGTATTCTCAGGAGGGACTGAAGGGACTAGAGGCCACAGTAGGTGTCCTTTATTGCATTGTAGTATTCTCCTTTTATACCCTATGGGCAACATGATTAGAGCACGATCCCCTTGTGCACTGGGGGTATGGACCAATGGAGGAGAGCTGAATCAGTCATCTCAGCGATCGGTCTCATGAGAGACTTCCTTGTGAGCTTAGCAACTGGGCTGTGACCCTCAGCACCACAGGTGCTTTTGGACTCACACTGATCCCTACAAACATCCATTTCAGATCTTTGGTCCTCCTCCCTCAAAGGCATGAGCCCTGAGCACTGGATCAGAAGATTTCAGAGCAAGATGAGGTTTCAGAGGTCAGCAGGTCTAGCCTTCTCCTCTCTATAACACACCAAGTGGCCAACTGGCCTAGCCTGCTCCTCTCTATAACACTCACACCAAGTGGCTGGTTGAGCTAGCCTGCTTCTTTCTATAACACATCAAGTGGCCAGCAGGGTCAGCCTGCTCCTCTCTATAATACTCACACCAAGTGGCCAGTTAGGTCAGTCTGCTGCTCTCTATAATATTTATGCCAAGTAGCCAGAAGGGCTTTTTTTGAAAGTCTCCAGGGAGGGGAAGGCCTCCCAGGGCAGCTTACACCCTTCTGAGATGACCCAAATTATTCTTTCTGACAATAGATATTTAAGAGAAAGTATCACCCCATAAGGAGATTCTTAAGTCAACGAAATCATGGGTTCGGTCTTCCTCCTTTCCTAATGTCCAGCCTAAACCTGTCTCTCTTCAACTTCCTCCCAATGCTCCTGGTTCTGCGCTTTGGAGGTCCAACCTTCCTCTGTGTTATATACCTTCAGACAGCTGGACACAGGCTTTAGGTTTTTCCCGACTCCTCTTTTTGAAGCTAAACATACCCTATTCCTTTCATTGACATTGCCACAGCCAGTTCTCCAGTTCTCTCACTGTCTTGAGCATCCTGTCTATGACACCAGCCCCCCTGACTGTTCCTTGAACAAGACCCTCCATCTCTTGACTCCAGGCATTTGCTCTGACTGTGCCCCATGCCTGGAATGCCCTCTCTCCTCATCTCTGTCTCCTGGCTTCCTTCAAGGGCCAAGTAAAATATGAGCTTCTACAGGAAGCTTTTCCCCAGTCCCCTTAATTCCAGGTTCTTTGCTCTGTTGATTATTTCCAGTTTATTCTGTCTATATTTTGTCTGTATCTATTTGTCTGCATGTAGTCTCCTCATTAGACTGGGAGCTCCCTGAGAGTGGACATTGTCTTAGCTCAGTACGTGGAACATAGAAGGCGTTTAATAAATGCTTACCAACTGTCCCTCCTTATACCCAATAGTATCCACTATTTCCAAGAACCACAATTGGCTCAGCCATCACCAGGTTGATGCGCATCCCTTTTATTTCCAGTCATTAATTTTTTTTATTTTTTTATTTTTTTTAAATGTAATAGATTTTATTTGTTTTCTTGTTTACATTGCTTATTTTCATGAGATTTTTGAGTTACAAATTTTCTCCCCATCTTTCCCCTACCTCCCCTCACCCCCAAAACAGTGATCCCACTGTGGAGCCCCTCCCTTGGTCTGTTCTCTAACTTTATGGTAGGGCAGGGAGGGACTCCCTATCCCAGCCCCTGTAAATCTTGATTCCTATTTGCAGGTATTGCAGAGCTTTATATTCTAGATTCTTTCAGTTCCTCACTTGTGACCCACCCCTGCTAGAAGGGCAACCAATTCAATACAGGCTGTGTAGGTGTGATTATACAGGACATCTTCATAGTGGACATATTGTGACAGTGATCATATGTCCCTCCTCCCTATCCCTCCCCCCTTGTTCTGTTCTCTACCCTGTCCCTGTCCCTTTATTGAAGTGTGAAAATCCAGCATCCCTCCCCCAGACCCTGTCCTCCCCTTCATCATCCCCCCTCCTATCCTCATGCCCCCTACTCTCCTGTGTGGCATTATGCCCATTTTAGAGTTTATGCCATTTCTTCCCTAAGCCAGATTCGATGAAAGTAAATGAAAGTAAAGTTGTAACAG
>CM053593.1:389580574-389605389 GCA_028646575.1 Pseudocheirus occidentalis | reverse complement strand
CAGCCGTGGCTTCTCCTGACCACCCTGGGGCCAGGCCTCACTGGAAGTAAGGAGCTAAGCCTTTGAGGTGCTAAGTGCCTTTAGTAGGTGCCAATAGAAAGGGGCATGGAAGATCTTCTGATTTCATTAACATTACAGACATGGCCTTTGGCTTGGGGAAAATGATCAAGGACCAGTCCTCAGCTGTTCAGGGGCTTGAGATGGAGTGGAATCCCTGAATAATTCCACCGTCACAATCACATGGCATGGCACGTGATAGGATGTTCACCATGTGGCTGTGTTTTGGTGTGCAGGCTGACTGAGTCAGCTCTTGTACCACTCCCTATGTCAGGAATTCCTTCTTCACAAGCAGCTTACTTTTCTTGTCAAGGCAGGCAGCAATGGAAAGAGCTTGGGCTTGGAAACCAAAGTTCCCAAGCTGGCCCCAATCCCACCGCTGCTTGCTACCTCAGCTCTTGGACCTCACCTCTTGGAAGTTTTCATTTCTTCATCTAGAAAATGGACAGAATAGTACTGTCAGTGCCTAGCTTGCATTATGCTGCCTATAGGTTCATGGGATCCCAGATTTAGAGTCAGAAGGGACCTCTGAGTCCTTCTAATCTAATCTTCTCATTTTACAGAGGAAGAAACTGATGCTGAGAAGCATTCAAGTGACTTGCCCAAGGTCACACAGTTAAGTGTCAGAGGCTGCAGTAGAACTGAATTCTATCTGACTTTAGACTCAGGGCATGATCCGTTGTACCTTTCAGCTGCCTATTGATTAATTGATTGAAAGACATCAACTTCAATTCATTTCAATTTCATATAAACATACTAGACATCTCCTCAGTCTGAGATCTAGGTTCAAGTTTTTCAGCTGGTGCAATGTACTGACTGGCAAACCACTTGGCTTCTTTGTGCTCTAGGTTACTTTTAAGACTGTAGCATAATGAGCTGCAGAATGGGAACCCAGGTGGTTGGGTAATTCAGCTTGTCCTCTCACTCTTCCCCTCCCTCTCCCTCTCCTTCTCCTTCTCCTCTCCAAAGGAAGGCAAATTTTGATGGCCAGAAGCTGCCCACTTAACTTGGGGTTTACTGACTTGATGCCTTCCTTCCTTCCTTCCTTCCTCCCTCCCTCCTTCCTTCCTTCCTTCCTTCCTTCCTTCCTTCCTTCCTTCCTTTCTTCCTTCCTTCCTTCCTTCCTTCCTTCCTTCCTTCCTTCCTTCCTTCCTTCCTTCCTTCCTTCCTTCCTTCACCCAGAGGTAAATGAAAGAAGGGAGGGAAGGGAAGCACAAACAGGCATGGTGGCTTCTGTCCTTGGTGCTATTTTTAATGTTACATTAGCTGTACTTTGCAAAGCAAGAAAGAATTGGAAAGAGTGTGTGGAAGGATGGGCAGTGACTAAGCAAGGATCGATCAGATGTCAGTGGGCACCCTAGACCAACCCTTCCCAGAAGGGCTGCGCTCTAAAGAGGCTGGAGGGGGTAGTAGAAAAGACCATTGGATCTGGAGTCAGGAGACATGAGCTGGAAGCTGGGGTCCTTCACCTACTGTCTGTGTGTCCCTGGGAATCTGTGTTCCCCTCTCTGTACAATGAGGAGTGGGCCAGATGGTGTCAGAGCTTTCATTCTGTGACATCTCAATCTTGGAATTGATGTTGTATGGTCAGTGTCTGCTGATGAGTGAATGAAGCAAGGCACAAGGAAGTATGGTGTTGGGGGACCCAGATTAGCTTGAGCATTGTGAGGTCTATTACCTTTCACTATCAAGCTGTTTGACCTTGGGCTCTCCTGTCCTCAATTTGCCAATCTGCCAAATGAGGGGCTTGGATTAGAACATTTCTAAAGCTCCTTCTAGCTCTAAATTCTAGGCTTTAGAAATTGTGGTCCAAGAAAATGTCACGACTTGTCCAACATCCAACAGGAAGTAGGAGCAGAGCTGAGGCTTCAGTCCAGGAGCCTCTGCTGTCAAGTCCCTTGTTCTTCCCACCAAACAAGAGTAAGGGCCAAATGCACCTGATTATGGGAGAGTGATAGACATTGCACAAAGTCAATTTGTCAGCAGACGCTCACGGTGCTAAGTGATGGAGACACCAAGAAAAGGCAAAGACAACCCCTGCCTTCAGGGAGCTTGCATTTCAATGGAGGAGACACCATGCTTCTAAGGGGTCCAGACAAGATGCAGAGTGGATAGAAAGCAGTCAGAGAGAGGGAGGCATGGGCAGCTGGAGAAGGGGAGGAGGCATGCTGGCCAGACCTGAAGAGTTGGGGAAAGGATTGCAAACACTGCAGTGTTCTAGGTTTGCAGCATTCTCCACACATCTCCTTCTGTGGCAGCAGCAGAGCTGGAAATATGTGGAAACCTGTGACCTTAGCAGGATAGAGAATCATGCTAGCTGACTGGAGCAGTGGCTTGCCCCCAGTGGGGTGGACCACCTCCTTCTCTACTTATTGGGCTCCTATGGCTCAGGCTAATTATGATTTCTAGCAAATGTGGGGGAATATTGATGAGCTGACAGCTGTCCTGAAGCTGGCCAAATAACTGAATAATTGCATGGCCATGTTCTAAACAGCTGCAAAGAACAGCTCTCTCCCCTTCCTTCCCCTTTCCTCCCCTCCCCACCCTCACCCCCTGTTGCCATAGCCATCAGATCCAGGGCCCAGAATCCACCCATAAAAGAGGGCAGCCATTCCTCAGAAGTACAAGAAGGCCCCTTATTTCATGACAGGAAGGGAGGGTGCCCCCAGGAGCTAATGCTGTCATGTCATGTCAGTGGGCAAGTTAATTAAGGAGAAAATCAACTTGAGAAATAGCACATTGCAGAATAAATGACAAGTGATGTGTACCAAATCGACCATAGTCTTTGATACACAATTCTTCAGACAGAGATGGCATGGTATAGTGAATGAGAGGTTTGACCTGGGTTCAGATCCCATCTTGGACACTTGCCAGATGGATGGGTTTGGGCAAAGCAATTTACTCCTCTCAGCCTCAGTTACCCCACCTGAAAATCAAAGGTTGAACTTGATGGCTTAGAGGCTCCCATACAGGTCAGTATCTTGGATCCTTCTTCCTAAACACTTCACTTTCTGACCTTTAGGACCTGGGGATGAAATAATTGTCCCTACTGTGTATATATGTTCGATGCTGTGTAGATCCATCCACATTACCTGAGGGGCTTAAACATACCTGTGGTCATATCAGAAATGTGGCCTAGGCTGTGTCTGGAAGATTGGCTCATGATGAACTCATCTGATAATGAAAGGCTGCCCTCCAGCCAATGGACAGGTATCAAGCACTGCCTCAGCACATAAGGTGCTCAGGGTAAAGGGTTTAGGGTCAAGGTTTAATGACCATCCTGGCTGCTTTCTCCAGGGTCAAAAGTCTGCCAAGAGATGCAAAGGGAAATGTCCAGGGCAGAGAAAGTTCATGAGAAAACCTGAAATGAAGCCATAAGTCTTCTTGAACCCTAAAGGCTCACTTGGGTATGACATGTTCTTTGTACACAACTGAAGGTGCCCCTAAGACTCCATGAGAGTATCCAGTGCCTTGGGGCAGGAGGGGCTGATGCTCTTTTCCCTTATGTAGCTGTTTACTGCCTCACCCCGGGGCCAGTAATGGAGTATAATTGATCTGCTTTCAGTGACCCTAGCCTGTGTCTTTCCCAGCATCCTTGGCCGCAGTGTTAACCATATTTTATCTGTGTGTGGTGCCTTTAAATCCACCTGAATGTCAGGAGCCCTGCTATCACCCGACAGGGCTAAGAGAGTTGGCTACCAAGAGGCTGTGAGAGGGGGAGTTAAAAGGGAGATGGGGACTCAAAGAGGGGCAGAAAAAGTTTCCTTTATTGTCTTAAGTGCAAGCCTTTTATAGGATGCTTCCTAATGGCTTTCCCCTGTGGACATTGCACACTATGGTGTTCCCAGGCTTGGGGGTGTAAACAGCAGGCTTTATCTCCAGGATCCAATTCTTACCCCTGTGTGCTCAAAGTCTTCCCTGGGGGATGGGGAGCTGATCCAGGCCTGGAGCAAGCCCTTCACCTGAGGGGCCTTATTCTGCCATGAGGGTCAGAGTCCCACTGGTCCTCAACAGATCTGATATCATTCTCTAAGGACTGGGCGGAAGCATCTTTGACTAACCCCCTTGTGCAGACTTCCGGGTTATCTCCTTTCCAGGAAGCCAAGGGAGCTGTGCCACCTGTCCCAGATCTCTGAGAGCTCATATGCCTTTAAGCTCCACCCTCATGGTGACAGAGGAGAATCCAGGTGAAGTCTCCTGTGTTCAGTCACCAAATAATGGTGGATATTTCTGAAAAGGCAATACAGGCTCATGTAAAGTCTGTCAGATCATGAAGAAGACCTGGCTCTGAATGCTGGCTCTAGGATTCGCTACCTGTATGACCATAGGCAAGTCCTTTTTCCTTATCTATGGACAAGGGGACATCCGAGGTCTCCTGCAGCTCTAAACCAAGGACCATATGATCTCATCCAGTGGCCAGAAGGGCCCTTGGATGTGATTTAGTCAGGCTTGGCCTTTGGGCTCCCACAAATGGCACTTTGGTCCTTTGTCAGTCTCCCTGTCTCTTTGCCAGATCTAGGGCTTGTCTGGACAGTTGCTGGGCAACCTGGATCCCCCTTGACTTGGCTTATTTCCAGTTGGTCAAGGTTGGAATATGATATTTCTGGGTTGTCTGACTGAGGTCTCTTTTCAGGGGGCGTTTTCCAAGAAGAACATGTAAGATTAGGCTCCAGGCCATGTGTGTATAGCATGCACATGGGTTAATGCTGACTGTTCTGGGATGGACACACAGTGTCCAATGGCCTGCCCTCAGTGTAGGCAGAGGCTGCCCCCTGACCTCCATGAGCTTCTTAGAACCTAGCACCAAACCTGGGGCATCATTCAGGAACAACCTTTCCAGAGGGAGTCCATGCATTAGAAGAGCCTCCTCTGGGTAGAGGGCAGCCAGAGGGGTGGGATGATCTGGAGTCTTCTTTTGATCTTCACTGCCATGAGGAAGCAACCCTGGTATGGGCAGGAAAGGGGGAGGGGAAGCATCCTCACATTAAGCAAGGCCTACCAAGGTCAAAGGCATGTGGCCAATGGGTGTGGGAGCCCCTGTGCTCTCTTGGTGCTTCTTCTTCTCCTTCCTATGGTTTTATTTAAACTTTTTTTTATCGCATTCCCATGGACCCCTCCCTGCAAACCAATACAAATAGTTGGGCCAAATAGCCTTCTTCACCCAGGACACCTCCCTCTAGACTTTCTTGACAAGAATGTCCAAGAACCCCCTTCACCTTCAGCTCCATCTGATCCCTGGGCTCCTCACCAGATCCCCTTCTTTAGATTTTCCAGCTCCTTCCAGGGCTTCCGTTAGTGGAAAATGCCCCCACCAGCCCTGCTTTCCTTCCCTTCAGACTCTGCTCCTGACTCCCTGGAGTCCGGTGGCAGAGGTGGGGGTGGGGGTTTTGTGGCTGGGGATAATAACAGCACCGGCCTCCCAGAGGATCAAGTGAGGGAACAGTGGTAAAGTGCCTAGCCCAGTGCCTCACACGCAAGAGGCACTATGTAAAAGCTCATTTCCTTTTCCCTCTTCCCTTCTGGGCTTCTCCCATGATGCCTCTGCTTGGGTGATTCCTCTCCTCAGCTTTCACCTGCTTTTCAGTCTCTTTTCTGTGTTGTCTTCCCCTATTGGAATGTAAGCTTCTTGAGGACAGGCACTGTCTTTCTGCTTGTGTTTGTATCCCCAGGGCTCAGCTCAGTGCCTGGCACAAAATATATGTTTAACAAATATTTGCTGACTCGATTTCACTGGTCATCTCTCCATCAAGAGGAGGGGAGTACATTTCCTCTGTTCTTTGGACCCAGGATTGGTCATTGACCTTTATAGGAATTCAGGGGTTTCAGAGGGCTGTCATTCGTTTGATCACAGCCTGGGTGAGCAATGTTCTCTTGGCTGCACTTTCTTCTCTGGGTAGCAGCTCATTCAAGTTTTCTTGTGCTGCTCTGATGTCTCCTTTGTATCATCTCTTACAGCTCTGGAATGTTCCCTACCTTCATATGTCAAGATTTACTCAATCTACCAATTGATGGGTGCCTTCTTTGACTTTGGGGGTTTTGCTATGTTGGCTTCTTTTGCTCTGATACCACTTCTGGACTGGAATATGAGGCTAGACTCTCAGGCTGGTAAGCATTAGCTTGGTTCCCTACATCTTCCCCAGATGCCTAGCTAACAGGGCATCCAGATGAACCCACAAGATATCCCCTCTGCAGTATGGTGGCACTGTCGCTTATTCCTAGGGCTCTTGCTAAGGTCAGGTTATGGTAACTCATTAGTAAGGAGGATTTTTATTCTAGGTGAGTGGATCACCTGAAAGGAAAAACAAACATGAAAACATGGTCATGGACCAAGGACCAGGATAAAGGATGGGCTTCCTTAAAGTAAACCCAAGTCTTGTCATCCACTAAGACCTGGCATAGGTAATTTGCTCCCTCCAAGTGATTGCATCAAGTCTTCAAGCAGGTTTGGTAGTGAACAATACCTGGCTCATAGTGTCATAATCTCTCTACTGAAGTCAACTAGTCCGAGTAATATGGGACTAGCAGGAACAGATGCTGAGGCTCAGGTTCATTCTTCCTTTCTCATAAATTCTGAGGCAGGGCTGCCCTAATAGCTACACTCAAGGTGTCTGCCTCCACAAAGAACAGAAGACCTGAGGTTGGCTATTTTAACATATTAAGTATATTGCTAGAGGTTCATTGAGAAGACCTACCAGTCTTTCATTAATTAAACGCTGGAATGTGGGGGGTCCTCCAGCCAACATGAAGGCATTATCACCAAAGGCAAACTGTTTGGACTGTGTATATATAGTTGTCTTCCTCTCATCCCCAACTCTAGTGCTGGAGTTACAGACCCAGCTTGTTATAGACCATAGGAGAAGAGAGTTAGAGCTAGGAAGAACCTTAGAGGCTGTCACTTTACAGAAAGGGGACGGGAGCAGGAAGAGGTGAAGGAATTTTCTTGAGGTCACATAGTTGGTGAGGACTGAGGAGGCTTTACTGCCAGGGCTCTGATTCCATCCCTGGGGACTTAACCTTTTATGCCACAATATGATTCTTAGAACTTCTTAGACATTTCAGTGAATCCATGATGAATCTCATCAATGTGAGTACTCTTTCTTACCAATATGTGTCCTAATGCTTCCTTGCCTTCTTATTCTGTGATTTAACTTGATGTCCTTCCCAAAATCCCCCAAAGAGAACTTTGGAGGAACTGGAGAACTGGAGGCCTTCTCCAGGTCCTTTAACATTCATGGGTTCCAGATCAGTACTCTGCAGGGGACAGCAAAAATATCATAAAGTTTAGAATCAGAGGGCCTGAGGTCAAATCATGCCTTGGTCATGATGTGTCTGAGCACCCATTTAATTCTCCAAGTCACTATTTATTTCCTCATTTGTAAAAGAAGGGGGTTGGATTAAGTGGCCTCAATGGTCACTCCCAACTTGAAATCCTATGAGACCCGTGAAAAAGCTGTTATCTCCCATGCTCACTGTATGGCTAGTGTGGATCAGGAAATCATGACCAGGAAATCAGTTCTATTTCTCATCATGTGTGTATATGCACACACATATACATATGTGCATATATACATATATGTGTATATATAGTGATTTTATTTAGATCACTTCTTTTTTAAAAGAGTGTTTTTTAATTATTTAAAGCATTCTTTTTTAAAAATTAAATTTAATGTTTATTTTTAGTTTACATAATTAATTTCCACAAGATTTTGAGTTACAGATTTTCTCCCTGTCTTTCCCCTATCCAACAAACCCAAAACAGCAAGTCCACTGGTTTTAACCAACCCTCCCCCAATCTGCTCTCTTTTATATCCTCCCCCATCCCCCCTTTGACTTTCTGGGAGGGCAAGATGCATCCCCATACCCCAGTGCCTGTATATATTATTTTCCAGTTGTATGTAAAAATAATTATATATATGTATATGTGTGTGTGTATATGTATGTATGTATGTATGTATGTATATATATTTTAAACATTTGATTTTATAACTTTAAGTTCCAGATTCTTTCCCTTCCTCCCTCATCACCCACCCTTACTGGGAAGATAAGCAATTCAGTATAGGTTATACATATGTAGTTATGCAAAACATTTCCATAGTGGATATATTGTGAAGGACTGACTATATTTCCCTCCATCCTATCCTGCCCCTGATTTGTTTTATTCTCTACTTTGACCCTGTCCCCTTACAAAAGTGTGTGCTTCTAACTACCCTCCCCCCAACCTGCCCTCCCCTCTATCATTCTCCCTCTCATCCCCTTCCCCCCTATTCTCCTGTAGGGCAAGATACCCAATTTAGTGTGTATGTTAGTCTCTCCCTAAGCCACATTCAATGAGAGTAAGGTTGACCCATTCCCTTTTGCCTTCCTTTTCTTCCCCACAATTGTAACAGTTATTCCTTGCCTCTTTTATATGAGATAATTTACCCCATCCTGTCTCTACCCATCTCCTCTCATTATATTCCTCTCTCATCTCTCAATTTCACCTTTTAAATATCATCCCTTCATATTCAATTGATCCTGTGCCCTCTGTCTATGTAAACCTGTACAAATATATACACACACTCACATATGTATTCATATGCACATATACTTGACTACATAGACATATATGTATATACACACACACAGATATACATTTATATTCCCTTCAACTATCCTCATACTGAGAAAAGTTTCATAGGTTAAAATTATTGTTTTTCCATATAGGCACGTAAATAGGTCAACTTTGATAAGTTCCTTATGATTTCTTTCCCTGTTTACTTTCTCATGCTTCTCTTGCTTCTTGTGTTTAAATGCCAAATTTTCAATTCAACACTGGTTTTTTCATCAATATTGCTTGGAAGTCCTCAATTTCATTGAATTACCATATTTTCTCCTAAAACATTATGCTCAGTTTTGCTGGGTAGGTGATTCTTGGTTTTAATCTTAGCTCCTTTGATCTCCAGAATATCATATTCCACACTCTTCCATCCCTTAATGTAGAAGCTGCTAGATTCTGTGTTATTCTGATTGTATTTTCATAATATTCAAATTGTTTCTTCTTGGCTGCTTATAATATTTTCTCCTTGATCTGGGAATTCTGGAACTTGGCTATAATATTCCTAGGAGTTTTCCTTTTGGGATCCTTTTAAAGAGGTGATTGGTGAATTCTTTAGATTTCTATTTTGCCATCTGGCTCTAAAACATCAGGGCAATTTTCCTTGAGAATTTCTTGAAGAATGATTTCTAGGTTCTCTTTTTGATCATGGCTTTCAGCCAATCCAATAATTTTCAAGTTATCTCTCCTGGATCTATTTTCCAGGTCAGTGGTTTTTTCAATGAGATATTTCACATTGCCTTCTAGTTTTTCATTTGTTTGGATCTGTTTAATAGTATCTTGAGTTCTCATAAAGTCATTAGCTTCTATTTGCTCCAATCTAATTTTGAAGGAGTTATTCTCTTCAGTGAGCTTTTGAAATTCTTTTTCCATCTGCCAAATTTGGCTTTTTAAGGCATTCTTCTCCTCATTGGCTTTTTGGGTCTTTTTTGCCATTTGAGTTAGTCTCTTTTTTAAGGTGTTATTTTCTTCAATCAGGTTGTTGACTCTCTTTTCATGATTTTCTTGCATCATTCTCATTTCTCTTCCCAACTTTTCCCCTACTTCTCTTACTCGATTTTCAAAATCCCCTTTGAGCTCCTCCATGGCCTGTAACCAATTCATATTTTTCTTGGAAACTTTTGGTGCCGGAGTTCTGACTTCATTGTCTTCTTCCTGTTACATGCTTTGATCTTTTCTGTCCCTAAAAAAAGAATATAAAGTTGGATTGCTGTGCTTGCTTTGCTTCCTTTGCTTGCTCATGTTGCCACTCAAGTACTTGATTTTTGAGCTCTTTGCCACAGTAGAACTCTGCTTCCAGAGGGGAGAGCTTTGTCCCAAATGGATTGGGTTTTCACAGCTACCAGAGCTATTAGTTGGGTGCCATCTCTATAGCCTCTACCAACTCTGGTCATACACCTCAGGGCCACTACCCAAGACTGCAATCCAGAACCAGGCAGGTTAAAGTAAGTGCGATTACCCTCTGAATGTTTGTTTGGCCCCTCTATGATTTGCAGGCTGGGAGCTCTGAAGCAGCCATGCTGCAGAGCCACTGTACCTCTGCTACTTCTAGCTCTGGGGGCAGAGGCTAGACTCCCCCCAGTTCCAACAGAGTTCCACTGACCTCTCACTTTTTCTTTGGCATCTGTGAGTTGATATTTCTGGAGACTGCCACAGCTGCTGATGATTCAGTCTCCTGAAATCCACTGAAGCCATTGGTCAGAGCCACCCTGGGGCTAAAACTGTGGGCTCTTGTGGGGCCAGGCTTGGCTCCTAGTCAGCTGGAATGGATCCTTCCTGCCTCGCTGCCTCCTATGGGAGATTTGTTTCTCTCTGTCACTTTGTGGGTTCTGTAGCTCTAAAATTTGCTTACAGTCACGTTTTATAGGTATTTGTGTTGGTTATCATGGAGCCCATGGAATTTTCCTGCTTCTGTGCTGCCATATTGGCTCTGATCTAAAGCATTCTTTCAAAAAAGAAGAAGAAAAACCTTAGAGTTATAAATTCACTCCCTCCCTCTTGTCCTTCCCCCATTGAGAAAGCAAGAAATATGATATCAATCACTCATGTGAAATCATGCAAAAATATTTTCATATTGATGATGTTGCCAAAAAAGCAACAAAAATAAAGTGAAAAAATTATGCTTTATTCTACATTCAGACTCTATCAATTGTCTTTCTTGGGGTGGATAGCATATTTCATCATAAATTCTTCAGAATTTTCTTGGATCATGGTCTTGATAAGAGTAGTTAAGTCTTTTACAGCTGATAACCCTTACAATATTACTTTTAGTATGCACAATGTTCTCTTCACTTTTCATCAATTCGTCTAAGTCTTCCCAGGCTTTTTTTCCTCCTGAAACTATTCTGTACATAATTTCTTACAGTTCAATAATATTCAGTAACAATAATATACCACAAGTTGTTCAGCCATTACCCATTTGATGGACATTCCCTCAAGTTCCAATTCTCTGACACCATGAAAAGAAATGCCATGAATATTTTTATACATTTAAGTCTTTTTCTGTTCCTTTGATTTCTTTGGGATACAGACCAAATAGTGGTATTACTGGATCAAAGGGTATGCACAATTTATTGCTTTTTGAGCATAGTTCTAAATTGTTCTCCAGAATGGTTGATTTAGTTCACAACTCTACCATGCATTAGTGTCTGACTTTTTCCACATTCCCTCCAATATTTGTCATTTTTTTCTGTCTTATTAGTAAATCTGATAGGTGTGAGGTGGTACTTCAGAATTATTTTAATATGCATTTTTCCAATTAATAGTAAGAAAATTTTTTTTCATATGGCTGTAAATAGTTTTGAATTCTTCTTCTAAAACTGTTCATATCCTTTGACCATTTATCAATTGGAGAATAACTCATATGTTTTACTTTTATAAATTTGACTCAGTTCTCTATATAGCTATACAAAGTCTTTATCAGAGAAACTTGTGAATATCCCCTTCCCCCCACCCCAGTTTCCTGCTTTTCTTCTAATCTTGGCTGCATTGCTTTTGTTTGTGCACAACCTTTTAAATTTAATGTAATCAAAATTATCCATTTTATATCCCATAATCCTCTCTCCATCTTTTTTGGCCATGAATTCTGTTATCCATAAATCTGGGAGGTAAAATTTTTCATGCTTCCCTAATTTGTTTATAGTATCATACTTCATGTCTAAATCATGTATCCATTTTGAACTTATCTTGGTACACAGTGTGAGATATTCTTTTTATGACACAAATATAGTACTTATACCTAAATCAAGAAGAAACAAAATAGAGAAAGAAAATTATAGACCAATTTCCCTCATGAATATAGATGCAAGAATTTTAAATAAAATATTAGCAAAAAGACTCCAACAACTTTTCATGAGAATAATACACTTTGATCAGGTAGGATTCATTCCAGGAATGCAAGGATGGTTCAATATTAGGAAAACCATCAGTAAAATTGATCATATCAACAGCAAAACTAGTAGAAACCGTATGATTATCTCAATAGATGCAGAAAAGGCTTTTGACAAAATTCAACACCCATTCCTATTAAAAACACTAGAAAGTATAGGAAGAAGTAGACCTTTCCTTAAAATAATAAGTAGCATCTATCTAAAACCATCAGCAAGTATTACATGTAATGGGGATAAGCTAGAAGCATTTCCAATAAGGTCAGGGGTGAAACAAGGATGTCCACTATCACCCCTCTTGTTCAATTTGGTACTAGAAATGTTAGCAGTAGCAATTAGAGAAGAAAAATAAATCAAAGGAATCAAATTAGACAAAGAAGAGACTAAGCTATTACTCTTTGCAGATGATATGATGATATACTTATAGAATCCTAAAGAATCAAGTAAAAAGCTACTTGAGATAATAAATAAATTTGGAAAAGTTGCAGGATATAAAATAAACCCACATACATCCTTGGCATTTTTATATATTTCTACCAAAATCCAAAAGCTAGAAAGAAAAATCCCATTTAAAGTTACTGTAGACATTATAAAATATTTGGGAATCTACCTGCCAAAACAAATCCAGGACCTATATGAACACAATTGCAAAACACTTTTCATACAAATAAAGTCAGATCTAACTGATTGGATAAACCTAAGTTGCTCATGGCTGGGTCAAGTTAATATAATAAAAATGACAATTTTACCTAAATTAAATTACATATTTAGTGTCATATCAATCAATATACCAAAAAATTACTTTATAGAGCTAGAAAAAACAGTAAGAAAATTCATTTGGAAGAACAAAAGGCCCAGAATATCAAGGGAATTAATGAAAAGAAATGCTAGGGAAGGTGGCCTAGCTGTACCAGATTTTAATCTGTATTATAAAGCAGCAGGCATCAAAACTGCTTGGTACAGGCTGAGGGATAGAGCAGTGGATCAATGGAATAGATTGGGTAGAGGAGACACCGCAGTCAGTGACTGTAGTAATCTACTGTTAATAGTAACATAGCAATCTAAAACTGGGGTCTTTGGGATAAGAATTCACTATTTGACAAAAACTGCTAGGAAAACTGAAAAAAAATATGGCAGAAAGTGGACATAGACTGATATCTAGCACTGTATACCAAAGTCAAGTCTAAATGGGTGCATGATCAAGGCTGATACTGTAAACAATCTGGGAAAGCAAAGGATAGTTTATGTCAGATTTATGGAGAAGGGAAGATCTTATGATCAAATAAGAGTTGGAGAGCATTATAAAATGCAAAATGGATAATTTTGATCACATTAAATTAAAAAGTTTCTGTAAGAAGAAAGCCAATGTAATCAAGATTAAGAGGGAAGTGGAAAATTGGGAAAGAATTTTTACAACCAATGTCTTTGATAGAGGCATCATTTCTAAAATATGCAGAGAATTGAGTCAAATCTATAAGAATAAGAATAAGAATATAAGAATAAGTCATTCCCCAATTGATAAATGGTCAAAGGATATGAACAGGTAGTTTTCAGAGGAAGAAATTAAAGATATCTATAAGCATATGAAAAAAGGTCTAAATCACTATTTATTTAATAAATACAAATCAAAACTAACCTGAAGCAGAACCAGGAAAAATTTGTACACAGTCACAGATACATCATATGTGTGACGACCAATTTTGAAAAACTGGATGCTTCTCAGCATCGCACAGTTAAAAGACAACTATACAAGTCTCAGGTTGGAAGGAGATGTCTACATTCAGAGAAAGATCCAGATAGATCAGAGTTTAAAAGGAGACCGAAGCAATGCATGCTATCATTCTTTTCAATGTTTGACTTTTGTTTCTCTTTTCTCATTGTTCACTCCATTGGCTATAACACCTGTTCAACCAGACTATTGTACAATGTGAAGGAGTTTGCAGATCCTATACATGATTGTATGCCACCATGGCGAGGGTGGGGTGAGGGGAGGAAGGGGAGAAAAATCTGAAACTCAAGTGACTCTGGAACTGAATCTTGTAACCTAAAAGTAAACAAACAAGTCAATAAAATAAAATAAAAAAACTAACCTGAAGTATCACATCTTGCTGGCCAGATTGGCTAAGTGACAAAATGGGGAAAATGATAAATGCTGGAGAGGATGTGGAAAAATTGGAACACTAATGCATTGTTGGTGGAGTTGTGACCTGATTCAACCATTCTGGAGAGCAATCTGGAACTATGACTATGCCCAGAGGGCTATCAATAAGTACATACCCTTTGACATAGCAATACCACTTCTAGGGCTATATCCCAAAGAGATCATGGAAGTGGGAAGAGGACTCATATGTACAAAAATATTTATAGCAGCTCTTTTTGTGGTGGCAAAGAATTGGAAATCAAGGGGATGCCCATCAATTGGGGAATGGCTGAGCAAGTTGCAGTATACAAATATAATGGAATACTGTTGTGCTATAAGAAATAAGGAGCAGATAGACTTCATAATAACCTGGAAAGACTTAATATAAATTGATGTGTGAGAAGAGCAGAACCAGGAAAAATTTGTACACAATTACAGACACAACGTATGTGTGATGACTAACTTTGATAGACTGAGCTCCTCTCAGCAACGTAAGGTTATAAGACAACTCCAAAAGACTCATGATGGAAAGACATGTCCACATCCAGAGAAAGAGCTACGGAGTTTGAATGCAGATTGAAGCAAACTACCTGTTCTCTTTTTTTTTCTTGTTTTGTTTTCCCTTTCCCATTTTTCATTCCATTGGTTACAACCCTTCTTTACAACCTGACTAATGTTTTATGTAAAGGTATTTGCAGATCCTCTACTTGATTGCATGCTGCCATGGGGAGGGGGAGAAGGGGAGAGGAGAGAGAAGGGAAGAAAATTTGAAACTCAAGGGATTGCGGAACTGAATGTTGTAAACTAAAAGAAAATTAATTAATTAATAAAAATAATAAAGTGCATAGAGAGAAAAAATATCTTACTTCATGTCTAAATCATGTACCCATTTCGAACTTATCTTGGTATACAGTGTGGAATATTAGTTTACACTTAGTTTATACCAAACTGCTTTTTAATTTTCCCAGAAATCTTTGTGAAATTGTAAGTTCTTGTTCCAAAAATTTGGTTCTTTGGGTTTATGAAATGCCAGATTACCTATGATCACTTTCTTCCATGTCTTGTGTACCAGCTTTATTCTACTGAGCTACCACTCTATTTCTTAACCATTACCAGATTGTTTTGATGGTTTCTTGTGTGTAGTGCAGTTTGAGATCTGGTACTGCTAGGCTGCCTTCCTTCACATATATTTCATTGATTACCTTGATATTCTTGACCTTTTGTTCCTCCAGATGAATTTTGTCATGATTTTTTAAGCTCTGTAAAATCATTTTTTGGTTGTTTGATTGGTGTGCTATGGAATAAGCAAATTAATTTAGATAGAATTGTCATTTGCTCTGTATTGGCTCAGCCTGCCCGTGAACAAACTGTTTAGATCTGACTTTATTTGTGTGAAAAGTGTGTTTTTAAACTGTGGTCCTGGGTTTGTCTTGACAGACATACTCCCAAGTATTTTATATTGTCTACAGTTATTTTAAATGGAATTTCTCTTTCTATCTCTTCCTGATGAATTTTGTTGTTAGTATATAGACATGTCAGTGATATGTGTGGGTTTATTTTATATCCTGTAACTTTGCCGAAGTTGTTAATTGTTTCAGTTAGTTTTTAGTTGATTCTCTAAGTATAACATCATATCACCTGCCAAGAGTGATAGTTTTATTTCCTTACCGCCTGTTTTAATTCTTTCCATTTCTTTTCTTGCCTTATTGCTGCAGCTAACACTTCGAGTGGCGATAATGGACACCCTCACTGCACTCCCCATCTTATTGGGAGCATTTCTAGGTTACAGAGAATGCTTGTTGATACTTTCTGATAGATACTACTAACCATTTTAAGGAAAGCTCCATTTGTTCCTATTCTTTCTAGTATTTTTGATAGAAAAGCATTGCATTTGGACAAAAACTTTTCTGCATCAATTGAAGTAATTGTCTGATTTCTGTTGGTTTTGTTATTGATATGGTCAATTATGCAGATAGTTTTCCTAATATTGAGTCAGCCCTGCATTCTTGGTATAAATTTCACCTGATCATAGCATATAATCCTTGTCATGTATTGTGGTAATCTCTTCACCAATATTTAATTTAAAATTTTTGCATCAATATTCAGTAGAGAAATTGGTCTATAGTTTTCTTTGTTTTTATTCTTTCTGGTTTAGGTATCAGCACCATAATTGTGCTGTAAAAGGAACTTGGTAGGTCTCCTTTGCCTATTTGTCCAAATAGTTTACATAGTATTGGGATTAATTTTTCTTTAAATGTTTGGTAGAATTCACTTGTAAATTCATCTGGTCCTGGGGAACTACCTTCTAAAAATAATTAATTAATTATTGCTTTTTTGGGGGGGGTGTCAAGGCAATTGGGGTTAAGTGACTTGCCCAAGGTCACACAGCTAGTGAGTGTTAAATGTCTGAGTCTGGATTTGAACTCAGGTTCTCCTGACTTGGGAACTATCTTTCTATCTATCTATCTATCTATCTATCTATCTATCTATCTATCTATCTATCTATCTATCATCTGCCTCTCTATTTTGGAGAGCTCATTAATGATTTGTTCCATTTCTTTTTCTAAGATAGAGTTTTTTAAGTGTTCTATTTCCCCTTTTGTCAATCTGGGCAGTTTTCATTTTTGTAAATATTCATTTCACTTAGATTGTCAGATTTATTGGCATACAACTGGTAAAAATAGCAGTTAATAATTGCTTTATTTTCCTCTTCATTCTTGGTGATTTCACCCCTTTGATTTTTGATACTGGTAATTTTTTTTCATCTTAAAAATCAGATTAACCAATGGTTTATCTATTTTATTGGATATTTTATTTTAAAATAGTTCCTAGTTTTATTTATTAGTTCATTAAAAAGAACTTTTAATTTTATTAATCTTTTTTGATTTTAAGGATTTCCATTTTGGTGTTTAATTGAGGATTTGTAATGTGTTCTGTTTCTAGTTTCTTAAATTTCATGCCCAATTAATTGATCTGTTATTTCCCTTATTGATGTAAGTGTTTAGAGATAGAATTTTTTCTTTAAGTAATGCTTTGACTGTGCTTGTACATACCACAAATTTTGGTATGTTGTCTCATTATTCTATTTAACGCAATTATTGTTTCTATGATTTGTTCTTTGATCCATTCATCCTTCATGATTAGATTATTTGGTTTCCTATTAATTTTTAAGCTATTTTCCCTGCCCCATTATTGTATGCAATTTTTATTTCATTGTGATCTGATAAAGATGCATTTAATATTTCTGCTTCTGTGCATCTGTCAGGTTTTTATGCTTTAATACTTGATCTTTTTTATTGGTGCTATTCCCATTTGATTTTCTCCATAAATTTATTATATCTAACTTTTTTCTCCTAAGATTCTGTTCAACATCTTAAATTTTTTCTTGTGTACATTTTATGTTTAGATTTATCTAGGTCTGAGAAGGGAAAGTTGGGGTCTTTCACTGATATATTTTTGCCGTGTATTTCCTCCTGTAACTTCTTTAATTTTTCTTTTTAAGAATTTGGATGCTATTCCATTTGGTACACATACACATATGCATATGTGAATATATATGTATATTATTAATATTACTTCATTGTCTATGTTTCCTTTTTAGCAAGAGGTAGTTTCTTTCTTTTCCTTTTAATTAGGTCTATTTTTGCTTTTGTGTTGTCTAAGATAATGATTACAAGGTGCCCCTCCCCCCCAAAAGCTTCAGCTGAAGAATAGTAGATTTTGCTCTAGACCATTATTTTTGCTCATTGTGTGCCTCTATGTTTCAAGTGTGTTTCTTGCAAACAAAATATTGTTGGGTTCTGGTTTCTAATCCACTCTTCTGTCTGCTTCTCTTCTATGGGTGAGTTCATCCCATTCACATTGACAGCTAAGATTACTAATTGAATCTTTCCCTCCATCCTATTTTTCCTGTTTATGCTTCTTTTTCTCTTTTTTACCCTGTGCCTGCTCAAGAGTCTGTTTTGCTTCTGGCTGCTGCCTCCCTTAATCTGCTCTTTCTTCTCTTAACCTCCACCCTTCCCCCTCACTTCTCTTCTCCCTTTCCCCTTCTATTTCCATGTTGGGTAAGATAGATTTCTATACCCAACTGAGTGTTTATGTTTTTCCATCTTTGAACAAATTCTAATGGAGTGAGGTTCAACCACTGCCCACCATCCCCCAACTTACCCCTCCATTGTAAAACTCTTCCTTGAATCCTTCATTATCCCCTTGCTTCTACTGCTCTCCCCCTTCTCCCTGTGAATCTCTTTTTCTCAAACGTCATTTTATTTTTCTGAAATCATTACATCACACCTGTGCCTTCTGATTACATTACTCCTTCTAATTGCCTTAACGATCAAGTTCTTAGAAGTTGCAAGTAGCATTTTCCATATATTAATGTAAAGAGTTCAACCATATTAACTACCTTATAATTTATATTTCATTTCTCCATTTTTATGTTTCTCTTGTGTCCTATCTTTAAATGTCAAATTTTCTATTCAGCATTGAACTTTTCATTAGGAATGCTTGAAAGATCTCTACTTAATTAACTGTCCATTTGTTTTCTCCTGAAGGATTATACTCAGTTTTGTTTGGAAGATTATGCTTGGTTGTAATCCTAGCTCCTTGGCCTTCTAGAATGTCCTATTTTAGGCCCTCTACTCCTTCCTGCTAAAAATCTTGTGTGATCCTTACTGTGGCTCCATGATATTTGAATTGTTTCTTTCTGGCTGTTTGCAATATTTTCTTCTTGAACTGGGGGTTCTGGAATCTAGCTGTATCTATTAGCTATTCATTTAACTATATACATATTACTGATTTTCATTTTGGGGTCTCCTTCAAGAGGTGATTGGCAAGTTCTTTAAATTTCTATTTTACCCTCTGTATCTAAGATGTCAAGGCTCTTTACCTTGAAATATAATGTGTAGACTGTTTTTTTGATCATGACTTTCAGGAAGTCCAATAATTCTTAAATTATCTCTTCTCAGTCTATTTTATTTTGTGTTTTTTTGGGGGGGAGGGGGGAAGGTAGGGCAATTGGTATTAAGTGACTTGCCCAAGGTCACATGGCTAGTTATCGTGTTAAGTGTCTGAGGCCAGATTTGAACTCAGGTCATCCTGACTCTAGGGCCAGTGCTCTGTTCACTGTGCCACCTAGCCACCCCTCTCATTCTATTTTTCCAGGCCAGTTGTTTTTCCAATAAGATATTTCACATTTTCTTCCACCTTTCATTCTTTTAACTTTGTATTATTGTTTCTTGATGTTTCATGGAGTCAGCTTCCATTTTTCCAAGTCTAATTTTTCATTCAATGTACCTCTTTTTTCATTTGACCAATTCTGTTTTTAAGGTGTTATTTTCAATATTTTTTGTGTATCATTTACCAGATTCTTGACTCCCCTTTCATAATTTTCTTGAAGCACTTTTATTTCTTTTTCAAAATTTCCTCTTTTTTCTTATGTGATTTTAAAAATTCTTTTTGGGTTCTTCCTGAAATTCTTGGGTTTTTTTGAGGCTTTGGTTGTAGCTGCTTTGACATTGTTATCCTTTTCTGGATTTGTGTCTTGACATTCCCTGTCACCACAGTAACTTGTTATGGTCAGATTCTTTTTGTTGTTGTCATTTGCCCATTTTTCTCAGTCTCTTTCTTGATTTTTAACTTTATGTTAAAAATGAGCCATCCCAAGTTTCAGAGCCCTTTTGCCACTATATTCAGAGCTAGCTCTGGGAGTCTGTAGGCGTTTGGTGCTTCCAAGATGATATGATCCAAGGAGATGTGTGGTCACTGCTCTCATGGCCTGTCCTCTGGTCTTTGCTTAGGGAAAGGACCTTGCTCCCCTGTAACCACAAGGTCTAGTGCTTCTCTTAGAGCTGAAACTGGGACCAAGACCCCTGTTCTCTTGCAGTCACAAGGTCTAGTGCTTCTTTCTGCCTTGGAACTAAGGCTGGGGTGTCTAGACTCTTGTAAGTGGTGACAAGTATTCTTCTCTAGCCTGGAACTGTTACCAGGGCCCCTGCTCCTCTGCCACTGCAAGTGCCAATGCTGCTCTGTACCCTGGAGCTGTGATCCAGAAATGAGCACTGCAGCTCAGAAGGTCCCTGTCCTCTTTGCCAGCAGACGGTTCCTTGTGATCTCTTTCCGACCAGTTTCCTGGCCCCTTCCCATCTCTGAGTTAAGAACTTCTGAAGTTCCTGCTGCCACCACCACAGCTGCCTCCAAGGCCTGCTTCTGGTGTCACCACTGCCTGTATTACATGGGGGACAACCCCTGCTCCTCCCCTGGGGTCACAGACCTCCCCTCTCACCTACTATGTTGTCTTGGGCTGCAAAAATTTCTCACTTTGACCTTTTGTTGTCTTTGTTACTCCAACATTTGATTTAAGAAATTATTTATAATTGTTTGGAGGGGAATATTGGGTGAGTTCAGCTGAGCTGCAGCTTGGACTCTGCTCTTTGGCTCCACCCCTGCCACATTTATGCCAGCTCTTAATAATGCTAGTGACCAGCGGCTGTATATCACACCCTAGTCACAACCTTCTCTGCCCTCTGGTACCTCTGCAGTCTTAAGTCCTTGAAGATCACGTTTCCATGGTTCTTAGTCCTATATCCCCACAGAGAGGACATTGCTATTACAAATATCAGTCTTTGTGTTAGCAGCAGTTTGGGAGTATGGAAGCCCTAAATAATTGGCCAGATGTAATCTAGTCTGTCTCATCCTCTTGGTCAATCTGAGATCAGTTCATTGCCATGGTTGCTTGACACATGGGCTCTGATGACCTCGCTCTTTTGCTCGCTCGTTTGATCCCAGTCTTCTGATCTACGCTCTCAAGCCTAGCCCACCACTGCACCTGTCTAAGGGGGAGATACATCTCCTTGTCTCTTCTCTAGGGCCAAGACCGGTGATTATGACTGCCCAGTATAGGCAGGCATGATGCTGATACCTGTAATCTCCCCTACAGGGGAGGCTGAGGCTAGCACATCTTGAGCCCAGGTGTACTGAGCCACAGTGGGCTCTGCCAATTGGGTGTCAGCATGGAGTTTAATGTTAATATGGTGAGCCCCTGGGGGGGGGGTGGCCAAGAGGCTGCCTGAGGAGAGGTGAACAGCCCCACCCCTCCCCCTGCTCCCTTCCTGGTCAGGACCAGAGCAGGTCAAAACTCCTATGCTGTAGAGAGCTTGGGCTTCCCCCATTTTTCCTACCTCCCTTCCCAAGGACATTCACAGGATCCAGGGAGCAGACCTTTCCAGTTAGAAGGGACTGTGGAGGCCTCCTCAAATACTCTATCCTGAGAAAGGCTGGGCAGCTTAGCCAAAGCCCCCAGGTGAGGGGCAAAGCTGGGATGGGAGCCCAGCCCCTTCCAGACCTCTCCCTCTGTACCCCACTGATGCCTCCTTGTCAAACTAGGGCTGGGCACCTGGGAACTAATGAGAGCAAACATAGCCAGTCTAGTGACGCTGGCCTGGAGCCATGCCTTGAGTCTTTACGACCCCCTCACCATCTTAGAGCATTGTTGTGGCTCGTTTATGAAGGGTACCAAGCCTGGAAGACAAAGCAGGAAGCCTGCAGCCCCCTCGGAGCCTGCTTTCAGCAGAGCAGACAAGAAAATTCTTACCCTCACCCTGTAACAAAGGATGCTGTGGCAGGGAATGGGGCCCAGCCACGGGGGCTTTGCCTTCTGCTCCAGGCTCCGTTTCTGACTCACTGGGTGACCTTTCCTTTCTGGGCAGCTCTCCCCCCTAGCTCCCTTGTCATTACATCCAGGATAATGAGCCCTTTCCCAGAGCCAGGCTGGCAGAAATGGCTGAGGTCATCATGCTGGAGAGCTGCCTGCATTTTGGAGGCTGGCAAGAGGAGGCAGAGTCCTGCATCAAAGGTGCTTCGAAGGGATCTTGGAGCTCAAAATCCACCAGTGGGTCAGAATGAATATATGGTCAATGACAGTGTTGGAAAGATGTTTGGGCCCTCCCGCACCCAGAATGGAGATGGCTCATTGGGTTCTTGTCAGTTCTCTTCTGGATGTGGCCCAGGCACTTCTTTAAGTGAAACATGGGGTAGTGGAAGGAAAGCCAGATCTGGACTCAGAAAATCTGGGATCAAATCCCAACTCTACCACAAACTGTCTGTGTGACCTTGGCTAAGTCTCATATCCTCCCTGGGTCTCAGGGTCCTCTTCTGTAAAAGGAAGGCCCTCAGACGTCCAATCCAGCTCCAAATCTGTGTCCCTCATTGTCAGGAACATTGAGACCTTGGGTGGAAAGTGAGTGGCTAGTCTTGAAATGCCTGTCCTCTTCAAGGGAGCAAAGTTCACAACACAATGCAGATGGAGAACCCCCCACTGTTCAGGGGCTTGCCTCCTCCTAGGAAGGGGGGCACAGACACAGTGCAGACAAGGAGAGGAGAAGAGGTGCCACCTGAACTCTGGCTCACAGGGTGCTGAGATTCCAGAGGCCACGGGTGAGGAGAGAGCAGGACGCCAACGCAGGAGCTGCCCTTTCCCCACGGCCTCACCTGCTTAGCCCCTGGGAGTGCCTGGCAAGAGGAGATTCCCCCACTGGGGCCCTCCCTGAAGTGGCCTTTGGTGGGCCCAGCTGACTCTCACCCAGATGTTCTGGATGGGAGAGCAGGCAGCTGTGGGATGAGTCCGAAATGGTGAGTCCATGAGGGCCCAGGATCTTGTCCTCCCAGCCTTTCTGGGGACACCTTAGTGTAGGAGTGTCTCCTCCAGGACAGATCTCCTCTCTCTTCACTGAGGCGAGGCAGCTGCTCCCATCTTGTTCTCTTTAGTACTGTGTGTGCTCATGCGCAGACACCATGGGCCCCTCTGGGCATCTCGATGGACAGACTGGGACACATAGCTGCCTTCTGCAGACCTTTCCCACTCTCCCTCTGCTTTCAGTCCTCCTTCCTCCGCGCTCATCCTTGAACACCATTGTGGTGAGGTCGCTCCCCAATTGTCTAGCGATGCTTCCAACACATGGAGCTATCCCAGCAGTGGAATGTGCTTCCTCAGGCTCTTCTGCATTTCCTGTCCCTTCAGAGTTGCCCCATAGCGGTAGGCTAAGGCAGATGACTGGTGCCCTGCCCAGGACATGGGCAAGAGGGTTAAGCTTCATAAGTCGGAAGAAAACTCTGTCTGAGAAAGTTTGCACAGGCTCCTTTGTGCTCTGCTCTGTGGTAGAGGTGATGGCAGCAACCTCCTGGGCAGGCTTTGGGACACACACATAGACCAGGGCATCCTGGAGGTTTACTTGACCTAGGCACATGGGAGTTGAGGCCTCTTAGGGTCTCTCTCTGCCCTCAGAAGGCTAGCGGTGACTCTGTCTGGGGCCAAGAGAACCAGGAAGCCTCAGGACCCTCCTCTGGCACCATCACTACCTATGAGAATTGTGGCCATCCTCTTCCTCTCTTTCTTCCTCTCAATGAGGGTCTTGGACTAGACAAGGAATCTAAGGTCCATCTATTCCTGTGACATGCATCTAATATTTGAGGACCCCCACACCTCTTTTAAAAAGGGAGCATTTATTATGTTATTTTAAATTTTTTTCTTTTTGTTATGAATTTAATGACTATCACCACACATTTCAATACACAAGTAAGAAGGTAGGATGGCTTTCAGGAAGTTGCAAAGTCTTTTTCTGATCCCCAACTTCTCATAACAGCAAAAGCCCATTGTTTCAAAGTAAATATTTTATCAATATTGACATAAAGCTCAGAATCATGGAATGCCACTGACTCTGAAAAACTGAAGCTGGGCATCCCACAGAGGGCAATGGAGAGGCCCATAGTGGTGGGAGCAGCTGCCATTCAGGCCCAATAAGGAGCTGTGCAGAGCAGGAGGAACTGGGGGGAGGAAGGAAGGAGAGGAAGAGGGGGAGAGGGAGAAGAAAGAGAGAGAAGGGGGGAGAGAGATAGGGACAGAGATTAACAGAGAGAGAGGCAGAGAGACAGGAGACAGACACACCCAGAGACAGACAGACAGACAGAGACAGACAGAGAGAGAGACAGAAAGACAGAGACAGAGATTGACAGAAAGAGAGGCAGAGAAACAGGAGAGAGAGGAGGAGACAGACACACCCAGAGAGAGAGAGACCAGAGAGAGCTGGAGAGAAAGACACACAGACACACACACACACAGACACACAAAGAGAGAGAGAGAGAGAGAGAGAGAGAGAGAGAGAGAGAGAGAGAGAGAGAGAGGGAGGGAGAGAGAGAGGGAGAGAGGGAAAAGAGAGAAGGTTGGGGGGGGGGAGAGGAGACAGAACCACAGAGACATAGGAAGAGAGAGATGATGGGGGGACACCCAGAGTGCTCCTTCCTTGATATCTTTGAGGTACCAGGAGAACGAAGATGACCTCCAGGGCATTGGGTAAATTCTTTGTGAGGAGGACCTATGTGGGTTAGGATTCACATCACTGGAGTGAACTCCAGAGTCAGTGAGACTGCGGAGCTATTTGTGTGTTGAGGACAGAAATGAATAAACACAAGTACGGTGCGGAAGATGAACTGCGGGGACTTGCAGTTCGGAGACGTTCAGTTCGGGGACGTGCAGTTCACTTCCCTTTAAAGTACATATTTAAATGAACGAGGCAGTAACAAAGAGCCCGTGTTGGGCCCCTTCTGCATTTCTTTGCGCTTTCTTCCTCTTTGCTGTTCCTCAAGA
>CM053593.1:389554411-389580474 GCA_028646575.1 Pseudocheirus occidentalis | reverse complement strand
GCAAATATTGCATTACAATCTTCCTTTCTCTCCCCCCCCCATTTCTATTACTATCCATTAATTCATTCTTCTCCTCTATAGACACCCTCCCTTATTCTCCTTATAAATACAGTCTTGCACAGTAAATCCACATGTGTGCCATGTTGGCAAACATATGTCATGTGCTGCCCGTGTCGTCTCTTACCTTTCTGCTGAGTCTTTGAGAGTTATGCTTAGCCTCTGCATTGATGAGGGCATGGCCACTGGCATGGCCACTGGTACTTGGAAGTCCACCCATACCTTGGGTTTTTTTGTTTGTTTTTCTCCCGGATGGCATGAGGGTGTAGTTAGAGCACCCTAGAGGCAACTGAAAAGAATTCAGCCAATAGCTTTTAGGGAGGTCACAGGACATACAGCAAACCTACAAAATCATCAGCATTTCTGTATATTACCAACAACACTCAGCAAAAAGAACTAGAAAAAGAAATTCCATTTCAAATAATTACAGAACGTACAAAATACTTGCAGGTCTACCTGCCGAGGTACACAAGGCACAGGAATGACAAGAGAACAAACGTAGAACACTTTCTAGAAATCGCTGGAGAAATAATACTCACAGGCAGGGCAAGTCAATGTAATGAAATGCCACTACTACCTAAACTGGTTTATATGCTCAAGGCTGTGTCAAACCACCAAAGAATTGCTTTATACATCTAGAAAAAGACAAAATTAATCTGGGGAAGAAAGTTAAAAAAATGAAAAGATGGAACTGGAGGGGGCCCAGCAGTACCAGATCTTAAACTATATTGCAAAGCAAGGTAAAATAATAAATAATCTAAAAATAAATAAAAATAAACTAATAAATAATAAATCCCATAAAAATTATATTGGTTGAGAAATAGGGAGTTTGGTAAGTGGGACAGATAAGACACAGCACCAGTGCATCGATGCAAATGAAGTGGGCAAAAATCTAGTGTTCGATAAACCCCAAGACTCGCTGCTGGGGGAAGAGCCTGCTACTAGACAAAACCTGCTGGGAAAACTGGACGACCCTCCGGCAGACAGGAGGTACGTCCTGACATTTCACAGCAGTAAGCAGAATGAACTTGAAATGGTACATGATCTAGCCACGAACAGGCACATGAACCCACCAGAGGAGCAAAGAAGAAATTCTCTTTCATATCAATGCATAGAGGAAGAATTTGAGGTGGAACAGCGACAGAGAGGGATCCCAGAATATAAAATGGATAATGGTCATCACACTGAATGAAAAGTTTTTGTACAAAAAAACCAATGCAGCTAAAACAAGAAGGAAAACAGTTAACTGAGAAAAGTATTTCCAGCAAGTTTTGCTGAGAAGGGTCTCATTTTTTTTTCCTTTTGGAAGGGGGAATGTAATTGGGGTTAAGTGACTTGACCAACATCACAGAGGTAGTAAGTGTTAAGTGTCTGAGGCCAGATTTGAACTCAGATCCTCCTGACTCCAGGGCCGGTGATCTATTCACTGCATCACATAGCTGCCCCCAGAAGGGTGTCATTTTCAAGGTATATGAGGGACTGATTTGAATTTATAAGAATAAGAGTCATCCCTCCATGGATAAATGGTGAAAAAGAATATGAATTGACAATTTTCAAAGGGAAAAAAGGGCTAAGCTAAGGCTAACCATGTGAAAAAAAATGCTCTCAAACCACTATTCATTGGAGGCAATCAAAGCAGCTCTGAGGTTCTGCCTCACACACATCACATCTCTGGGCTTCCTCCTCTGTAGAACAGGAGCTTTACTAACTGGTCCTGAAGGACCATCCCAGCGCAGAATCCTCTTCCTTTCAGAATCAAAGGGGAGCACCTATGACAAAGACAAAGACAAAGCAAAGGGCTGTCACTGACCCATCTACAAACCTTGGCCAGACAGCTATGGAGCTCTGAATTTGCCCAGGGGAATCTAGGACAGACCAATGTGGTCAACAAACTTTCTCCTCCAGGAGGAATCGACTAGAGCCAATTCTATCAGGTGGCTCTGTGCCTTAGTGATTTCAGAAGATGGACGGTCCAATGACCTCTTGTGTCCTGAGTATTACTGAAAACTCCCCAGGATTCCTGGATGAGTTGGATCCAAAAGTGAAGGAGAAAATCTGGGACCCTCTGGAGAGACAATTTAAGGTGGGCTGAAGTGAACTGAGTAACCCCATTGAACAGCATGACAGCATTTCAGAGATGGACATTTGGACCAACCTACATCCAGCCAAGCCTCCCCTGGGCACCATGCCTGAGAGGTGGCATCTCGTCTCTTCTTGGAGATCTCTAGTAAAAGGGAATTCTCACTGTTGTGACTTGGCCCAGTCCACTTGAGGAGCAACTCTCCTCCTTAGGGTGTTTTTCATGGGATCCCCATTATTGCAACTGGAAGACATCTCAGAGGCCCACTTGTCTAGTCCAAATCTGACCAGAGTCTCCTGCACAACATTCTTGACAAATGGGCATCCATCCTCTTACTTGAAGACCTACACTGAGTGGAAGGCCCCCTCCCCTCCCCTTATTTCCCCCTCCCAAGGTGGCTCATTCCACTCAAGACAGCTCCAATTAACCAGCAGAAAGTTCCCTGACAGCCAGCCTAAATCTGCCTCTCCACAACTTTTTGCCCCCTGGGGCCAGGAAGAATAAAGCTAATCCTTCTTCTATGTGACAGGCCTTCAAGCCCTAGAAGAGAGCTCACAGGGCACCCCCATTTCTTTTCTTCCAGTCCTCCACTCTCATGGCATGTGGAAGGAAATGAAGAAAAAATCTGCAGCTTAATCTAGCAACTGTCCCAGGCTGGCAGACCCTCAAGATTAACCACTCTGACCATCATTAAGTGGCCTCTTGGGAGATGGCTTCTCCTAAGGTTATTGGAGTCACAGAAGTGGGATGTTGAGTATGGGGGAGATCTCTACAATGTTGCACCGCACTAAAACCACCAGTGGCAAGGGTACTAGGTAGACCTCACCATCACAGGCAGCTCAGAGCTTTTGATGGCGTAATCTCAACCTATGTGCCAGTGTTTGAGCCCACTAACCTATCATCCAAGAGGAAATGACTAGAACCATTGGACTGACCTTGTTCTGTTTCCTAGCCCTATGCTAAGACTCTTGGATGTGCCTGCCTGCCCTCCAATGTCATTCATGACTCCCTGGGCTGACCCTGGCCAGTCCCTTCTCCTCCTAACTGAAGGCTCTGTGCCCAAGCCTGCCTCTCTCATTTCTTCTCCCATCCCAAATGCCTCCCTAACTATGGTCCTCAGTGTCTCATTCCCATCAGAATCTGTCTTATTCCCCACCCATCCAGGAGGAAGAGGGTGCTTGGTGCTCCTAGACCACCCTGGACAGGTCAGACAAGCTCCTTGAGAATGCTAACAGGTGTGGTGTACAGGTGCTAAAGACAAGACCTTTCCCCAAAGACAAAACAAGCCCAAATCATATTATGAAGACTTTCCAAAATGGGAATACAGATGTGCAACAGATGCCATACCCATTTTCCTTTAGGTGGAAAGGATTTTAAATAGACCTAGCATCCTGATGACTGCAGCAAAATGCCACCGAGCTCAGTGGAGATGAGAGACGCTCTCCACATGCGCACACATGGTCCTGCTTCAGGGCATCTCTTGTCTCCTTCAGAAACACTTTGGAATGTGCAAAATTCATTGTCAAGACTCCATTTTACATGTCAGAGAAACCTAATATAGTTCAAATGTAGCATTTTAAAAATAGCTCCTTTTCAAGGTAAGGTATCCTGGAAAAGGAAAAGTCCCCAGACCCAGCTTCCAAGCTTCTCCCCACTCCCAGATGTGTACTCTGTCCAACCAGCTGTTTTCCCTCTCCAGAAAGTTCCCCCTATACCTTTATTCTTCCTCTCACCATGCAGGGTGTAACCAAAGGGTCCACAGACTGATTTTAACACCATGAGAAATACAAACATTTTGAACTCAACAGAATCATAAATCTCATATGCCAGGCAGCCTGAGGTTGCATTTAATTGTTGAAACAGCCTGATTCCCATGACTCCTTCTGGTGACTTCTTTAACTTTGCAATGAGACAGTGCCATCAAGGAGAAGCCAACAGGGAAATGCTCCTGCTTCAGAGTATTAAACTTTGGTAGTTTTAGGGGGTAAGAAACTCAAACAAACAAAACAGAGAAACAACCCCAGGTTCTTATATCTAAATTGTGAGCCTTCTTCACTTCATGGAGAGGCTTTGACCTGCTGGAAAAGGAAGCCAGGAATCATAAACAAGGGGTGTCATGTCTAAGCGGCCTTGAATTCAAGTCCTGTCTCTGACACATACTGTCCAGAGAGCCCTAGGCAAGGAGAGTCTTCCTGAAGGCTTCTAAGTTAAGACTGCTAGATCTAATATCTTGTGACTAAAAGACCTCTAAGTCCTTTCCAACCTCACATTGTGATCTAATGAAGAGAGCACCAAATTTGGAATCAGAGGGCCTGTGTTCAAATTCTGCCTTCATCATTGAATTCTCATATTATGTTAGGTCTATGGACCTCAGAGCCTATAAACTTGTTTTCAGTGCCCATTCAACACTTTTCCCATCAAAAAAGATTGGGTGTCTTTTCTAGGATATTGGATTAAGGAATCCCAGAAGTCCCTGCCAACTCAGATAATCTGTGGTTCCCTGACTCTTCCAGCAACCAGAAGGTGACAAGGAATGAAGCTTTCCTGTCATCATTATCGCTATGATCCTTAGAACCCTTAGAACACTACATTAGCTGCTGCCTCCTCTCTGCTCCTGCATAGGGCTAAAATGTCTCCTGCCCCTTGAACCTTCATCATGGATCCATTATAATATCTGACATCCTGGCCCTGATGTGAATACACTGATGACCCCTGTAATGTCCTAGTCATTTGCTGGAGTTCAGCACCAGAAAGCAGTTATCAGTCAATGCCTAATTTAGTACGAAGGGTCATTAGGGGCAGACTATTGCTTTATAGATGCGGGAACGAGTGCAGTGAAGCGTTTTGTCTAGTTAAAAATAACCTAGGAGAGGATTTTGTTCCTGTTCATCTTGACTCCAAGTCTAGTGCCCCCATACATCCTACCACATTGCCTTGGCCCCCCTCATTTCATTGAGAAAATGGAAATTTTGAGGAAATGAGAAATAAGCATTTGTTGTGAAAGCAGCCTTCTCATTCAGTCAATGATATAGAGTTCAGTTTGCTCATTTAGTTTAAAGCTATAAACACTTATTAAATGCTTTCTTCAAGTAGGCGCCAGGCCCCAGGCTAGGAAGTAGGCTTTCAAAGACACAGATAAAGCTGGCCCTACCAGAACTGTGGGGGGATAGCTGTGTAGAAAGCTAAGTATACAGAAAACACACACAAACTAAACCTAAAGCGATTTTGTTGGAGGTGGGGAAGACCACTAAAACCCGGGATCAGGAAGATCTGCTCCAGTACCTCTAGGTCTCCGTGGCTCCTCCAGACTCTCTTGTCAAAATCATCTAATCAAGAGACCCTTCCCTCAAAAACTGTCAATGACTCCCCATTAACTGATACTTACAGCTAGCATTTTAATAGCTCTCTAAAGTTTGCTATATGTCAACAAAGTTGGAAAACTCAACAGTAGCCACTGAATTGGAAAAGATCAGTTTATGTCCTAATCCTAAAGAAGGGCAATGACAAGGAATGTTCCAATTACTGAACAATTGCCCTCAGCTCACACACCAATAAGCTTATGCTTAAGATTCTGCAAGCTAGGCTTTAGCAATATGTGAACGAAGAATTTCTAGAAAAGTAAACTGGTTTCTGAAAAGGCAGGAGAACTAGAAACCAAATTGCCAACACTCACTGTATTATGGAGAAAGCAAGGGAGTATGAGAATAACATATACTTCTGCTTCATTGACTACATTAAAGCCTTTGACTATGTGGATGACAATGAAATGTGACAAGTCCCCGAAGAGATGGGAGTGTCAGACCATCTTGTCTCCTGAGAAGCTTATACAGAGACCAAGTACGAACAGTCAGAATCAAACATGGAACAACTGATTGGTTTAAGATTGAAAAAGGAGTACAACAAGGCTGTACATTGTCACCTTACTTATTTAGCTTATATGCAGAGCACATCATGTAAGATGCTGGGCTAGTAAATCAAAAGTCAGAGTTAAGTTTGCTGGGAGAAGTAGTAACAGTCTCAGACATTCAAATGAAACCACTCTGATGGCAGAAAGTAAAGAAAAATTAATAAGCTATTTCCTGGAAAATGGAGAAGAAATAGAAGCAGTAACAGGTTTTATATTCCTGAGCTCAAAGATCATGGTAAGCAGTGACTACAGCCATGAAATTAAAAGATATTTGCTCCTTGGAAGGAAATCTATGGCAAATCTAGACAGCAGACTAAAGAGCTGAGATATCACATTGCCAACAAAGTCCGTGTAATTGGAACTATGGCTTTTCCAGTAATAATGCATGACTCTAAGAGTTGGAATAAAGGGAAAGTTGAGCATGACAGAATCGATGCTTTGGAAATGTGGGGCTGGAGAGGACTTTTGAGAGTCCCTTGGAGAGCAAGAAGGTCAGATCAGTCAGTGCTCAAAGAAATTAATTTAGTATATTCCTTGGAAGGACAAATACTGAAGCTTTGGCCACATGATGAGAAGATGGGACTCATTAGAAAAGACCCTGATGCTGAGAAAGACTGAAGGAAAAAGGGGAAGGGGCTGGCAGAGGATGAGATGGACACAGCACCATCAAAGCAAATGAACACGAACTTGGATAGACTCTGGGTGACAGCAGAAGATAGAGGGCCTGGTGTGCAATGTCCATGGGGTCTTGGAGAGGCATAACTGAACAATTGCATGGCAACACAACAAAACAAATGAAACTGCAAAGCGATTTACAAATACGATCTCATTTGGGCTTCACAACAACCCCATGAGGATACTAAGTACTATTATCATCCCTATTTTATAGATGAGTAAACTCAAGTAATCCGAGGTTAAGTGGGTTACCCAGGGTCATACAGCTAGAAAGTATGTACTGTGCCATTGCTTAACTCCTTAGCTGGCTTTTGCAGGCCCTCCACAGTTGGGCTCAAAATCCCATCTTTAGTCTCATGTCACTCACTTCCCTTCCTGCTTTTTGTTGATATCTTCCCACCTTCTCTTACTTCCATGCACATGTCCAGGCTGTCCCTCCAGATCTCTTCCAACTGAGATTTTCCTTCTTCCAGACTGCTCAGACACCACCTTCCTGTGATCCTACTGCTGATTTCTCCAGATTGGGGGAGGGGAGACCTCCCTCTTCCAATTTCTTTGCCCAAACAACTTCTGCCTGAATTGTACTCTCCATTCCATTAAATATATCATGGAATGCCTCCGCTCCTCCCGTTAGATTGTATGAGTCTTAAAGGCAGGGACTGTGTTTGATTTTACTTTTGTCCCTCTCAGTACCTCACATGCAGCAGGCACTTAATAAATGCTTGTTGACTCATTGCTTGATTCACTGAACCAGATCTTTGCATCTAGAGAGAGCATCTGTCTCTGTTAATGTTGGAATTAACATCTGGCTTTGCATATCACTTCATACATAACATCTCAGGGTCATTAAGAGCTCTGGTCAATTTCGCAAGTTCAACCCAATTGTCTCTTTCTCCCCAGTTTGATTCTGAACCCCATTTGTTGTCTATATTCATGGTCTGTCCAAGTTATGTGTGCTGTTGGATAACCTCTATGGGTTGCCCATCAAAGTACCTAAGAAATGGACATTTGTCATCCACTTGTGTATGGTTAGGCTAGACTCTGTTGAGAAACTTCAGATCTCCTTGAGGGAACCATGCCTTCCTGTGGGGCTGAATGCATCAGCACAATCTCATCTTCAACCAGTAGCATTCGAAGGATTTCTCCATCTGCAATTAAGGTCTCTTGTATTGAGACTCCTTTGGAGAACCTCCATGAAGTGCTTCAACTTTGGTGCACCTGTTTCCCTTTTTTATATTTCTCTTGACTTGGGTGATTGGAAGGTTGTTGAGCAAAGCTCTCTCTCTCTCTGTTTTTACGGTTTCACCACATGCATGAGAAAGCCCATGCTGCAGGACACCCTTAAAGTGGGGTTTGGCTTTACTCTTTTATACTCTGTGATGAATGAGCTCTAAAGATCTTGTGTCCTCTGTATTCTCTTGGTGATGCTCTGCTGTTGGGATCACAGGACACCAAGGAATCAGCTATGGAGAAAGCTGTGGTGGGTGCAAGTCAATGGCAATGTGTCACCGACACAGGAAGTAGTGGAGAGTTAGCCATCCAGGGACTCCAGGGAAGGAAGGCAGTGCACCAGTTCCCAAGGGACTGGGAGGGAGGGAGAAGGGACCTCTAACCATCTGGTCCAACTCCTTGTTTTACAGTTTAAGAACCAGGGAAGCCCAGGGTCACACGGGTAGGCATTGGCAACGCTAAAATTGGAATTTTACTTGTGCTGTATTATATTTTATTTCCATTGTATTCAGCGTCCTAAACAAAAGCCATAATCCACAAGTTATTAATGTTTTGCAAAGTGAACACAAATGGTCCTCATAGATTTAAAAACAAATGATCAGGTGTCACTAGCCTTATTTCCCTCTATTTCCCCCTATTTCCCCAGGTTATTTGTTTGTCCTTCAATCTCAAAGGGGATAAGAAATTGGGTAGGTCATGACGTGACTTGCTAGTGAATTGGATTTAAGCAGTCACAGGCCAGGATTAGAGCAGGACCATAGGACTGGGGCGGGGGCAGGTATCAGTGACCACATGGTGCAGGAATGAGGAAAACCAAATGGAATCTTCCTATTCTGCCCCACTCCCAAGTAAGGCTGGGGCCTGAAGGATGCTGTAAGGCCCCCACGTCATTCTCATCTTAGGTCCTGACACATCCCTGCTGCTGGGGCCTGACAGGGAGCATCATTTCAGTGGGAAACTTGGGCACCTGGTAAAGAACCAGAGACTGGAGAATGTCTGAGCTCCTGCAGGCCCCATTGCCTGCCCACTGGGCAGAGCCCCTCAGGGATTTGGCTGAAAAGCCTATGAGATGCAAGCATCTACATTGTCTCCCTCCTTCCTGTTGTTATCTTGCTGGTTACAAATGCAACTTGACATATCTGCACTGGCCTAATTAAATATTTATCCTTCCTGAGCTTAGCTGGGATCAGAGGAACTGGCTGCAAGGAAAGGCTGTTTGGCTTTGAAATCGCAAAAGTGATGCTTAGAACCCAGGAGAGATGGGGGGGTGTTGTGAAGGGACAGTGGGGTGGTGGCGTTTGTCTGCTCCTTCAGCCACCAGCTACTTCCTTTTCTGCTTTACTAATCAGGATGACACTTATGGCTCCATATTTGGTCATGTTAAAGCTAGGTTCTTGAGCTAGGCTATCTAAATTGGTCCCAACTCTCTCAGGAAGCCTTGGGAAGCTGGACTGGAAAGGGTCACTCAGAGAGGGCTGATGCAAGGAGCCAGCCAGTGTCTGGGTTCACTTTTTATCTTTTTGGGAAAGAAAGGAAGAAAGGGTGAAAGGAATAAACAAAGAAGGAAAGAGAGGAAAGAAGAAAGAAAAAGAAAGATAAGAGAAAGAGAAAAAGGAAGGAAAGAAGAGAAAGAAAGGACAAAAAGAAGAAAGACAGAAAGAAGACAGAGCAAAGATTGAAGATAGGAAGAACAAAAAAGGAAAGAAAAGATGAGATAAAGAGAAAAAGAGAAAGGAAGGGAAAAGACAAAGAGAAAGAATGAAGAAAGGAAGAAAGGAAGGAAAAAAGAAATAAGGAAGAAAACAAAGGAAGGAAGAATAAAAGAAAATGCCAGGTTGCTTGCTTAGCCCCTTTACTCCTAGGCCCCCTCTTAGTGCAGCTGTATCTGAGGCACTAGCAGTGAAGAACCTTCGAAATCTGGGCTAGTGGGGAAGAGGCTGTTGAGACCCAGCTCAGAACCGATCAGGCTTCTACTACAAGAGCTTCTTTCCCTTTGTAAAACAGGACTATTTTCTTTAGCTACCCCCTCATGTATAAAAGTACACCTTTGTTCATTTAGCAGTCAAGATATCAACATTTCAGCTCTCCCCTCTCCCCTCCCTTCCCTCCCCCCTCCCTTCCCCCATTTCTCTCTCTCTCTCTCTCTCTCTCACACACACACACACACTCACACACATACACATCTTTCTTGGATTGGATTTTTTTTGGAGACATCAAGGGAAGGAAAAGCATCTCATCTCCCTTTGGAATATCAAGTCAGACCTGGTCGCAAACAACCCGAATCCCTTCTCCACTATTCCCAGCCTGGGTGTGTCTTCCAGCCTTTGTGTGAGGAGCTCGTTACCAGCCCCAGCACCTACTCCACTTTGGGACTGCACTCAGGGTCAGAACTCTTGGCTTCCAGCCACCTCCTGCGCATGCTTCTCCTTCTGCCCTGTGCAGCGAAGGACATGGCTGGGTGTTCTTTCATGAGATGATCCTGCCAATAGGCAGACAGTGCATGTGTCCCCTTAAGTCTTCCCTCCAAGCTAAACATTGCCCATTTTCAAACTGATGCCCACATAGAACAACAGCAAGAGTGACAATGATGATGGTAATGGCAGCTTGTATCAACACAGTCCTTCAAGATTTGCAAAACACTTTACAAACATGATCTCACTTGAGACTCATGGCTTTGGAAGGCTGGTGCAGTTATTACCCTCATTTACAGAAACAGATGTCAAGACTGGGGAAATGACTTGCCCAGGGTCACACAGCTGGTGAGAGTCTGAGGCAGGATTGGACTCTCAAGTTCAGCCCCTGTGCACTGTGACACCTAGGTGACTTCTGCCATCTTGGTCTCCCTCCTCTGGACACTGCCAGCTTTTCAAGGTCATTCCTAAAGTATAATGTCCAGAGCTGGACCCAGATGTGATCTGACTGGGCCAGATGACTGAAAGAGGGTGACCTTCCTATTCTCAAGATGCCTTGTGTCTCCTTACGTAGCTCAGCAGGGCATTTCTTTTCTTTGGCTTCCATACCACACCTTGAAATCTCTGGAGTTTGTGGTCCACTAAGACTCTGAGAATTTCCATCCCTGCCCCTCCCTCCCAAATCCAAGCTGTCTATCCATGCCTCATGGGATCATCTAATTGTGGATAGGTGAGAGAAGGAAGGGAAAGGAGACAGAAAGGAGGTGACGGTCCTTAGGGGTTGAACATAATGCATTTGCTTGTGCTTGCTAAATTCTTCAATGGAGAACTCAATAGCCATAGTAGGAAATGTAGTGTGGGGTAGTGGGTAGAGGTGCCTTGGAGTCAGTCAGGAAGCCCTCCCAGCTTCAAGGGTTGCCTCTGACCTAGCCTCACTTGGGAAGCTGGGCAAGATACTTCTTGCTCTGTCCAGCCTAGCCACTTCTGTCTGGAGTCTGATTCCATTTGCGCAGTTGTGCACTCTGATTTTTTCAATGCTTCGTTTTCTCCTTTCACTCCATAGTGATTAAGGCCCATGTAAAAGTTACATGCAAAGACAATCCAGCCTGGTAGCATCCCCATAGAGACCCACCAGGGAGACTGGAATCCTATGGTCTGATCTGACTAGATCTAGTCCCAAAGCTTTGTTCCAATCCCAAATACAGTGAGGTTGGCTCTTCATTCAGCCAAATGGAGAAACAGAGGCACAAACACATCAAAGACTAGACAGAGACTAGAAGGAAGGATGACCACCATCCCTCTGCTTAAACTGAATGAGACCCCAACACAAGACAAGGAGATTGAGCAGTTTTACTGACTAGAACCTGTGGTCTGAATGACTGAGCCAAAGAAAGGGACCGTGTATGTAGGTCTCTAGCAATAAAGATAGGATTTTCAAGCACTTTCCAAATGGGTGTCATTGAATCTTCATAATTGCCCTGGAAAGTAAGTGCTGTTATGGTCCCCATTCTACAGACATGGAAGCTGAGACAAGGAGCAGTAAAAGGAAAGATGGTAGTTTTTATCAGATAGCATTTTATATGGATTTTTCTTTTGTTTGTGTTGCATTATTTCCAGTATTACACTTAATCTACCATATGGTGGATGCTCAATAGACTGTGAGCTTCTTGAAGGCAGGAATTGTTATTTTTCACCTTAGTAAATGCAGGACTTAATATAGAATAAAAGTTTATGTAATTAAGGTGTAGTTGTCTAACCAATCACAATAGGAAACCAAAGTAGGTTATGACTTACAGCCTAGTGAGTTGAAGAAAATGCCATAGAGAGATAGCTGACTGAGACTGGAATTCAGTGAGAGGGAGAGACTGGATTGGAGAAGTTATTCGAGAAATCGTATAGCACTTTCAATGATTCCAAATGACAAAAGGCAATCTCTGTAACATCAATATGCAAGAAATTCAATTCAATTCAACAAGAATTAATTAGGTGCCTACTATGTGCAGGAAGCAAAGCTTACTCACCAGTAGGATTGAATGTATTCACACATAAATAAGTAAATGCAAAATAGAAAGGGGAGGGCATTGTCAACTAACTGGTGATGGGTGGTAGGTGAAATCAGGAGAGACCTCTTGGAGGAGGTGGCATCTTACCTGAGTCTTGAATGAATCCAGAGGTTCTTAGAGAAAAAGTGTGGCTAAGCAGGCAGGCAGCTGGAGTCCAGTCTGAGCACTCTGTTAGATGCTCACTGCCTGGGACTCCTGGCACATTGATCTCAGAATTCACATGCCAGCTGTGCATCCATTGAGCCTTATCTTTGCCCAGCAGGCCTGTCTCATTTGGCACCACCAGTCAACTCACTACCAGCTGCATAATTACTGGGGTGTTATGTGTTTCTATGCAGATGCAGGAAGAAAGAATGTAAGTTTCCATTAGTTCACATTCTCCTTTTCTTGACCTCATTACAAAATGTCTCCCCCATCATCCCTCCAACCAACCAACAGCTCACCCACCCACCCACCCACCCACCCATCGAACCAATCAGCCAGCCACCCACTCACCCAACCAACCAATCAACCAACCAATAAACCACCCACTCACTGAACCACCCAGCCACCCACTCACTGAACCAACCAGACACCCACCCACCCAATCAATTCACAAGCATTTACCAAGTACTTCCCATCTGCTGGGCTCTGTTCAGTTGTCAAGGAAGGTTCTGGGATGTGATTTGCAGGAACCATTTGAAGCTCAATTGGTTTCTCGTTGTACCTAATATTTATTGTTTGTAATAACTGCTTTTAGCTGCAAAATAACACATCTCTTTTCATCTTCCTTGGTTCCCAAGGTAACTTAAAATTAATCATTTCAACATTTTCAAACCTGCTGATTTTTTAAAACATGTTTTTAATTAGAGATGCCGTGAATGTGTGGTTTTAGGGGTGAAAAGTGCTACCTTCCAGTACCCACATACATTTGTATGGCTAAACCTAAACCCAGTGTGCTGTGTCAGGTTTTGTGGATTGCTTTTATGGAATGCTCATTTAAATGATCAGCTAATTGTGAATTACAGTTCTGCTCTCCAAAGGGTCATTTCCCACATACCTGTGGTCTCTGGAAGGGCAAGGGCTAGCTGGGAAAGAGCTTTGGCTGGAAGTCAAAACCCTAGGGTTTCAAACCTTGCTGGATCTTTGGGTAAAACCCTTGGCCTCTCTGGGCCTCAGTGCCATGGAAGCCTAACCCTTAAGCTCAAAGGGACCTTAGGGGAAGTAGCAACTCCCTCTGCTGCTGCTAGTCAGCAACTCACCTGCTCCACTGAGGGAGGCACGGAAAATAGAAATGACTTGGCCAGGGTCTCAAAGTCAGTATGGGTCTGAAGCAGGTCTTTAACAATAGCCCTCAGTGCTATGTCACCTCTCAGTGGGGACCTTAGGACACAGAATGTGAGACTATAGAACCTGGAATATTCTAACTGGCCCGTTCATTTATTTATTTTTTTATGAATGAAGCCTACCAGAATGAGGCAGGATCTTAGAACATAAAATAGGAGTGAGCATTTACTCTAATCCCCTGGTCTTGTAGATGGGAAAAGTGGCCTGAAAAGAGGGCCAGGAGCAGGAACATTTGCCACAGGGAGCTCCAGGGAGAGAGAGGTGCCCAAGGCAGCAATCTCTGCAGATCTCCAAGTAAGATGTATTGAATGTTCTAATTAATGTCTGATTAGAAAGTGATTATTTTCACATTAATTTGTAGTGACATAAGGTTTGTGGCTTTCTCAAGTGATACTTCAGGGAGTCTTTGGGCATGCAGGGGACAGCACAACTGCTCCTATTGGAGCTTGGCCATGTATGTCCAGGGGCAGTCCAGCTCTTCTCAGTCATGAATAGTGACATGCACAAGAAAGGAGCCTTGACCAGGTAGGTTTGTCTGAAAAAATGATCCATTGGCTTTAGCTGGCTTCAGGTGCAGTGTGAGTCACCATGGCAATCCACAAGACTGATGCAATCTTAGGCCACGTTAGAAAGTCACCCTATCCGGGGCTAAGGAGAAATGAACCCACTGAACTCAGGCCACAGCTGGAAGGTTGTGGTCTTTAGAAGGGATATTGACAACTTGGAGTGTATCCAGGGGAAGGGGACCAGGACCAGCAAGAGCCTTGAGTCCATAGCATGTGAGGATTGGATAAAGCAGTGAGGCATCGTTATTGTGGAGAAGAGAAGACTCAGGGGCCACACAGAAACTGTCTTGAAGAATCTGAAGGATGTCTCATGTAGTCTTGGGTCATGAGTCTTGTTCTGCTCAGAAGGCAAAATCCAGAGCTATGAGGTGTATGTGTGGAAAGGATTAAAGAGGCAGACTGGGAGTGGTTCTAAAGGAAGAACAGGGCAGGCGCAGTGAATAGAGCACAGCCCGGCCTGGAGTCAGGAGAACCTGAGTTCAAATCCAGCTTTAGACACTTGACACACTTACTAGCCGTGTGACTTTGGGTAAGTCACTTAACCCCAATTACCCTTCAAAAAGCAAAAAAATAAAATAAAATAAAATAAAGGAAGAACGGCTGTCTCAGCACACAAGAGATCCACAAACAAACCCTGCTTCTGGGGGGTGTTGTAGTGGAACCTCTTATTCAGGCCTGGAGGGTCACTAAAGCCCCTTCCAGCTCCAAATTGGTGGGTTCCCTGGAGGTTTGAGGATTTTCTTCCTTGTTACTCTTTTTCCTTTGTTCTGTGGTCTGACTGTGACCATTCATAGGAGCTTGACCTGACCATCCACATGGAAAAGACCAAGAGAATGAGCTGCCTTTTCCAGATAAGGACACACATTTTCATAGATTCTCTATAGAACTGAACAGTCTGTCTAGCACAACCAGTGATGAATTAGGACCCCAAGTGAACAAGAAGACAAGAGGGCCTAGATTGTCTTTAGGACTGTGCTTCTGGCCCTAAGGATTTTGCTGCCCTTTTATCCTGTACCTTCTCCTCAGCTTCTGAGGACTTTTCACCATGCAGCATCCCTTTGCCGTGCCAACAACCTTCTCCCGTTGATGAGATTCTTTGGGAACCTCCAGTTTGGGGATGGCCCCAGGATGATGATGCTTTCTTCTCTTCTTTGTTGTGCTCTGACTCTAAGGACTCCATCATGACGAAGAGGAGGTCTTTATTCCATCCCTCCAACTCCCTTTTAAGTCTTATTATCTCTAGTTAGAATGTAAGCTCCTTCAGGGCAGGGTTATTTTCTTTTTTATTATATTTATTGTCCCAAAGCTTAACACAGTACTAGGCACACATAAAGTGCTTAATAAATGCCTGTTATTCAGCAATATTATATAATGATCAACAAGCCTTCATGATTATCGTGATGGCTTGTGGAAATCATGACCATTTTTAATTGGCTAGAGAAGTTCATCAGTATAGTTTCAAGATGGCATACTTGCCTGGGTTCTGGATAATGGATGATTCTCTTATACTTTTCAAGTCTCTGGTGGGATAATGCAAGGCTGTGTGCTTGCTCCCATGCCTCTTACCATGATGTTCTCAACAATGTTGTCAGACACCTTCAAGGAGGACAGACACTGCATTGATGGTAAACTAACTCGAAAAGGCTACAAGCCAAGACCAAAGTAGAAGGAGAGTTGGTGCATAATCTTTGCAGATGATTGTGCACTCAATGCAATCTCTGAGGATGAGATATAACAAAGGTTGTTATAAGGGTTGACTCTCTGCTGCTTGTACCAATTTTGACCTAATAATTAACACCAAGAAAACGCAGGTTCTCTACCAGCCAGCACCACACCATCCATAGATGAAGCCATTGGTTTCAGCAAATGGAGAAATTCTGAATGCTGGGTTTAAGTTCATTTACCTTGGTAGTATACTTTCCAGGGATATACATACAGATGATGAGACTGATGCACAATTCATCAGAGCTAGCTCAGTGTTTGAGAGGCTTTAAAGGAAAGTGTAGGAGAGCTTTTTGGCTACCTGCTCATCACCATCATGGGTCACATGCACCATCCCAGGAAGGGCCTGTCCCAGTCAGCTCTGCCATACTGCCACAGCATGCCCACATGGCTGAAGCTCATCTTGGACAATGTGAAGGAGCAGATCTACAGGCTGACCAAGAAGGGCCCAATGCCCTCCCAGATCAGTGTGACCCTGAGGGATTCTCATGGTGTGGCACAAGTACACTTCATAACTGGCAACAAAATTCTGAGAATTCTAAAGTCCAAGGAACTTACCCCTGATCTTCCTGAAGATCTTTATCACTTGATCAAGAAAATTGTTGCTGTTTGAAAGCAACTTGAGAGAAACAGAAAGGATAATGATTCTAAATTCCATTTGATTCTGAATGAGAGCCGAATTTACTGGCTGGCTCAATACTACCAGACCAAGACAGTGCTCCCACCCAATTGGAAACATGAATCATTCACAGCCTCTGCTTTGGTTGCATAAATTGTGGTTTATGTACTAAAGTAATAAAGTCATATATAACTGAAAAAAAGAAAGTGTGGGATAGAAGAGCTATTAGATTGCCTATCCAGCTGAAGATCTACAGATTCATTATGTCAACCTCATTGTTCTATGCCTGTGAAACCTGGATTGTCTACCAGTGCCAGGCCAGGAAACCGAATCACTTCCATTTGAATTGTCTTAGGAAGATCTTGAAGATCACCTGGCAGCATAAGGTAGCAGACACTGAGGTCCTTTCTCAAGCTAAATTGCCAAGCATTAAAACTCTCCTGGAGAGAGCACAGTTCTGATGGGCTGGCCACATTCAAATGCCAAATGTGCTTTTGCCTAAAAGATTCAGAGAACTCACACAAGGCTAGTGCTCACATCGGGATCAGAAGAAGCAATACAAGGACATTCTCATGGTCTCCCTAAAGAACTTTGGAACTGATTACATGACATGGGAGACCCTGGCACAGAACCACCCACATCAAAGAAGGCGCCGTGTTCTATGAGCAAAGAAGAATCACAGTAACTCAAAAGAAACATGAAGTGCACACATTGAGAGCCATCTCTACTCCAAATGTTCATGTAGACTCTTTGTGCCTCTCTGTTGTAATGATAATAGGATTTAAAGATACCCCTGTATTGGCTTAGTTTTGGGGTTGAGTGTTGAAACCCAGAGCTTGTGAATCCCAGTTGTGGGATGGACTTGTTTGACTTGAAGAGAGACGGCTGAACTGGGAGGAGCTGGTGCCATGGATTTAGAGAGAGGCCCAAGCAGAGAGAAGGCCCAATCAGAGGAGGCCAGAAGAACTTTTGGGGAGCAATATTATGGAGGCAGAGAGAGAGGAGAATTTCCGGGGGGGGCAGAGTTGCTGAGAGAGACTGCTGAAGGCCAGTTGGAGCTGCCCAGGACTTTTGAGAACAGCCACCCCGAGCTGCCAAGAATTGAGGACACATGGCTATAATGCCGGTATTTTGTCTGTCTGTTTTGACGTTGTTTTGCCAGATTTGTCTGCTGGTGAAGGACAGTGCTGTTGTTGCAGAGGTTCTGGAATCTGGCTGTTGGTTCAGAAGCCCTGAAGAAGGATTTCCTTGTTATACATTCACAGAAATCCTGGAAGAGGGTCTTGCTGATGTTTTCAGGAATTCTGGGACTGTTCTGCAGGCAGAGAGTGGATTGATGAGGACACTGGCAATGTATCTTGTGGCTTTGTCAAGCTTTGTCTCCCCAGGAGTATTGATTGCTGAGAACTTGCCTCCTATCAAGATGAAGAAAGGACCTCTCCTGGGGTTTTCAATGCTGTGATGATATCTTAACCTTGCTATAGCTTAAGGGTAGATGGACTTTTGTACTTTCCACTGCCCCTTTTGAGAAAAGTACTTGGAGTTAATGGATGGTATTGTAATTCATTTGTGATCTGGGTGGGAAACTTTTGACTTTTTGGTGCTCTGTGACTGATCAAATGAATGCACTTTGTGACTGGAAACTAATCTCCATTTGAGAAGAGAGACTTTGGGTGACTGATTAAATGAATGTACTATCCAAGTTTGGACTACTTGGATCTTGGCACTTTGCAATTGAATTGAGGATTTACTAAAGAGTGATGCTATATTTTGATTTTTCTGTGAATGTTTTGCTTTAATCTGTCACTGAATAGATGGAGTTTGCTATGCTCATAATCCAAACCTGGAAGTTGCCTTTGCTTGGCATTACATCTGTGCCATAGCCCTCTGATCTCCTAGAGGCCTGATCATCTGCAGTTGGACACACTGTACCTTGAATCCACCATAGTGATGTCATTTTGCTCCTCTTCAAGAACAAAGGACAAGGACCAAGGAACAATGATGAGCTGTGAATGATTTATCTCTTCTCAGCTATACAATGATTCGAGGAAATTCTGAAGGACATCTGAGGAAAAATGCCATCCACCTCCAGAGAAAGAACTGATGGAGTCTGAATGCAGATTGAAGCACACTTAAAAATTTCTTTGATATTCTTGGGTTGGTTTTTTTCAGTCTACATTTTCTTTTGCAGCATGGCTAATAAGAAAATGTTTTATTTGACTGTACATATATAATCTATATCAAATTGCTTGCCCTCTCAAGGGAAGGAGAAGGGTGGGAGAGAATTTTGAACTCAAAATGTAAAACAAATGTTAAAAATGTTTTCTTACATGTAGTTAAGAAAAAAAATTAAATGCAGAAAAAATAAATAAATGCTTGTTATTTATCTATGTACTTAGGAAATTACAAAGAACCTTCAAGGATTTCAAGCTCTGTCAGGAAACAAAGGCCGCCATTAAATATCCCAGAATTCTACTGCTGTTGCTATATAATAGTGACATCTGGAATACGAGTATCTCAGAATGTGACCCAGGATCCTGTGTCCCATCCCTACCATTAGAGGCTCTACTCTAGATTCCCAAGGGCCAGACTCATTCTGGGGATTCATCCTAAATCCCAACAGTGGGGAGTAAGATTTCTCTTCCTCTCTAGCTCAACGACATCACCATGGAGCAACTGGAACAACCTCTGCTCCAAAGATTGAGGTTGGCTCATGTCTAGGGTCTCCTCAAAATGTAGGGAGCAGAGATCCTTTTCCCAAAGATGCTCCATGTTCAACTTGAATGTTGAGTATAGGAGAGCTATATATTTACTCTTCCACAGAAAAACACTCAAGACAAAAATGATTCAAGGACTCACACAACAAAAAAGAAAACATGGAACAATCAGTTGACCTCTCACACTCCTTATACTGCCCCCCATTCTGCTCCCTTCCCCCCAAAAAGATAAAAGCCCTGTGTGGGATGACTGGACATACACTTCATATGTGAAGTCACCTTGGGTCTGTATGCTCAAATCAATTCACAAGGTCTCCATTGCCTTGCCTGTAAATCAGTCAGTCAATAAATACCTATTAAGTGCCTACTACATTCCAAGTACTGTGCTAAGCATTGGGGACACCGATGTATTTTGTTAAAAGATAGCTCCTGTCCTTGGGAGCTTGCAATTGAATGAGGGAAGACAACACACACAAGTTGCTGAAAAGCTGGGGGAGGGGAGCCAGGGAAAGTATCCAATACTGGGTCTCAGAAGACAAGTCCCAAGGTAAAGCAGCCAAGAGAGAAATGAGCTTTCTCATCTTAAATGGAGCTTTTGGAATTCATGGCTCCACCCTCCAATTGGAAGTAATTCCTGAGGTGGAGTCTCAGGTTCACAGGATGCTTCAGGATGATGAGGTTATCCCAATAATGAGCTTCCTTTAGTCCTCCAGCTATGGAATCCTCCTGGAAACACGTTCCTCTTGGAGCATCATATTTTTATGGAAACCCCCCTCCTTTTGGACAGCTGCCTTTCCACTCAGGAGCTCAGGGACTCTTTTTTTTTTTGCTTTTTGGAGGGCAGTTGGGGTTAAATGACTTGCCCAAGGTCACACGGCTAGTTTTTATGTTAAGTGTCTGAGGCCGGATTTGAACTCAGGTCCTCCTGACTCCAGGGCCAGTGCTCTATTCACTGGGCCAACTAGCCAGCCCGGAGCTCAGGGACTCTTGACTTGCTGGTTGTAAACACCTGTTTCTCAAAATCACTGATTGTTGATCTGTGTACATGAGAGAAAGGAGAGAACAGAGGAGGGTGGTTGGCCACTCAGGCTCACTTTGGCACACATGCTGTCAAACCTCCATTTCCTTGTAACCTCCATTTACCCTGGTGAGGAGGGAGACTCCCTCTCTCCCTTGCTAGAAATCCAAGGGGAAGAATGTGCTGGCAGCACTTCCAAGAGAAGGGTCCCCAAAGGTCAGTTTCTAGCCTGACTCAAGTCCATCCTTCTGATTCACAAGCATCCTCCCTCCCCTCTTTGGCTAATTCTTTTCAGCGTCCCTTGCCCTAGATCCAAGGGCTCCTGGTGACTCATCTCAACCAAGAAGGTCCTTCAGCAAGGGAGCAGAGTGTTTGGCCAAAGAAAGGGACAGACCACCTTGTTCTATGAAGAATTACAAAGGAATAGTGCTTAGAGAGCCATGGTGAAGGACATGGTTGGTGTGCAGCTGCAGCACAGAACCAAGAGGAGCTCCAGTGGAGAACAGAAGTTAAAACTAGCCTTCAGGAAGAGAAAGAGGCTTGGTCACATGGTGGGAATGAGGGGTGACATGTGAACATTGGCTGTGCCCCACACTACCTGGCTATGTTGAGAAGGCAAGGAAGCCCTCAATCCCCATTTCAATAAGTGACCTTATTGAAGGATACTGACAATAACCCACGGGATGGGTTGTGGTTTCCAAAGCTGGAGGGAGCTCCCTAATTAATGAGGTCTGAGACAATTGGCAAGGTGCTGGGAAAGACTTTTAAATTACACCCTTGGTTCTGTGGGTGTGGGGAACTCCCTTGAGTAAGCCTTCCTTCTCTACCAGTGTAGGCATAAATGGTTTACACTTGAAGAGTTGCCTGGAAACTTCATTAGACAGTGAAGACTTGCCCAGGGTCACCCAGCCAGGAGAGGTCGGAGGTACGGCTTGACCTCAGACCTTTCTGACTTGGAGAACAGGTTTCTCTTCACTCTGCTCTGCTGCTTCTGGAGAATATGTAAGACCCAGACCCTCTCCACAGAGGGTTTACATTCTGTTGGGGCAGGGGACAAGAGGAGATCCACACACAAGTATGTGTTGTGAACTATAATAGGGTAAAGGGGAGAGCCACTATATTTGAAATGGGGGACAACAGTAGATGTGGAGACTGGAGAAGAGTGTAGTTTAGGCATGGGGCACAGTCTATGGGCATATACAAAGGCTGGCAATGGCAGGTGGCATCTGGGGAGCGAAGAGTGTATGAATGGATTAATGGGAAATAAGACCAGAAAAAGTAGATTGTAAGACTATTTTAACAGGATCATGGAGGAGCTTCAGATTTATCCATCAACCCATCAACATTCATTAAGTGTCTCCTCCATGCCAGGCCCTGTGCTAAGCATTTGGGATACAGAAAAGCAAAAGACAGTCCCTGCCCTTTAGGAGTCTGGTCAGACACTGTAAGAGGGTAGGGAGCATTTGGATTTGGTTTGTGAATGAGGGCACCAGTGACGCTGAGAGAGTTGGGTGGGCAGCAGCCCCCAGGTGAGCCCAGAGCCAGATATTCTGAGTGCTCTCAAAGTGGCTGGACACATGGTCAGAGAGAGCTGCACCCTGCCCCACCCTGCCCTCCTGCAGAGCCAAATCTGGTCTGCCCAGTCCTCCTGAGGGACAGTGACAATGAAAAATTTAAACCAGCCATGAATTAAATATGGCAGGAAGGGAAACATGGCTGAGATGTGCCCCAGAGTTCCAGCTCATGGATGGGGCCTGATGAAGTCTGCTTCTCCTCCCGCTTTTTCCTCAGAGGAAGGCTATGCATTGGACTTCACAGAGCCTTGTTGGAGGTGGGATCTTTTCCTTCCCATTTACAGGCTAGATTTCAGGCTTTATTTAATGCATCACTGATTGTGTGTGTGTGTGTGTGTGTGTGTGTGTGTGTGTGTAGATGACTTTAGATTTTAGCCTGTTTCTTGGGCTCTTACAAGACTTTGAAAGTGGGTTTGATACCAGAACCAATCCCGTCTTGTGGCTCTGAGCACAGGTGGCCATGGGGGAGAGGATTTGTGGGACAGGCAGCCAGGCAAGGTTGATGGGAAGGGGCCCTTGGGATCTAGGGGGCTTCTCCTATGGAACATCCTTCTGCTGAGCTATAGTCAGCTGGGTGACCTGGGCTGGGGCCAGTGTCTAACCCAAAGTCTGACTGCTCTGGTTTCTAAGGGGCAGTTCAAGCCTCAGTTTCTCTCTGGACTGACCTTGCCAGCCATTCCTCCTGGTACTTGCCTCCCATCCACTCCCCACCCATCAGCCGGGATCTATCTTGTGTGTGTCATGCATGACCTCTGGAGGTAAGCTCCTGCAGCCCAAGGCCAGTCTCACTATCCCCAGTGCTCAGCACCATGTCTGTATACAAGAGACACTTAATAAATGCTTATTGGCAGATTGATTGTCAGAGGAGCACAGCACAGTGCGACTCTCTATGCCTGTTGATGTGGACTGGGAAGTAGGTAAGCAGATTATGTCGGATCCATTTTAAAGATGGAGTGCATGAGGTATTGGGGACTGGGTCATGGCATCTTAGGGGAAGGAGCTCCTCCTCTTCTTTCTCTCCTGCTTCTCCTTCTCCTTGGGTGCCATCATTACTCCCATATTACAGATGAGCAAAGTGAGTTTCAGAATAGTCAGACCCTTTAGCTCAACGTGCTCAGAAGAAGGCCTTCCTGACTGCAGGTGCGGTCCACCCTCCAGCTCCCACCAACACTCCCTGATGGAGCGCCCTGAGTTTATGTCTTAGGAGAACCAGGAGCTGCTTATTCAGGGGTCAGACACACTTTGGGGGTGGGCCAGGGAGTGACAGCTAGCTTCTAGTATGGGGGAGGGGGCATCCTATGGAAGAGAGAATACACTTTTGGGCTCAGTTCTGAAGGGAAAAACCAGGAGCAAGAAGTGGGAGCCATGGGGGTGGGGTGGGGCTCTTTCCACTCCATATAAAGAGAGATTTTTAAAGGACAAACACATAGAGAACCTAGCTGATCTTTGCCTTCCTTTCCATCCTCAGGGCTCAGCACACAATGGACCTAGCACACAGCGGTCTCTTAATACATGTTTGTTAACTCAACCTTGGTGGCTTATAATCAGCTACTGGATGAAGGCTTGGGCCAGATGCCCTGAGGTCCCTCCTAGGGCCACAATTCCCTGATTCTGAGGAACCTCCCAGAGACTTCTGCTGAATGAGAAGGCTGTGGCAGTGTAGGACCATCTACACATGGAGAGTCTTCAAAAGACTCTTGAGCAGAAGAGCAGCTCCCTGCAAAGGACAGCCAACCGGCCCTCCCCGGGCAATCCTGGCCTGACCCAACTCCCAGCAAAGTTCATCTAAGGGACCTTGTGCAGGGAAGGTAAAGCCTCTTTGGGAGCTGCTGGGGAAGGGAGGGGTGGGACTACTATTTCCAGGAGCCAAGTAACTGCATATGGAGCTCAAGGATCCAAGAAGGCCTTTTGGCCATACTCTTTCCATCATTGTTGGCCTTGAGTTCCAAGGAGGCTCAGAAATGAATTAAACCCAGGTGAGAAAAGCACTTCCTACAGAGGGTAACTCAGAGCTGGTTTTGGGGAGGGGATGTGGGTGAAAACTGCAGGCCCATGATAAGAAGTGCCGGCTGAGCACACTCCAGAGGCATTGAAGAACAATACCCATAACAGCAATCAGTGCCCATCAGTAACGAGCCACCTTTGCTCTGAGGAGACTGATGTCTCTGTAACATTCTGGGAGGTCTGCAAGAACCAGCAGCAATGGCTCTGTTTTACAGATGCATGCACTCTCCATTCATTCACAGAATCACAAAACCTTTGGGGTTGAGAGGGACCTTTGAGGCACCCAGGCCAACCACAGCTACACAAATAACCTCTCAATGGTGTTCCCAACCAGCAGCCGTGTTTGGAGACCTCCAGGGATGAGGCACTCTCCACCTCCTGAGGTGCCTGCCTTGAACCCAGGACCAGTTAGTCCTCTGAAGGAAGGAAGCGAACCACAAGAATTGATCAAATGCTTACTATGTTCTAGGCACTGGGCTAAGCACTAGCAATACAAAAAGAAGCCCAAAATAGACCCTTGTCTCAAGGAGCTTACAAACCAGTGGAGGAAGTTACATTCAAATGGATTCATTAATTCATCAGTGTGTTTCTCTTCCTTCTTCACATTAATAGTATTACAAAGGTCAAGCTGGACGTGACCTTGGGGACCCCCTAGGCCAGAGTGTCTTAACCTGGGGCTCACAAACTTAAACATATTTTCACAAGTGTATTTCAATATAATTCATTTTCTTCCTAATCTTAAAAAATGTGATTATGAGGAAGGGTCCATGAGTTTCACTGGACTGATGACCAAAGGGGTTCCAGATACATGAACAAGGCTAAGAACCTGTGATTTGGTCCTCTGTCTCAATTTAGTGCTGAGGAAACTGAGACCTAGGAAATGCCTTACCTAGGGTCCCAGAAAGAGTCAGGGTCACAGGAGGAAAGGGAGCCCAGATAATCAGTAAAAATCCATTGCACACATGTAGGGCAGCTGACCGAGTAAGTTCCTGTATAATCATCACTGTCTTCATCTCCAGTTCTTTGTTCACCCCAAGGTGCTGCTGTGGAGAGGTTGGAATATTGGGTATCTTCTCTTCTTTTTGAAATCCTTGCCCAACACTGGGATTTCTGAGTCAAAGGAAATGACTCTTTCATGGTGACTCAGAGTGACATTTGGAGTCTCTCCTAGCCCTAGGACTGCCGGACTTTGAGGCCACTGTGAACATCCCCTGTTGGTTGAGGTTACAGATCAGTGATGACCTTTGGTGTTACTGAGCTGGGTAGAGCTTTGTGCCCCCGTGTTAAATGCTCTTAGGATCAGGTACCAACCTTCCCGCAAACCCCCTGATATAGACTATTGCCATCTTTTTTTCCCCACCTTTCCTGATTTGTTGAGTGTGAGCTGAAACCTCAGAATTATTTTGATGGGACTTTCTCTTATCAATAGTGATTTGGAGCATTCTTTCATGTAACTCTTCCTTTGAAACCTACCTGTTCTATCCTTTGACCACCATCTGGCGGAGAATGGCTTCTAGTCACGGTCACGCATTGTGACTGTGTTATCTTTTATTTATCTTTTACTTATGTTCAGACATTTTTTACTTGTGTCTGGCTCTTCATGACCCCATTTGGGGTTTTCTTCACAAAGATACTGGAGTAGTTTGCCATTTTCTTATCCAGCTCATTTTACAGATGAGGAAACTGAGGCAAATAGGGTTAAATGACTTGCCCAGGGTCACACAGCTAGTAAGTATCTAAGGTCCTATTTGAATTCAGCTCCTGATGATGCTAGGCCCAGCACAGTTGTCACTACATATATCTTGTTAGTTGTCTATATATCTTGGATACAAACCCTTGTGAGAGAAATTTGATACAAATACTTTTTTTTCTATTCAGCCTCTTCCCTTTTTATCTTAGGTGCATTAATTTTGTTTGTGCAGGAGCCTTTCAATTTCATGTAATCAAGATCAAATGTTTTATCTCTTGCAATTGTCTCTATCCCTTCTTTGACTTAGAGTACATCTTCTATCCATAGCTGTAAAAGGGGTATGAATTCTCTCTCTCTCTCTCTCTCTCTCTCTCTCTCTCTCTCTCTCTCTCTCTCTCTCTCTC
>CM053593.1:389468392-389553911 GCA_028646575.1 Pseudocheirus occidentalis | reverse complement strand
TTGCATAATGATCTGAGAATGATGCATTTAATATTTCTGCCTTTCTGCACTGAACTGTGAGGGTTTTATGCCCTAGTACATGGTCTGTTTTTGTGTATGTGCCATGTCCTGCTGAGAAGAAGGTATATTCCTTTTTATCCCTGTTCAGTTTTCTCCAGAGATGCATCATATCTACCCTCTCTAAAATTCTATTTGCCTCCTTAACTTCTTTCTTGGTTTTTCTGAGGTTAGATTTATCAAGTTCAGAGAGGGGGAAATTGAGGTTACCCACTAGTATAGTTTTGCTCTCCATTTCTTCCTCTAATTCCTTTGACTTTTCCTCTAGGAATATGGATGCTATACTCCTTGGTGCATTTATCTTAAGTAGTGATACTGCTTTATTCTCAGTTGTGCCTTTTAGCAGGATGTAATTTCCTTCCTTATCTCTTTTTATTAGATCTATTTTTGCTTTTGCTTTATCTGAGATAAGGATTGCTACCCCTGCTTCTTTTTTTTACTTTAGCTGAAACACAATGTATTCTACTTTACCTGTGCATATCTCCTTGTTTCAAATGTGTTTCTTCTGGACAGCATATTGTAGGATGGTGGTTTTTAATCCATTCTGCTATCTGCCTCTGTTTTATGGGAAAGTTCATCACATTCACATTTGCAGTTATTATTACTATCATTCCACTCTTATTTACAGTCATGATTGTTCATTGTGTATTTCCCTACATCCTATTCCCTTATGCATTTTCCTTTTTTTCTAAATGCTCTCTATTTATCATAATTTATTTATTTTTAAATCTTCCACCAGGCTTCTCCAAATTCAGTGTTTCTTTTGCTTATAGCTAGATCTTTCCTGAATCTACCCTTCCTCTTATTCTCTCTTTTCCTTTTCTATTTCCTTGCTTCTGGTTGATTTCAAAGTATTTTGGCACCAAAGTCTTTATATATACATGTGTGCTCCATCCTTCTTGATTAGTTCTGATGAATGTGAGATTCAGGAGATACCTGCTCAGCCCACCTATTCCTTATTTGTTTAAATTTCTATTTGTACACCATGATTATATAAGAAAATAAGTTTCTTCATCTTTATTTTCCATTTTTGCCCTAATATATTCTTTATCCCTTTCTTCTCTTATTTTAAATTAATCAAAATACAACAAAGCCACTCTCAGGCATTTTGTCTTCTTTGACTCCTCCTCTGACCTCTGATGCCATTAGAATTCTTAAGGAACACTTGTATCACCCTCCTCTTATTAGACTGGGAAGACTTCTGCCTTATAAAGTCTGTTCTGACTGTTCAGTTACATTGACTTTGTTTATATTTCCCTTGACTCCAGTATTTGCATTTCAAACATTCTTCCTACCTCTGGTCTTTTCATCAGGAATGTTTGTATGTTTTCTGTTTCATTAAATACCCATTTTTTCCTCCCTGTAGGATTTTACAAGGTTTTCTGGTTAAATTACTTTTTTTGTTGTAAGTCTATCTCTTTCCTTTTGGAATATCATATTTCAAGCTCTCTACATTTTTAAAGGGGGCAGCTAGATGGCACAATGGATAGAGTCCCAGACATGGAGTCAAGAAGACCCCTTTTTCTCGAGTGCAAATCTGGCCTCAGACACTTACTAGCTGTATGAACCTGGACATGTCACTTAACCCTGTTTGCCTCAGTTTCCTTACCTGTAAAATGAGCTGGAGAAGGAAATAGCTCCAGTATCTTTGCCAAGAAAACCCCAAAATGGGGTCATTAAGAGGCAGACACAACTAAAATGATTGAACAACACTCTTTGATAGTGTTAGCTACCAAATCTTCTATTATCTCAACTGTGGTTCCTTGATTATTTGAACTCTTTCTTCCTGCATGCCTGAAGTATTTTTTTTTACCTGGATGCTCTGGATTTTAGCTAAGATATTCTTTTTTTTTGGAATTTAATTTTAATTTATTTTCTTGGTTACAGCATTCATTTCCACAATGTTTTGAGTTACAAATTTTCTCCCCTTCTTTCCCCTACCCCCCAGCCCCCAACATTGATCCCACTGTAAAGCCCCTCCCACAATCTGTTCCCTTTTATGTCCTCTTCCAATGCCCCTCTAGCTTTCTAGTAGGGCAGGGAGGGTCTCCCTGCCCCCCGTCCCTGTATATATTGTTTCCTAGTTGCATTTGATTGTATAGCTTTAAATTCTAGATTCTTGCAATTCCTCCCCTGTCACCCACTCCCACTGGAAGAAGCATTAGCTAAGATATTCTTGAAAGTTTTTTTTCCTTTGAAAAGATGACCACTGAATTCTTTCTATTTCCACTTTGCCCTCTGGTTCAAAGAGATCTGCAGTTTTCTTTCATGATTTCTTGAAATGTAATATCTAGGCTCTTTTTTTGGTCATAGCTTTTAGCTGGACCAGTGATTTTTGTTTCTCTTGTAGTCATTCATTTGTTTGGTTCATTCCAAGCTGGCTATTTTCTTTTTGACACTCTCTTCCATAACTTTTTTTTTCTTTTTCTTCTTTTCTTATCTTTCTTTCTTTCTTTCTTTCTTCTCTTCCTCCTCCTCCTCCTCCACCTCCTTCTCCTCCTTCTTCTTCTCCTTCTTCTCCTCCTCCTCCTCCTTTTCCTTCTTCTCCTTCTCCTTTTTCTTCTTCTTCTTCTTCTTCTTCTTCTTCTTCTTCTTCTTCTTCTTCTTCTTCTTCAGAAGGCAAGGCTAGTAAGTGTTAATTGTCTGAGGCCAGATTTGAACCCATGTCTTCCTGACTCCAGGGCTGGTGCTCTACTCACTGTGCTGCCTAGGCCCCCTCCCCCCATTTTATTTCTATCATTTGCATCTCTTTTAAAAAACTCTCCCATCATTTCTTTTAGGAATTCTAATTGACCTTGTGGCTAAGCTACATTTTCCTTTGAGACTTTGATTGTGTTTTAGGAGTTATGCTCGCCTTCTGGGATTGTGTCTTGGGCATCGTTGGCATCAGGATAGCTTCTTATGGTGGATGCTCATTCTTCTAGCTTTAATTACTGAATTGAGACTTCATTTTAGGGCCAGTCTCTGCCCACTTCTGATGGAATTTTTGTGGTCTTATACAGTCCTGACCTATTTTGGTTTTTTTTTTCTGTTTTGTTTCTTCCTGATTTAGGTATCAGTGCCATATTTGTGTCATAAAAAGAATTTGGCAGGACTCCTTCTTCTCCAACTTTCTCAAATCATTTGTAAAATATTGGAGTCAATTGTTCTTTAAATCTTTGGTAGAATTCACTAGTAAATCTGTCTGGCCCTGGAGATTTTTTCCTAGGGAGTTCATTGATGGCTTGCTCAATTTCTTTTTCTGAGATGGGATTATTAAATAAGTAAACTACTTAAAGTAGTTTACTTCCTCTGGTTAATCTGGGCAATTTATATTTGTGCAGATAGTCATCCATTTCATTAAGATTGTCAAATTTATGTGCGTACAGTTGTGCATAACAATTCCTAATTATTGTCTTAATTCCCTCTTCATTGGAGGTAGGTTCACCCTTTTCATTTTTGATACTCAGAATTTAGTTTTCTTCTTTCTTTTTTTTTATCATATTGACTAAAGGCCTATCGATTTTCTTGTTTTTTTTTCATAATACCAGCTCTTAGTTTTAGTTATTAGTTCAGTTGTTTTCTTAATTTCAATTTTATTAATCTCTCCTTTGGTTTTCATTCTATCTAATTTAGTATTTCATTGAGGATTTTCACTTTGTTCTTTTTCTAGCTTTTTAAGTTGCATGCCCAATTTATTGACCTTCATTTTTCTATTTTATTTATGTATTCACTCAGGGATATAAGAACTGTTTTTGCTGTATTCCACCCATTTTGGTATGTTATATCATTATTGTCATTGTCTTGAAGTTACTTATTGTTTCTATAATTTCTTGTTTGACACACTCATCCTAACATTGTTTGAGGAGAATGCCACATGGCAGTCAGGATATGCCAGGGACAAACAAGACTTTCTAGCTCGAAGTCAGATAAGAAGCTTGGCATATGGGCTGTGGTCCTTACAGCAGGATGAAGTGAGGTCATTTCAGCCTGGCTGCTGTTCCAGGGCTTATAGACTCCCTATGATGCAAAGGCAGCTATCAGCCTGCCTTAATCAATGATAGGGTTTCTAGTCACTCTGCCCAGGAAAGAAGACCAGCAGGAGACCTGGAGAGATGTAGCCCAGAAGTGGACAGCAGGGAGAAGGGCTGGCAGCTGTCTCTTCTCTGCTTTCAGATAATGCTTGGTTCATGTCCTGCAGTATTGAGACTCTCCTATGTTCATAGATTCTGGGACAGCAGAGACCTCAGAGGATCTCACTTCTGCTCCCTGCCCCCCAGTCCACATTTGATAGAGCAGAAAACAGGCACAATAAGGTGACTGGCTTGTTCAGAGTCACACAGCTAGCAAGTGGCTCAGGTGTGACTGGAGCTTCGGCCGTCTGGACTCCAAGGTCAGCTGCCTCTCTACCACATTGCCCTGTGTCTCACTGCATCTCACAGGACAGCGATTTGTCTCCTTGTCTCCGTATTCCCCGTTAGGCTATAAGTGACTGAGAGGCAAAGAGTGTGTTTTGTTCTAGTCACTAGAACATTGAGCCTAAATTTTGCAGAATGAATCCCCTTAATGAAAGGACTTCTTCTGTAAAACTTGGACTCAGTCAAAAGGCCGCACCTGAAGACTTAGAAGGCCACATGTGACCTCAATGCTACAGGTTCCCCACCCCCATTCTGGTGTATTCTCCCATCCATTTAGCATGGTGTTCTGCAAATATTAGCATTTCAAGAAGCCTGAATTGAATGAGATTTCTCTAGATGAAGAACAGGGCCCTCTGGACCCACAGACTGATGGGCAAGTAAGCCCAAGAACTTCAGGAACAGAAGTGCTCCATTGACCCTCAGTCTTGTTTTCATCCCAACCTCCAGAACCACCATCCAGGGAAGCAACTCTCACAAGCAAGCAACCTGGTGATTTCCTTTAAGGGTGCGTAGCTACTGAAGACCCAGGAAAGGAAGTGCTCATCTCCCAAGTCCTTGGTGCTATCAGAGGATTTAATATAAGAAACTGTTACGGCTTTATCATTGGAAATTACTCTGAAGAAGAGGCCTTCCCATCTGCTCTGCCTCTGAATGCCAAGGACCACTGGGGCTTTCCATCTGCCTAGAAGCAGAGCCCTCCTCAACCTGACATCTTTGCCCTGAGAATGGCATGTGTTGAGGAAAATGACCCTCTTCACCTTATACTTACCACAAAACTTTGACCATAGCCTTTAGTTGTGAGAACCTGGGCAAGTCATTTAACATCTGCTTTCCACCATTTCTTCAACTGTGAAATGGGGATAATGGCAACACCTGCCTCCCAGGGTAGTTGTGAGAATCAAATGAGGTCGTATTTGTAAAGCCCAGATGCTTAACTGTCTTCTTTCTTCCTTTGTTTCTTTGTTCCTCTGTTCCTTCATTGTGTTTCTTTTGTTTCTTTCTCCCTTTCTCTTTCTTTTTTTCATTATTTTTTATTTCCTCCCTCCCTCCCTCCTTCCCTTCCTTCTCTCCTTTCTTTCCTTCCTTCTCTCCTTCTCTCTTTCCTTCCTTCCTTCCTTCTTTCCTTCTTCCCTCCCTCCCTCCTTCCTTCCTTCCTTCCTTCCTTCCTTCCTTCCTTCCTTCCTTCCTTTCTTCCTTCCTTCCTTCCTTCCAATCTGACATCCCTCACTAACTTGCTGGTTCCCCTTTCATTTGGGACTTAATCTTTCACAGTTTCAGGAGACCCATAGAAATTACTGGTGGCTCTGATGAGTGTATTTCCATGGGGATTTGGGCATCCTTGGAGGGGGTGGGAGGGAAGCTTGCAAAAAGTGAGGTCTCCAAATGAAGAGACTTGGGCCTGCTTTCCCCATGGGAGGACAGCTTTCAACATTGCTTCTTTACGAGAGTCAGCAAATGTTCACTTGCATTTTCCTGCTTTTTCATTCTCAGTATTCAGGGTCCAGTCTGATGCTGGCTTAAGAGAAATGAATCACAGACCATTTCTATCTTACAGACCATCTCCATTATTGTATTACCATTTTTATGGGGCTCTAAAACGGAATGCAGGACCTAGATTTCTCTCCACCCTCCAGCTTCCCATGTCGATCAGAGATATATGCCCCAGCCTATGACAAGTGGTATTCACCACCTGGAGAAGACATCTCCTTCCTTTGTGCCTACATGAGAAATGAAATCTCAGCAGGGAGGATGGTGGTGACTCACTCTGATAAGAAGCAGCTGGGGTTGGCTTTCATTTCCTTCCCTGTTCCCTGCATGGAGCCACAATGCAATGCCAGGGGAGAGTGGCATTGAAACATGGGAACACTTTCAGCAAGGGTTTTAACATGAAAAGCAGATCTGGTCACTGTGTTGCAGACAGCCCACAGCCTTGAGCCTGGCCTGGCCAGGCTTATACAGACCTGGTTCAGTCCTGGGGGACTTCTCACCAAAGCTCTTTGTCTCAAGCCCCCACTCAGGGTTTCTGAAGAAAGCCTCCCAGACTGACTCAGGCTGAGCCCTCCTTAGAAAAAGTGAAAGGGCCCCAGGTCACCCAGGGAAGCCCACAGGGCTCCAATGTCTAGCAAACTCAGGGCAGTTTGTTTAGCCCAAAGAAATTCCAGCTTTTCCAGCCAAGCTCACACCATTAGAGCCCTTTTTTTTGCCCTCTCTGAGGAGCCCCTCTTGCCCCCAGAACAATACAATTCTCCAGATTCATGGCCCCTCCCTGTGCCTGAGGCTTCTCCACTGGAGGCTGTGAGAGGGACAAGCTGGCCTCCCTGCTGAACTTTCCTTCCCACAGGGTCCACAAAGTCTCACAGATGGACCACAGCATCCTATGGTTAAACATCCCCGGGAAAGCAAACATCTTTGGGGCTTCTGGAGACCTGACTTCCTCCTCATCAGACCTGCATCATTTGTGTGCAAAACTTCTCACAACAATTGCGGAGACCAAGGCTGAATAAGTGTGGAAAGTCTGGCTGTAGCCAGGCAGTCATGGGCTCCAGCTGACAAGCAGAGACAAGGGGCCCTGGGGTGGGAGAGGGACTTTCTCTGCTGTTGAGGGTTAGCACTTTGGCATTGGATTGTGGGGAGGCAGATGAAGCCAAGCCACTGTCTGGGAGTCTGAGCTTTTATAAGCAGGAGGTGCTGAGGGACTGAAGCCAGGCCTTGGCTGTGGGATGGAAGGCCTGATGGCAGGAGGTGGTGGCCGGGGAGAGTCTTTCAGGGGAGGGATCCACCCCCCCCGAGGGGCTGGTCTTTGTCCCTCACGAAAGGGCTGCCCATTCTAGCCTCACAGAAATGTAGACCTAGGGCTTGACAGAGAGTCAGGGCCCGGCCACCTTAGCCTGGGATGGTCATGGGTGTGGGGGGGACCCAGCCCCCCAAGCAAGGGGCACCCCTCAGGGAGTATATCCTGCAAGCTACCCATTTTCTTCCTCCTCTTCCAGTAAACTTCATTATTCTTGCCCTTCCTATTACAAAGGAGGGCAGAGGTCCAGAGAAGACCCAGTAGATAAACTCAGCAGAGGGAAGCCCAGAGCAGCCCCCTCCCACTGTGCTGAGTTTCTGGGCTTCAACTCCACTCAAGGATTGACTCAAGATTCCTTTAATGAGGAAGAGGATGACCTCTCAGGCTGCCTACCTGTGGTCAGGCAAAGGTGATGCTTCCCAAGCCTTTCTGCCTGGAGTGACCAGGAATATTGAGTGTGAGCTACAGGGAAGTTGGAGGACCCTAGGATAGTGCTCCAGAGGCCTGAGAAGGTGAAAGGGTCAGGCCCAGTACCATGGAGAGTGCCCAAGAGAAGGCAGGGACCCAATGGACCCACTGAGAAGCTCTGGGCCACAGACCAAGCTGTGGGGTGGGGCCTTCCCCAAGGGGCCCTTGGCCCTCAGGCCTGGCAGAGGCTGGGAGATCAGTCAGCATCTTTGGGCATGAAAGTTTCTCCTTTACTCCAGCTTCTGTCTGTGATGCTGAACTGTGGATTTGCTATGTGGGAGACCACTCTACTCCCCCTGGAGGCTTCCTGGGTGGGGGCCACAAACTGAGAGCATGAGAAAACCCCCAGTCTGTTTCTGCTGGGAGAGCCTCAGACAAGTTTTTCATGTTGCGGAGTGAGGTCTGAAGTTGGAGTTAGAGCATCTAGAGTTGAGCCCTGGCTCCTCCATTTGGTAACTACAGGATCTTAAGAGACCCCCTTCCCCTTCCTGAACTCTAGCCGTCAAAGGAGAGGGTCACAACTGGTGGGTCTCTGGGGACCCTTCCTGCTTGGGGTCTTTGGGATCCTATGATTTACCCTCCAGGCACTGCCACGATGCTGGGGCATGGTGAGGTGGGACGTGCCATCGTCTCTAGTCTGAGGTGTCTTTGTCAGGGGTTGCTGAGTGGGCATGGCCCTCCCAGGCCCAGCTGCTTGATGAGGGGAGGAGAAGAGGGAGGTGCTTGGAGAGGGTGCTAGAGAAGGAGGGCAGGGGGTACTCACAATGAAACAGAGAGAAGGGCTAATTTTAGACTTTCATTAGTGTCCACTGAATCACACAGGGAGGAGAGCAAGATGCTGCTGCCACTATGAAACTCTGCCACCCTGCCTCCCCCCTGATAGAATAAAAAGAGCCAGGGCAAGACTTTCATCACTCTTTATGCTTACATTTACATGTTATGTCTGTGTGTGCATGTATGTGCAGATGTGTGTGGGGGCATGCACTTGTATGTGTATGCATACGCATGTCAGGGAGAGAGAAAGGGGTGGGGGGTCATTCCCTTTAACTCATATTTCCAGAGGCAAAACTGGCTGGAGCTGGCCTTCCCCAGCAAACCCTGGCCACCCACCATCTCAGCTCAGCTTCTCCTCCAGCTCCCTGGCTGCTCTTAACTGGGTACTTGCTCTGGTCCTAGCATGGTGGACATAGAGCTGGGAGGGACTTAGATTCCCCCCAGACCAACATGCCTATCCTAGAGAGAGGATACTAAATCCCAGAGAGGGGAAAGTGCTGTGAAGGTCACCCAGGAAATAAGTGCCAGAGTCAGGATTGGAACCCAGCTCCTCTTATTCGAAAACTAGTCTTTTTAGGGCAACCAGGGGGTATCACCATGCACAGAGTACTGGATCTGAAGTCAAGCAGTCCTGAAATTAAATGTGGCCTCAACATTCACTAACTGTGGGACCCAGGGCAAGGCACTTAACCCATGTGCCTCAGTTTCCTCATCTGTGAAATTAGGATGACAGCACCACCTGACTCCCAGGGTTCTTGTGAGGATCAGATGAGACAGCATTTATGAAGTGCTTGGCACAGAGCCTGGCACACACTAAGCATTTAAAATGCTTATTTCCTCCTCCCTTCTCATTGTACCGCACTGTCTTATACAGATGCCATTGGCAGAATGCTAATATTCCAGGTCTCACTTGGGCAGTTAGTTTTGGTGGTACATCAATCAATTGATCAACATGGAATTATTAAGCACTAACTCTGTGCCAGATACTGTACTAAGGGCTAGGGATACAAATACAAATAGGATGGCAGGGCCTGCCCTCAAGGAGATTACTTTCTAATCAATGTAAAGAAGTGTGATTCCAAAGGTCTTGAGGTCATGTTCCCATGTTATCCTCACAGATCAGGACCTGGAAGGGAGCCCAGGGCTCACTGAATGCAACCCCCCACTTTAAAGGTGGAGGAAGCTAGGAGGCAGAGCCAAGATGGCAGAGTAAAAGCAGGGACTTGCTGGAACTCTTCCCCAAACCCGTCCAAATACCTGTAAAATGACTCTAAACAAATTTTAGGGCTGCAGAAACCACACAATGACAGAGTGAAGCATATCTCCAGCCCAAGAAAACCTGGAAGGGCAACAGGAAGAGTCTATTATGCCAGGCTGGTAGAGGAGTGCAGACCAACATAGGCTGAGCTGGGACAGGTAGGGCTGGAGCAGGACTCATAGGACTAAATCACTGGCAGTTGGAGTGGTTTCCAGACTTCTCAACTGACAAACACCAAAGATAACTTAGGTAGGTAGAAAAGATCTATCAGACCTGGGTGAGAGAGTGCCCCAGGGCAGTTGTGGTGGCAGGCAGCAGTAGCAGCAAAGGCTGCTTCCAGAGCTCTTGGCCCACAGACAGTGTGAGGATTAAGTGACTGACCAAAAGGGGATTGAAGGGATTTCTTTGATGTCACTGAAGCAGGATTGGGTCACATTGGATCTGGGTCACATTCCTGGATCGCAGTCCTGGGGCAAGGAGGAGCACTGGCATGGTGGAGCTTGTGACAGCTGTGGAGAAGGAATACTCCTCACAGTTCCAAGGCAGAAAAGAGTGCTTGTGGTCACTCACAGACCAGAGCATAGGCCAGGAGAGGAGTAAACACCTCTCCCTTCATCACACAACCTTGGAAGAGCTGAAAATTTACAGGTCCCAAAAAGGATCTCTGAAAACAGCTGCATAAAGCCCCAGTAGCTTGGAACAGTATACCCCCCCCCACCTCCCCACACCCACATACACACACACAGAAACACAGACACAGACACACACATACACAGTGGAAGCACAGCCCTACATTGACAAAGAGATAAAAGGCCAAGTAATTTGCTGGGGAAATGAGCAAACAGTGGGGGGAAAATAGAATCTTACTTCGGTGACAAGAAGATCAAAACATAGCCAGAAGACAGCAAAATAGAAACTTCTACATGCAAAGCCTACAAGAAAAATATGAACTGATTGCAGGCCATGGAGGAACTCAAAAAGGATTTTGAAAATCAAGTAAGAGACATAGAGGAAAAATTGGGAAGAGAAATGAGAATGATGCAGGAAAATCATGAAAAACAAATCAACAACTTGCTAAAGGAGACGGAAAAATGCTGAAGAAAATAACACTTTAAATAGACTAGTCCATGGGGCAGCTGAGTTAGGTGGTGGCACAGGGAATAGAGCCCTGGCCCTCAAATCAGAAGGACCTGCCTGGGTTCAGACACTTGACACTTAACTAGCTTGTGTGACCTTGGGCAAGTTACTTAACCCCAATTGTCTTCTGCCCTCCAAAAAAATTAGACTAACTCAAAAGGCAAAAGAAGTCCAAAAAGCCAATAAGGAAAAAAATTGACCAAATGGAAAAGGAGGCTCAAAAGTTCACCAAAGAAAATAATGCCTTAAAAATTAGAATGAAGCAAATGGAAGGTAATGATTTTATGAGAAATCAAGAATTATAAAACAAAACTGAAAGAATAAAAAAATAAAAGACATTGTGAAATACTGCAGTGGAAAATAGCTGACTTGGAAAATAGATCCAGGAGAGATAATTTAAAAATTATTGGACTACCTGAAAGCCATGATCAAAAAAAGAGCCTAGACATCATCTTTCAAGAAATTTTCAAGGAAAACTGCTCTAATATTTTGGAACCAGAGAGAAAATACAAATGGAAAGAATCCACCAATCACATCCTGAAAGAGATCCCCAAAGGAAAACTCCTAGAAATATTTTAGCCAGATTCCAGAGTTCCTAGGTCAAGGAAAAAATACTGCAAGCAGTAAGAAACAATTCAAGTATTGTTGAAACACAAGCAGGATAACACAAGGTTTAGCAGCTTCTACATTAAAGGATCAGAGGCCTTGGAATATGATATTCTGGAAGTCAGAGGAGCTGGGATTAAAACCAAAAATTACCTATGCAGAAAAACAGTATAATCCTTCAGGGGAAAAATGGACATTCAATGAAATAGAGGACTTTTAAGCATTCTTGATGAAAAGCCCAGAGTTGAATAGAAAATTTTACTTTCAAATACAAGAATCAAGAGAAGCATGAAAAGCTCAACAGGAAAGAGAAATCATAAGGGATTTCTTAAAGTTGGACTGTTTACATTTGACATGGAAAGATGATATTTGTAACTCATGAGGCCTTTCTTAGTATTAGGGTAGTTGGAGGGAATACATGCATCATATACATATACATCTATATACATTTATACACACATATATGTATGTGTGTATGTATGTATATATTTGCATGCATGTGTACATGTATATATGTGCATATATAAATATAAAATATATGTTGTGCATATGCATTCATATATATAATATATATGTATGTGTATGTATGTGTGTATATGTATGTGTGTGTGTGTGTATATATATATATATATATATATATATATATATATATATACAGAGAGAGAGAGAGAGAGAGAGAGAGAGAGAGAGGGAGAGAGAGAGAGAGAGAGAGAGCACAGGCTGAGTTGAATATGTAGTGATGATATCTAAAAAATAAAATGAAGGGGTGTGAAAGGCATGTACTAGGAAAGGAAAGGGAGAGGTAGAGTGGAGTAAATTATGTCACATAAAAGAGGCAAGAAAAAAGCTTTTAATGGAGGGGAAGAGGGGGGAGGTGAGAGGGAATAAGTGAATCTTACACTCATCAGATTTGGCTTAAAAAGAAAGTAACATACACTCTTAATTGGATATGAAAATCTATATTACCCTACAGGAAAATAGAGGGGAAAGGGATAAGAGAGAGAGGGATGATAGAAGGGAGGGCAAATAGGAGGAGGGAGTAATCAGAAACAAACATTTTTGAGGAGGGACAGGATCAAAGGAGGGAATAGAATAAGTAGAGGGTGGGATAGGAAGGAAGAAAATATAGTTAGTCTTTCACAACATGACTGTTATGGAAGTGTTTTGCATGACTCCACAAGTATAACCTATGTTGAAGTACTTGCCTTCTCAAGGAGAGTGGGTAGGGAAAATTTCTTGAAAGATGGTGTTTAGACTCTTTTTTTATCATGGCTCTCAGGTAGACCAATAATTTTAAAATTATTTCTCCTGGATCTCTTTTCTAGGTCAGTGGTTTTTCCAGTGAAATATTTTACATGGTCATCTATTTTTCTTTTCATTTGTTTGGATCTGTTTTATAGTATCTTGATTTCTCATAAAGTCATTAGTTTCTAATTGCTCCAATCTAATTTTGAAGGAATTATTCTCTTCAGTGAGTTTCTGAAATTCCTTTCCATTGGGCAAATTCGGCTTTTTAAGACATTCTTCTCCTCATAGGCTTTTTGGGCCTCTTTTGCCATTTGAGTTAGACTATTTTTACGGTATTATTTTCTTCAGTGTAGTTTTGGGTCTCCTTTAGCAGGCTGCTCTCTTTTCATGATTTTCTTGCACCATTCTCATTTTTCTTCTCAATTTTTCCTCCACTTCTCTTACTTGATTTTCAAAATCCTCCTTGAGCTCCTCCATGGCCTGTAATCAGTCCATATTTCTCTTGGAGGCTCTTAATTCAGGAGTTCTGACTTTGCTGTCTTCTTCCCACTCCATGCCTTGATCCATTTTGTCCCCCCAAAAGGATTCTATTGTCTGTTTGTGCTTCTTGTGCTTGCTCATATTGGCAGCCAATTACTTGACTTTTGAGCTCTTTGCCACAGTAGAACTGTGCTTCCAGAATGGAGAGAGCTGTGTTCCAAATTGCTGGGGTCTTCACAGCTATTAGGAAGGTGACCCCTCTACAGCCCCACAAGCTCTGGCTCACTGGCCACACACCCCAGGACCACCACCCAAAACTGTGATCCATATACAAGCAGGTTCAAGATTATCCTCTGAATGGTTGCTTGGTCCCCCTATGATGTGCAGGCCAGGAGCTCTGGAAGCACCCATGCAATAGCAGATGCACAGTCACTACTCCTCTACTGCTTCTTGCCCTGGGGGCAGGGACTGGACCATGCTTTTCTGTCCCTCCCTGTTCCAACAGAATTCCATGCTGACATTTTACTTTGTCTTTGGCATTTATGGGTTGAGAAGTCTGGAAACCACCACAGCTACTGGTGATTCACTCTCCTGAAGTCTGCTCTAGTCACAGCTGGTTGGGTGATTTGTTTCTCTCTGTCATTTTGTGGGTTCTGTAGCACTAAAGTTTGTTTAGAGTCATTTTTTACATGTTTTGGAAGTAATTAGAGCAGGAGCTCTTGCCAAATTAGTGCTTCTACTCTGCCATCTTGGCCTTGCCCCCTCCAAGAATTTCATTTTCTGTATAGTATTTATGATACTGTAGATTTAGTGTGTTATGAAAAATGAATATCGTCTGAAAAAAATGTGTTTTTAAAAATTGAGATGTTGGTACAAAAGATCCCAGAATTCTGAGAACTACTAGTGAGAAAAATGTTTTACATGTTGCCAGTTTTGTTTTGTGTACTGCATTTTATGGGTTGTTTCATGGTTACTATGTTAGGAAAAGTGCATATTATCAGAATTAAAGTTTTGCTTTAAAGAATTGTATGCAGAAACTTGTATTCTCAAGAATCTCTAGTGAAAGATTACAGTTTTTGGTGGTTACAGGAACCTAACCCCATATCTCCCATAAATTCAATACATCAGCATTCATGTTTTTTTACTTCTGCACTGTTTTCTAGGAATGTTACCTCTGCAAAAGTTGAGGATTGCTTGTATTAGTGATTTAGAGCATAAATCATATGACTAAGGATAGCTTTCATCGCTTTCCTCTAAAAACTGTCAGTTCATATCCTTTGACCATTTATCAGTTGGGAAATGTGTCTTTTAGTTTTTTATAAATCCTGTTCATCTATCTATATATTTGATAAAGGGAATCTTTTTCTCAGAAACTTGATGTCAATGTGCCCTCAGTTTCCTATTTTCTAATTTAGGCTGCATTTATTTTATTTGTGTAAACACTTTTGAATTTTATGTAATCAAAAAGTGAATATCTCTTTCAGAAGCTGTGAAAGGCAGTGTACATATCAGGGGCTCAGAGCTAGCAGAGATCTGGGTTGGAAGCCCGCCTCTCTTGATATCTGACCTTTGGCAAGTCATTTGACTACCACTAGCTTCTCTTTCCACTTTTATTCAGTAGGGATAAGGATATTTGTAGAATTTGCTTCACAGGATGTTTAAGAGGATCAGATGGGATGATGACTGGACATGCTTCATTCACCTTAAAGGACTCAATAGAGGCCAGTTATTATTATTATTATTATTATTATTATTATTTTTAATTTGAGAAGTAGATTTACATATTAGCCATTGCTCATTCTGGATCTCTGATTGGACTGAGTAAGAACTGGGGACCTGTGAGAAACCTAGCCTGGATATAGTGACCCTGAGGGGACAGAAGAGGGAACCTTCTCACTTAGTAATTTTCTAGGTAAAGATCAGAGAATCCCATGGAAGTGGGTGGATTTTCTCTTTCAAAGCAGAAATTCAAGGTTGCTCATTTTTTCTTAATTAGCACAGGGTTTGACATGTAGTCATTGCTTGACAAAAGCCTTTTTCTTTTTTCATTAATGCTTGGGGCATATTTTGGAGCAACAGAGCACAGGTCTTGTCAGGGATTGACAAGATTGACAGGGAGCTGGATTTAGAGCTATAAGGGGTTCCAGGGGCTCTCCAGTTCAACCTTTCTTTTAATTCTTTAATGAACATTTATTAATTACTGACTGTATTCCAGGCCCTGTTATCAGCTCTGTTGATGCAAAGACAGGAACAAGAGAACTTGTCCCTGTCCTTAAGGAGCTTCCATACTAATTGGGAAGACAACACGGGTACATTATAAGTGTATATGACCCATGGAACCAGATAGTAAGTCAACAGCCATTATAAGGTGTCTACTATGTGCCAAGCACTGGAGCTAGAAAGACTAAAACACTGTCTCTGTCCTTAAAGAGTTCACATGTTCAAGGGGGAGAATACTGTAAATGCAAGGTTTATATAGAATGTCCTCTCAGAGGGAAAGCTCTAGCTCTGGACTTGGGCAGGTCAGTTCCAAAGGCAGAAGGAAGGATTTGAATTGAGTCTTCAAGTAAAACCAAGATTCCATGAGGTAGAGCTGTAAAAGGGGGACAGTCCACGGATGGGGGATGGACAGATGGGAAGGTAGAGACAGGAGATGGTGTTCAAGGAGAGAAAACTGTGGTGTAAAATGACTCAGATTCAAGTTCTATCTCAGATACCTCCTGGTCATGGGACTCTGAACAAGGCACCTAATCTCTAAGGAGACATAAGCATCTCCCTGGAACTGAGCGGCAAGTGTCTATCTTCACAATTGGAGGGAGAATCCTTGTTGGGAGTGCCCAATGCCACTGATGTCACAGGTTTGGTCCAGTAAAAAATAGAAGTAACAGCAACAGCAGTAGCACCAACAACAGTGACTGGCATTGCACCAGCAAGCATTTGTGCACTGCCCCCTCACTATCACCAAATCCATTGTGAACATGTTTCTTGAGGGAATGAAGAATCCCTTGTCCTGTCTGGTGAAGGAAGGCGGCTTCTGCTCCCAGGTAGTGTTTTGGGAGGTGTGGAGCATTTTGGACAGTCACATAGGGTATATCTGAGAGGATAAGCATGGGGAGGTGCCCTGTGATAAGGGGGGAATTATAAAGCTTCTTCCTCATAGGAAGGCACACACCAAAGTTGTTGTTGTTATTGTTTTAATAACAATAATGGGCCCTCAGTTGAAAGACCCATTTCTCACAGGACTAGAATGAGAGAGGCCATCAGGATGTGACTGAGGAATAGGGCATCAACAGAAGCCCAAATGCCAAAGACAGTGTCTAGAAAGCCCAGAGAGGCTGAGCACATGAATATGTGCATCACACACATGTGCACATACACATCCAATACATACACACATACATGGGAACACATCCATCCACGCAGACAGTGCTCTTGGAGGGAAGGGGACAAAGAGAAAGGAATGACACTTAGAGAATATACCTTATAAAGCCAACCTTCTGTCCTCCTCCATGCCACACCCCGGATTGTAAAGTACCTACTATGTGTCAGCAGACAAAAAAACTGTGCTTGGTGCTGGTAATGCAAAGATATAGTCCCTGTCTTGAGGAACTTACATTCTAATGGGGGAGTGAAACTAGTACAACAGAATCAATGGAATGACTACATTGTATCCAGAACGACTTCCCTGCGTGTGTTTTATCTGGAGTAGACAGAAGACAGCTAGGACATGGGCCTCCAGCCTGCTGATAGAAGGGAAGCTCTCTGGAACACGGGCTTGTCCTTTGGGAACCCGGTCAGTCCAGAGTGGTCCCAGGGGGTTCTGGGTTTTTTTAAAGGATTTCTGCTCTTGCTCAACCAGGAATTGGCAACAAGTGAAAGCGAGGTGTATCATTATCACTTGTGTTCTAATGACTGGATGTGTCTTAGGAGACAGTGACAAAAGCAACAGAAGAGATAGCTCCTCCCCTCCCCTAAGCAAGGGGACAGGAAGCTGGAGGCTGGGAGCCTTAATCTAGTGAATGAAGCCTTGTCAGGTCAGGTTTCCGCTGCATTTCCTCCAACCCCACCCCCATCCCTTAACATATACAGAAGAATTTGGCCACGGACTAGGTTTTGCCCAGTGAATTTGACTCATCAGGGCCCAAAGAGGAGGTTGTGCTGTCCAAGGTCCTGACTTAACTTGTTATTGCCCCACCGGCTAAGGAAGAAACCCACGAAAGAGGGGGAAAGTGAGGGGTCCTAGAATTTCAGAGCTAGGCTGGGACTCAGCAGTGGGTTATTAAACCTGTACCTGAAGAAACATTTTCCTTATTCCATCCTTGATAACTCTCATCCAGAATCTGTTTGGAACGTCCAGAGAAAGCAAACCCATTGACCTTCAACACAATTCATTTTGGGCCAGCACTAATGTCCACAGAGGCTGCTTCAGACCTCCAAAGAGGGAAAGATAGCAAAGTTAACATTCAAATATCTGGAAGAAAAAATGAGAAAGTGGAAAAGAAAATCATTTAAAGGAAGCATTTCTAGGTGGAGGACAGAAGAAAATGGAAAGACTTTTATGAACAGAATGAAGCGAACAAAGCAAAGGGAATGACCAACACTATAGCATTAATATTGTGAAAATGAACAATTATCAAGACTTTTATAAAATGATGAGGAATGAAATGAATGGAGTCAGGAGGACAATTTATATTATAATAGCTTTTGTAAAAACAAGGGACTTTGACAGCTGTAAGGACCAGGACCAATAAAAGAAGCAGTCCTGGTGATGGAATGTACCGTGCATGTTATCTACCTTCTGACTGAGAGGTGGTGGTGTTAGGGGGAAGAACTGTAGATATGTCCATAGGCGTATTGTGTGTTTATATGTATATATGCATGTGTATATATGTTATGTCTATCTTATCTATGCATATCTTCTGGGTATATGGTGAGTTCAAGGAGGGCTAGTACCTCTGGTGTGAGGGCTGCTTACCCACATTTGGTGCCCACCTTCACCCAACTCTTACTTATAGCTCCAAGAAGCTGTAGCATGCACAATGCCCATGCCCTGCTAAAACCATGCTGGCATACAGGCTAAATCAGGTTGAGGGTAACCAATAAGCTTCAAACCCATAGGTGAGTTAGGGGAATGTCTACCCCACATGAAGACCTTCTCTGGTGAAACTGGAGGATGAGTACAATTTGTTTTAATGACCCCAAAGGTGACTGGAGCAGGTGCTGTGGAGTGCTTAGAGCTTGTTCAGACACGGAAGATGACAAAGTCAGCCATTGCATCCTGGCCATCACCAGTCATTCTGACTTTGGTCTTGCCACTGATCTTCAATGATTCTGAGAGAGTAAGGCTGACAATTTCATGCAGCTCTGCCTCACTTCAATCCAATTCATGTGTTTGAATCGATATTACCTCATGGTGTCAATAGTCCTCTCTGAAATGGAGGACAAACACCAAATGTATCTATGTATCTATATGCATGTATATAGATATAGGCAAACACATCTACATATGTGCATGCACACACACATGTATGTGTCTATATATACATACATGGTACAGGTAGATGACAGTGGATAGAGTGTTGGGTTTGGGGTCAGGAAGACCTGAATTCAAATCTGGCCTCTGACACTTACTAGCTGTGTGACCCTGGGTAAGTCACATGACCCTGTCTGCCTCAGTTTTCTCATTTACAAAATGAACTGGAGAAGGAAATGGCAAATCACTCCAGTATCTTTGCCAAGAAAACCCCAAATGGGGACAGGACAAGTGGGACATGACTAAGCAACAATGACAACACACACATGAACATATGTGTGTGTACTTATATACAAGCAGTGAGGAAGCTTATTTTGGTTCGCTGTGTGTATTTGCTACAAGCAATTTGTTTTTATTTGCTCTTTTTCACTGAGGTTGAAGGGGGAGAAAAGAAATTTCTGTTAATTATTTTTAAAAATAAATATAGAGGTGGAGGGCTACAGACATAGCACTCTCAGACGACATCACTACACTTTTAGTTTTACTCATTTCATCCTGTTACATTTCTTCTAGAATGATGTAATCTGTAAGTGCTTATAATGTAAAAACAAAACCCCAGCAATTAAATGGGAAAAAAAGCCAGAAAGGGAATTCAAATATCAGTCTCACTAATATTCAGTTACAGTGTCAATGATGATGAAACATGGTATAGGGAGGATCTGAGGCTGTTTATCCTGGAGAAGAGAAGACTTGGGATGGGGGGGGGGAGGAAGAAGATAGATGTCTTCAAGAATGGGAAGACTCACAAGGAAACAGGATTAGTTTGATCATTATTCTGATTGGCCCTGGAGGACAGAGCCAGGAGCAATGGGTGGGCATTATAAATTTAGGTTTGATGGGTCTAAAAACAACCTTCTCAACAAGGAGAGTTATCCTATCATGGCCTGGGCTGCCTCATGAGGGAGTAGACTCTTCATCAGTGGACATCTACAAGTAGAGGCCATATGGCCCCTTGTTGAGGATTCTTTTAAAGAGGTATGGATTATTACCTGGACTGAACCAGCTTCTAACCTGTGGGTGGTTGGAGTTGGAGCAGGTTAGAGAGAGGAGAGTCAGGAATCAAACCGAGGTTTAATTTCAAAGTGAGGGAAATGGCTTGCAGGCAAATAAGGGATTTAGACACATGTGCTGGGGCCCCACCCCCTAGTGTGGGGGACCCACTTTAGTGGAGGCCAATCTCAATACTTTTATTTATGACTATGCAGCGAGCTGTAGCTTTGACAATGAGGGGCAACAGCAACCATGAGACAAGTTTGATTCATAGCAGGACTTCATGACCAGAACACGGGTCCTTGTCCAAGCTTCTCTGGTACTTGTCCAAGCTCAGGGAATACCTGGTGCTAGTCAAAGCAATACAAAAATTATGTGATTTTTCCCAGAGTGTGAGATTATCCAGAGGGTGAGGAGCAAAGTTGTTGTGCCAAGCTCAGGGCACAACTTGCTTGCTGGGCCTTATCTCTGGAAATTTTGAGCTCCTAATATCTTGCCAGGGTTGTCCTGGGTTCTACTGAGTATGCTTCTAGTGATGTGGTTCTTAGGTTCTGGGACTGGTCCATGGTTGTTCTCCAGCAGAGAAAATAGCCAACAACATCAATGTTCTCTTACCATGAATGTGGAATAGGAGTAGAGTGGTACAGGCAGCCATTGATTTAAAATTGAGTAGTTTGTCTTCAGCGATGCCCCACCCCAATCCCCACCACCTTTATGCTTCACACCCTCTTTCATGTAGGGCACCCTCCCTTGCTTCCTGGCACCCACTACCTCCCAGGTATCTCATTCAGGGTCTCTGGAAACAAATATCCCCACATACTAGACCTTTACATTTTCTCTCCTTCAAAAGAGAAGTCGTGTGATAAGGTGGATAGAGAGCTGGGCTCAAAGCCGAGTTCAGGTCTGCTTCTGGCCCATATTGCATGACACCGGACAAGTCACTCAGGATTTTAATGCTGCAGGCACTGTTTACAAGGATATACTTCAGAGAAGATGCCAATATGCACTGGGAGAAGAATTTTCAGCTTCTTGGAAGTCTCTATCACAGTGAAATCAGAGGCTGCTCCCATCCATCATGGTCAGACTTTGGAAGGGCCAGAGCCAGAGAGCTGGAAAGGATTTTTAAAGATCATTGTTCCTAATGTTTTTTACAAGTAGAAAAAAGAAGAACGACTTGTTCCAAGTCCCCTAAGGAGATTGTGGCTGTGGTGGAAGCAGCACTCTGTTTTTCTGACTCTTGTTCCCCTGTCTACTTCTTCCCTCAGGGCCCTGCTTGGATAATGGGATCCCATCACTGTGCCACTGTCGCAGGTAACATGCTCATGTTGAAAACATGGAAAATGGAAATGGCGTCTTAACCTTCAAAGGGGTCTCTGACTGATGAGAATTTCTGGTATTCAGAGTGGGGGCAGCAGGGGAAGACATATCTAGGTAGCGACCACTCTGGCGCCTTTATTTGGAAGTCATTGTCCTCAGTTTCCAAAAGCAAAGCCAATGTAGCTAGGAGTCTTTGGATCAGATTAGAGCAACGGTTATTAACTTGGGGGTCTGAGGGTTTGTTTTTTCAAAAGAATATTGTGATAATTGTATTTCCGCATAATTGATTTTCTTTGGAATTATATGCATAATATTTTTATGCTTTTAACCTATTAACCCCTAGACTATTTAACCTTTAACCTGAGGAGTCCAGAGGCTTCCCCAGATTGCTGCCAATGGGGGCCATGACTATAAAGGTTAAGAACTCCTGGCCTAATGGTTGCTGATGTCCTTTCCAAATCTCTGATTCTTTGAATCTCTTTCTTCTTGTTGAAATACTACCAGTGGAGGCTGGGGCTTTCCTTGGCAACATTTCACATCTCTGAGGTCAAGGCACCTTCCTCATTTGATCTTAAAAGAAAAACCTTGCTTTTCTCTATTTGACTCTGGACACTTGGCCTGACAGTCTTCCTCTTTTGTTTCACAGTGATCAGAAAGAGAAGGACTTTGCTTGTCAGGTGCAGGAATGGTGGCCCTTGCTAGGTCTGCACATACATGCTCAGTCTGTGCCCTCCTGCTGCTCCACATGGACACCATGTACCAAAGGTTGGGAGAAGACCATCGCAAGTATTTGGGGAAAGGCTAACTTAGTGTGTGTGTGTGTGTCTGTGTGTACACACATGTGTTTGTATTTGTGTGTACATGTATGTACTGTGAGAGCGCACAGTTAAGGTATGTGTGCATGTGTCTGTGTACACGCATATCTGTGTGCATCTGTGTGTGCATGTATATCTGTGTGTGTGCATGCATGTGTGTATCTGTGTGCGCGTGTGTGTTTTGTGTGTATATTAGCCAAGTGATATGTTTCTGGTGACCTAAGGTTGTTGAGCTCCCTCTCCCCAACAGTTTTGCAAATACCAAAAGCAAGAGTCTTGCTTTAAAGGCAAATTGTTCCCTTCCTTTCCATATCACTCAGTAGCTTTTCATGAAGGTAACAGAACATAGATGGGAAGCTGCAGGGGCCTTAGAAGCATTTTGGTCCAGGCCTCTCATCTTACAAAGAAGGCCAATTGATTCCTGGTGTGGCCCCTTGCCCCTGCCCCGTGCGGGCTCTCAAGTGTAAGCAGGAATGCCCTGTTACCTTGTACTGTCTAGTGAATTTGGACTAAATTAAAATTGAGGAAAACACTGTTCTCTGAAGAAACTCACCATACCTCTTGGCTCGGTTTTCATGTTAATTTACAAAGTTAGGAGTTGTTGGGGGAGAGCACCATTCTCACCTCCACTTCAATGTGTGTGTGTGTGTGTGTGAGAGAGAGAGAGAGAGAGAGAGAGAGAGAGACAGAGACAGAGACAGAGACAGAGACACAGAGACACAGAGAGACAGAGACAGAGACAGAGACACAGAGAGAGCCATCTGTCCTGCTCTGGTTCAAAGCAAGAGTGAGACCTTCCACCGCCATTGTGCCACCAAGAACCGTCTGGATTGCAGTTCCTGACCCAGCTACTTAAGCCTCAGGGGAAAACCACCCTATTGATTAGAAGTAATACTCTCCACCTTCACTTTCCTGAGAAAACCAACTCCTTTTCTTCCTGGGCCAGTGTGGCCTGGTAAACAGTCCTGGAGCCAGGGAGACCCCGGCCTGGTTCTGCTTCAGACTCGGTACTAGCTCATGAGCACTGACGTCCAAGTGTTCTGGGCCGTTCTCTCAAACTGTAACTCCCAGAGAAGCTGGAGATCTGCCCGGACACAAAAGGGGACTCACACAGAGTTTCCAGCATCAGTGAAATCGGAGATCCCGCCTCTCCCCTTTTCTTTATTACAAATGTTTGCATTAGAAAAAGCCCTTTGTAGGCAAAAGGCCAAGGATTCTTGCTATTACTCCAGATGAGGACCCTCATCTTCACCTCCCTTTGGCCAGAGCACAAGAGGGCTCCTCTGGCTATGGGCTCCTCGGTTAAAGGCTTGAAAGCGGCCCTGCTCACAAGCGGGCTTTGCTCCCAAGGGGACTTTATAATTTCCAGATCCCTGCTATACAGATGAAATGTTGAGAATTGGGGATTTTTCTTGCGACGCTAACCTTAGTAATAGGGTAACAGAAGGCCCAGAAGTTGCAAGAAGGCCAAGGCCAGGCAAAGGAAGTGTGTGCAGGACTGGTCTCCGAGCACTTCTCTGCATGCTCGGGCTGCTTTGGGGGCGATTCTTCAGATTCCGCTGCCACGACGGCCTCAGACAAAGTGGGAGCTAGCCATGGCCAGAGAGTACACGGAAGCATCGTCAGAGACTCCTCGGTACCCTGGCCATGTAGAGCGAGGAGCAGTGAACAGCTGGGCTGGCGCACGGCAATAAGAGGGTCTGGGAGGGAGAGCGGGGCCAGCCCGGAGGCACCCTGGCAGTCACTGGCCCTGCCAGTAGGGGGGCCCCTGGGAGGAGGGGAGCACTGGGGAAGACAGAGCCAGTGAGATCACAGCAGAATCTGTCCCACGCCCTCCCCCGGGTAGTGAAAAGTACTCAAGTTACAGGTGCAGGCTAGGCTGTTACTGCAGCTTATTTCCATTGCGTAGAACAGGGCACCTCCCCAAACACCAGCGCCTTCCCTTCTCCCCACCCCCACTCCCAAAGCCACACCCCCAAGCCCGAACCCGGCACTGCCCGGCCTGGGGCTGATTCTCCGCCAGCCATCCAGGCAGAGGCCAGGCGGCCGGCTAGAGTTCTCGGGCCGCCACTGGGCCGCTTCCCGGGATGCTGGGATGCGGGCACGCGGGCACGTTGGGACGCCGGGACGCTGGGACGCTCCTGGGATGCTGGGATGCAGGGATGCTGCTGGGCTTCGCATCAGGGCGGCTCCGTCAGGGCCCTGATTGGCTGCCGCTGTACCGCGCTTGGCCAATGGAGGCAGCCGCCTGGCCCAGCTCCTCACTTTCCTCCTGCCCAGCGGAGCCTGTGCGCTCTCGGGGGCTGGGATTGGCTCGACGAGCTGGAGGGGGCCGAGCCCGCCTCGGTGTCTGGGCTGGGCCGCCGCCGCTGCCGCCGCCGCCCTCAATGTGAGCCCGCTCCCTTCCCGGCTGGCTGGCTGCCTCCCGCCCTCTCTGGTCTGCCCTACTCCCAGGCGGGCACGGGTGCGGGAGCAGGATCCAGAGACCAGGGCTTCCCCTCCACCCCTTCTCACTCTCCCCTGTTTTCCCCTCGTCACCCTTTCCCCTCCCTCCGTCCCTCCCAGGTAACCCCCGTCCGACCTGGACCAGCCCCTGCCTGCGCACACCGACGGCCAGACGGCCAGCCTCTGAGCGCCCTGCCCTGGGCCAACAGGCGGTGTCCTCTTTTCTGGGAGAGGTGAGTGCCTCCTGGCTTCTCCCCGGGCCACTTGGCCGGGGGCCTCTGGGCCGAGAAGAGGTGTGTGTGTCTGTCTGTGTCTCTGTGTTTATGTTTATAGAGATCTGGTGGGGTGGTGGTAACCCACGGGGGCGAAATGGGGTGACCATGGAGTAGACTGTTTCCACACTGCCAGCTCCCAGGACTGTGAACTTCGGGACCCCCCTCCCTTTCCCTCTCTCTCTCAATCCCCTGGCTGTCAGACAATCTGGGCTTCTGGTGGCCTCATTCTGAGCTCTGGGGAGTTCGGAGGAGGGGGCAGCCGAAATTGATATTCTAAAGAAGGCCCCTGATCGCAAGGCTAAACCCAAGCAGTGCTGAGAAACTTTGTCCCCTAGTTCCCCAGTCCCCTTCCACGCAGCAGCCGGCTCCTGGCGCCTCCCGTCGTGGGCGCATTGGCGACTGGTTTCCAGGCAGCCACAGAGGCTGCTCCTGAGTCAGGGCTCTGGGTTTTGCTGAGGCAAGGCTAGGCCGGATGGCCAGGGGCTCTGCCAGGGGAGGGAGCTGAGCCCATGCGCGAGGGCACGGGATTCTTGTCTAAAAACACACGGGCCTCTTTCTAAAGAGAAGGCTGGTTTTGCCTTGAGGAAGGCGCTGGCTTCAAGCTTCCCTTGCGAGAGCTCAGACGCTCAGTGTCTAACGCCAGGTAAACAGGGCCATTGCTGGGGCTAGGACTGATAGGGCAAGGGAGGATGGGGGGTGGGTCAGCTCTGGAGTCTTTGAGGTGCCAAGGAGGCCTGTCGGCAGGTGGGGGAGGGGACGATGTGCCTGCCTGGCCCTTGCTGTGCTCAGTCTTTCCCACCTGACCAGGGTTCCACCCCGCCCTCCCTGAGGATGCCCCATAACTCCCATACTAGGCTTGGGAAGTCAGGCAGGCGGGAGGGGGCTCCACCTTAATGTTTTCGATTAGAGAAGGAAGGGATGCGCCTCTAGGGTGCAGAGGGAAAGAGATGCTTGAGACTTCCTTTACTTCTCTAGGGCCAGAATTGGGGGACTGAAGGCCCAGCCTATTGATGATCCTTCAAGGCACCGATGCCTTTAGAAAACAAAATTGGAGTTGTCTAAGGACTGAAAATAAAGCAAAAAAGCCGAAATCAAAGAAAAAACAAAAGTCAGCCCACCAACCTTCCCTTTAAGGTTCGTGGAGGTTAAATCAATCCAGGAGAGAATAAAAAAGCTGGTGAGTCTCACAGGAGACTGAATTGGTACAAAGTTTTAGGGACTCCACCGAGGGGGAAAGGACTGTGGGGATGTTTGTGCAGAACAGCTTTGCTTTCCTGTTACTCTCCTCATAAGTGTACCAGGGCCACTCTTTTCTCATCCAAGTGGAAAGACCCTTCTTGGTCAGTGGAAGGCAGAACAAGGAAGCTTTTGCTTCATAACATCCAGTCACTAGACAGAGGGAAAAAAATGGCCTCCTTCCTTCCTTCTTTGCTTCCCTTCTTCCCTCCAGGGGGTTCTTTGAATGATACAGATTTGTGTGGTGGTAGCACCCTTGCTTGTTGGAGCATCGGGCAGTGATGGAGAGGAAAGCTTAGAAATGGCATCCAAGACAGTGGGACTGTGTCTTAGGCATAAGCTTGGACCAGACAGCTTTTTATAGCCATCCTTCCTTTATTTTAAAATAGTCACCAAAAGGTACTGATTTTGAGAGCAGTGATGAAGCCAACATTCTTGCAATATTGGTGATCTGTGCTCTTCCAGCGGACTCAGGAACCTCATGGAAGAAGCGATAAATTTTTTTAAAAATCAGGAATTTCATAGTGGGGCCTGGGGGAAGGAGACTTGCTCCTTACTCCCTTCAGACTAGAAGGATTCTGAGCAAACCTGACAGGGAAGAGCAGATGTTTCTGGCAGTGACCTATGATTAAGAGTTTGTTGGTGCTGTGAATCACTGACAATCATAATTGGCCACACTGTATTTTTAATGGGATGTTTTTAGAGAATAGCATCTGTGACCTGCGGGTCATCCACATCTTAGCTCCGACATGGTAACCCTTCTGTGCAGTTAGGGGAAGGTCCTGATGGCCTTTAAGTTGGCTTGGAGGGCATGCCATTGGCTCATATGTACTCTCACATTTTTCTTAAAGTTGGGGCCTATGGGGAATGGGAAGCATAATGGTATCTAAGACCATGAAAATCTTGGACAATGAGCAGGCTTTTCTTTCCTTGAGGAATCTGGATGGAGCGGCAGCTACCTCATCACAGTTGAAGGATGAGCCCTTCCACTGGGTTGGCCTGCTTTGAAGCTAGTAAGACCAGATTTTGCCAAACAGGAGTCATTGGGTAACTGGGGAAACATTTCAGTTGTCTCTAAACTCTATGCTGGAAGATGATGGAGGTGAATGGCTATGGAGGTTAGAGCTCGCTATGGGATCTCTCCAGGCCACGCTTCTTAGGGCTCAAGGTGGAAAAAATCAACATCCTTGAAGGAAGGAAACTTTTTAGTCTATGAATCTGCTCGAAAGCTTTTTGTATTTCTATTTTTTTTGTTTTCACTTGGTCTCTCCTTCATGCCATGTAGCAGGCTTCGCTTCTGAGCAGGATCCGTTTCATTCAAGTCCATAAAGGTAATACTCATTCCTAGGGCAGGGGTGGGGAAGGTGGCTGAAAGGAAGCTTTCCATACAAATGAAGTGACACCTGGCAAGGTCCATGTTGCCACTCCATAACAGGAAGCCTGGAAGTCATGGAGACCCCTTTCTCTGGTCTTACGGGCCATGGTAAACAGAATCAGGTGCTGTTGTTTAAGGAGAAAGAAGAGAATCATTGAATTGGAGTTAGATAATAACTCAGCAGTCATTCAGTCAACCCAAATAAGAAAGGAACAACAAAGTGTAAGAGCTGACATTTTTATAGGATTTGAGGACATGGGGGGGCTGCAGCAGCCCCCCTTGATACAGGGCACTCCTGGACAGGGGGAACAAAGCAGTTCCCATGAACGGTATCTCCTGTGGTCTGCTGTAACATGCTTGGATCACTAATAATGATGTATTAGGAGATTCCAGAATAGCATTTAAAGCAGTTTGGTGTCTTAAGAAATGAGTGCTAGTCCCACTATCTTCTGCCTTCAGGCCTCACCAGGAGGATTTCACTCATTCCTGATGCCTCAGTAGATGAAGGGCTTATGTGGAAACCAGGTTGCTGAGTGTAGGTCATAAGAGGATCAGCTCGAGGAGCCAGAGAAGGGGAACTTCAGGGAACTTATGGCTAGTCTCCAAGGGAAGGACAGTTGTATAAAAGAGAAATTAGTCTCGCTCTGCTTGGTCCCAGACAGAAGAAGTAGAAACTGTGGATGGAAGTTTCAAACACCAATGTGGGTTTGATGGCTGGAAAACCAACCAATGGACCCTGGCACTTTTTCATCATGAGAGCTGCACTAATGGGGAGTGGAGCACTTGGAAGGGAGGGGCTTTCTTCTCACAGGACGTCTTCAAATTGGATGAATCCTCACTGGATAGGTTTCCCTTCAGGACTTTCGGACAGAGGTGGGTTGTATTAGTGGGCTCTGGATTACTTTCCAGCTCTGACATCTTCCTGATTCCTGATTACCTTATGGGTAGGATACTGCCAAGGTACCTCTCGGTCAAACGCGCCAGACATAAAGCATGCTGGAAGCGTGTGGAATTGGTGACGGCAGGCTGTCTGGACTCCATGACTGTCTGACAAAGGGCGTCATATGGCTGGAGCATGTGTCTGTGTGGTTGTGTCTATGTGTGTGTAAATGTGCACGATAATCGCAGCATAGTCCAGAATAGCATTAAAAGCAGTTATGTTATGTAGAGGCTACGTGTGTGTAGTATCTCTATAGAAGCTACACATGCATGTGAACGTGGGCATAGACCAGTTTATAGAGGCAATGGAAGTTATATTTGTAGAGCTATTCTGTGTGTATACATGACTACACATACATGTGCAGACCGGGCCCTTCTCATCGAGAGCATTCCCCTCTGAGGATTCCCTCGGATTTTCCTGTACGCAGCACGTATGTGCACAAATCTCTGTATGTTGTCTACTCCGTGAAACTGTGAGCACTTGGGGGTGGGGGGTGCCTTGGGGCTTGTGTTTGCCTTTCTTTGTAAAGCTAGTGCTGAACACAGCCTCTGTGTGTGTAGCTACATATGACACATGTAGGCACATGTTTGTGTATGTACATGTTGCATACTATACACACACATGTATGGCTCATCTTTGTGTGTGTATAGAAGAGATACAGACAGAGAATGGTGTAATGGTGCCATGGCCCGGCTTGAGGGCAGCCCTGAGGGAAGGGTGATCTGCTCTCAGATCGGGCCTCTGACCCCATTGATGAGGTGGCCCTTGGCAAGTCACTGAACCTCCCAGGCTGCCCCAGTACCCCTGTGAGATGATGAAGCGGTATCTGTGCTGATGAAGCTGCAGCTTAGGCCAAACACATGACATGAAGCCTCTAGTAAGCTGTTAATATGCAATTAAATGTAAAAGTCTGTAGATATGAACCCGCAATCTATTTCTCTTCTATATGACATAAGAAATTCTCCCTGTGGATAGACTCTGTTATAGGCCTATGTGGGCACACACCTGCATGCATGTATGTGTCTGTGTGTGTCTGGACACATTCTCGGTGCAGATGCCTGCTGGGACAGAGGAGAGCTCCCTTCTTGTTCCTGGTGACAGTGACAGAAGGGAGGGGCAGCCGCCAACCCCAGGAGGTCTTTTTGGGGAGGAGGTGCTGAAGCAATCCTGGGAGGGGACCCTCCAGCCTGGTCCTCCTCTGCCCCCTGACCATGGCCACATTTTTCTCTTTGGATCAGCATCTCCTCCCTCTCATCAGCCCACTGGCATTGCCGGTTTGAGTTAGCAGAATTGAGTCCCAGCAGGGGCTTGCAAGGGAGGCCGGGCCGATGGGTAGCAGACGTACATCAGGTGGTTTGTGAGCCCAGCAGGAGGCTGGGGGGAAAGGCTTCGCATCGCCAGTGCCCCTTCTGGAGCTAGCCGGGAGTCACCTGCTTTGTAATATAAAGGGACAGCGTAGTCCAGGGGCACCTGCTCTGGGTTCTAAGAAAGAAGTGAGGCATCGGGCTCCCCTCCCTCCTGGCCTCTCCTGAGTGCCTACAACAGACTAGGACAGGGCCAAGCTTTGGGAGAGGGGGCAGAAAGGGATCAGGCAGGAGCTCATGGTCCAGTGGGGGAGGGAGGACATGCCACAGGACCGGACAGGGAAGATAGACCTTGAAAAGAAATGAGGGGCACCTTTTTAAGCAGGAGATGGGAGGGACACCGAGGACTGACTGGTTGGGGAAGGAAGATAAGGGACCCAAAGGGTAATACTGGAATGAAAGAGCATTTATTAATCACTTATTGTATGCTAAGTACTGGCCTAGGGGCTGGGCATGAGAATAGAAAGAGACAGAAAATCCTTGTCTAACAGGACCTCATTCTCCCAGAGTAGGAAGGAAAAAGAAAGAAGAAAAAGACCACCCAACTTCAGTGTAGATGTTTCAGCCCAGGAGCCCTAAGAGGGTGGCCTCAGGGTGGATGGCAAGGCCAAGGGCTCTGTCGGTCATACAAACATAGACCAGACTACGGGGCTGGGGAACTTCAGGGCAGAGATGTCGGGGAACATGGGGGGGGGCCTTAAGGCCCCGGGAGGCCTTGGTCCTATGAATCCTATGCCCTGATGACTCTCCATTCCACTGGAAGAAAGAACATTAGAAATAACGAGTTAAGCAGAAAGTGGAGAAGTTGTGCCCAGTGGCAGAAGGCCTTCCAGTCACTGGGCTTTCCTGTGTCGAGGCTTCTGGGGGAGGCAGAAGCCCCCCTGCGATCATAGATGGGCCCTGGGATGGCCCAGACTTGGGAGGGGAGAAAGGGGAAATCGAAGGAGGAAGGAGCCCTCTAGACAATATGTCCTGGGTCACGGAGGCTGTCCACATGCCAGGCGGGTACATTCAGATGCTGTTTGGGGGCTTTGCAGAGCTTTGGCACAGAGAGGGATGTGACCCGAGTTTTGCATTATGCTGATTACTCTGGCAAGAGTTTAGGAGGGATTGCAGAAGGCCTGGAGGCTGGGAGCCTAATTAGAGGCTATTGCCATTAGTACAGGAGCCAGGTAATGATCTGAATTGTGGAGGCCGCCATGGAAATGGAGAGGGAGAGACTTAGAGAGGGCATGCAGAGGGTAGAGGCAATGAGACTTGGCCTCAACTTGAGGCCTTGCTCTTCCACACCTGTCATCTCTCTGAGGTGACTCGGGAGCCTGGAGCATGGGTAACTGGGAGGATAGGCTGGGGAGAGGCAGGGGGCAGATGAAGGTTGGTTTGGAGCATGTTGAGTTGGAGGCTCCAGTGTGACCTCCCCTTGGAAATGGGAGGATGGAATTCTGGAGAGGGATTGGGGCTGGGGATCTGGAATGGAGAGCTGCCCCTACAGAGGGGCTGGTGGAGACCATGAAGGAACCCTCCAAGGGAGAGGCTGCAGACTGAAGAGAGGAGCCTTGCCTTTTGGGAGCCCCTTCATTCAGGAAGTGGGAGGATGGCACCCTACCGAGGGAGGGGCCGGTCATCCTTCCCATTGCCCCTCTCAGTTCTTGGTAACCCATTGAACATCACTGTGTCAGATCAAATGTTTGCTATATGCTTACAGCCCAGAGAAAGAAGGGGCAATTACTGATGTGATGTGGTGGCGAAGAGGCTGACCGATCTATTAGAGGGGGCAGTAGGTGGTACAGTGGACAGACTGCTGGGCCTGAGGTCAGGAAGACTCATTTTCCTGAGTTCAAATCTGGCCTCAAAAACTTCTCTGTGTGACCCTGGGCAAGTCACTTCACCCAGTTTGCCCCAGTTTCCTCATCTGTAAAATGAGCTGGAGAAGGACATGGCAAACACCTTCAGTGTCTTTGCCTAGAAAACCCCCAGTGGGGTCATGAAGAGTCAGACACACACAGTCTATTGGCTTAGATGTTGATGATTGGGTATTTCCTGCCTCCAGAACACTGGAGATTGAATTCACCACGGGGTCATAGCTCTAGAATTGGAAGAGGCTTTTGAGACCATCAAGTTCCAACCCCCTCATTTTATAGAAGAGAACACTGAGTCCCAGGGAAGCTTAAGTGGCTTGCCCAAGCAAGATCTCAGAGCCAGTAAGTGTCTGAGGTGGGATTAGAACTCAGACCTTTCTGACTCCCAGCCCTGGGCTCCACCTGCTGCACCACGCTGTCCCTTTCCGTCCATTTATTTATATCTGCAACTTGCCTGCCCTCTTCCCTCTCTCACTGCCCATGGTAATGCTGTCAATAGGTAATGCTGTCAATGAGGTGCAGGAGGCATGTGTTTTTGTCTCCCACCTCTGGGCTCTGGGCCTTCTCTCTGGCTGTCCCCCAGGCCTGCCCCTCTTTTACTCCCACTGCTCACTGCCCTGGCTTCCTCCAAGTCCCGGCTTTAAAATACCCCCTCCTGCAGTAGCCTTCCCCTCCTGCAGTAGCCTTCCCCTCCTGCAGTAGCCTTCCCCTCCCTGCTTCCTTCATTCCCCTCCTTTTCCCCATTCATTATCTCCTCTTTATCCTGCCCGGGGCTGGCTCTGTGCACGGCTGTTTGCACGTTAGACTAGGAGCTTCCTGAGGGCAGGGCAGTATTCTGCTGCTTTCTGTATCACTTAGCACAGGGCCTAAGCAAACAATGGGCACTTAATAAATGCTTTTCGTTTGATCAACGAACTCCTGGAATTGAACAGAAAAGCATCTCGTGGATGCACCTGATGATAGAGGCAGCGATCAGAGGGGTTCTTCCTCCTCAGGGTCCTCAGGCCTCTGGGCTTGGGGGGCAGGGCAGGGAAGGGGCAACAAAGGAACTTGATCCTCTTTGAAGCACAACCTGTCCCCATGGCTGTGCCAGCAGTGGGCAGGGGCAAGGGACTGGAGAATTCTGTCTAGGACTAGAGGGAGTCGAGCAGCCTGGTCTTTTTCCCAGGCCTGGGCCCCAAACGATAGATGAACTGCTCCACAGGGCAGACCGCCTGAGACGGTGCATGCTGCTGATGGAAGCCCCAACGGGCAGCTCAGTTACCCAGGGCACGGTCCCACCTGCTCCCCTGCCTCCAGTGTCTAAAAATAGAGACTGTCCCTGCAAAGCAGGATGTTCTGGGGTTTAGCCCAGCCTCATAGGTCACTCAGAAACACTCTCTTGGGCCCAGAGTCATTACCACTTCTTTCATCCCTGAAGCAGAACTGATCTGTTGGTGCTGCTGGATTCCATATTCCCAGCTGCTCCCCCCAACCCTTTCCTGAACTGGGAAACTAGGGAAAGATGCATATTTACCTGCAGAAAACACATGGGCTTGGGTACCCTGCACAGACCAATCAGCCGTGGACACCAAACTAAGGGTTAATTTCAGAATTAGAACCAGAGCTAACCCAGTCTAGAAGCACCCCACCCACAGTCTGTGGGAATGGACCCATTCTAGAACACCACACGGGCAAGTCACTCAGGAGGCCAGAGTGTTGGAATTAGGAGGGCTTCAGGAAATGCCTTGTGTAAGACTAGCTTAATAAATAAAGGGTTAGGGGACTCATTAGTTGACCGTTGTTCTAAAAAGAAGCTCTGGGGAACCTTAGTGGGCTACAAGCTCAAAATGAACCAGCAGGGTGATGTAGCGGTCAGAAAGGCTGATTCACTCTTGGGGTTACAATACTGGAACCCCAATACAGACTCCTTTGCTTTGCTCTAAAAATGCAACTTTGCAGACCAGATAAAGCTGAATGGTGTGACTTCCCTTTCCTAGAGACATGAGCCATGTAGGGGAAGCTCAGGTACCCTGGCTTCCAGCTGACGCTGCTTTGTCAATAGTCTTATTAATTCACATTCACAACTTATTCAACTAAGAAACTCCCTTTCTAAAAGCATATAGAGACCGTAAGTCTGAGGGGTCCAGACACGGTGGTATTGTCCTACGACATAAGAATGGTGTCAGTCTTATATCGGGCAGTCAAGGAGCACTGGCTCCTTGCGCATACAAGCTCGCTGGCTTCGGCGACCTCTAAGGGAATCAATGCTATAAACATGTCACCGAGCCTGTTTGCCTCCTATAACCAAACCTTCAGGCCGACGGGCTGCATGCAGAGGAGAGGCAGGAAGAGGGAGGTGACCGCCCCACTGCCCGCTGCTCTTGTCTGACCTCATCGAGAGTGTCTATTTAGTTCTGGGAGGCACAGTTTAGGAAGGAAATTGAAGACTTGGAGTGGTCAGGGAAAAGCTGCCAGGAAGGAAAAGCCTTTGGCTTCATGGCTTAGGAAGCTCATCCAGTGAACCATTTGTCCCAGAGAAGGGACTTGAAAATGTGAGGGAGGAGCTAGATTGGATTGTTTGGCTCCCAAAGGCAGAGTCAGTCTCTAGTCACTAAATGCTTATTAAGAATCTGCTGCATGCCAAGCCCCTGTGCTCAGCAGATACAAAAAGACACAAAAGGTAGTCCCTGCCCTCAGGGAGCTTATGAGGGAGGGCATTGCACAAAGGGGGAGTGGCAGGCCCTTGGGCACAGTGGGATGGAGTTGAAACCAGACCGAGCTCCTGCTGGAAACTGAAGCAGGAATGATGGGGAGAAGGGTCAAAGAGAGAAACTGAGGCAGGAGGACCTTCTTCGCAATGAGAGCTGCCCCAGGAGCCACGGCCTGCTTCATGAGGCGGTGTCTGCAGAAGTCTCCAAGCAGGGTCCAGAGGCCCACTTGTCAGGGGTGTGATGGTCATCTCTGGTATCCAGCCTAGATCAGATGGCTGCTGGGGTCTCTTGCACATCCCCCAATTCTGTGATGCTGCCACGGCTGGTGACCTCAGAGCTGGGCCATAACTGTGGGGCACAGGGGCCATGGGGAGTGGAGCAGGGAGGGGCTATCCCTCCAGGTCACCTTCCCAGGAGGATCTGGGCTTCAAGTCTCTTCTGTTGCAGTTAAATTGGAAGGGGGAGAGGGGAGTGGAATGGCAGCATGTATAACAGACAAGTAAAGGGCCGGAAGTGTAGGGAGAAATGTGCAGGGAGGAGGATAAGGTTGGAGAGGCAGAGTGTGACCACTAATTAGGGGCCCACCCCCACTGGGTCTTTCTCAGCTCATCAGGAAATTAGAGCCACAACATTCCATAAGTGAAAGCAGACCTCTGGGGCCCCCTGGACAGCAAACCCAGCCTGTCCCCAAAGAGAGCCAGAGGAGGGGCACTCATCACCTCCATGGGCAGCCCCTTCCACCATGGGAGAGCTGGCATTGCCAGGCCGTTCTGCCTACTCTCCATCAAGCCTGAACCCACCCCTCTGCTGCTCCTTATGCCCTGGAGCTTAGCAGAGCTTACTCTGGCACAGGAGGAGAGCTATGTGCCTTCCTACACACCTTCTCTTGCCCAGACCAAATCTCCCAGGCCCCTCACCCACACACTCAAGCAAGGCCTTTCGTCCTGTTGGCCGCCCCAGTGATGGCCAGCTTAGCAATGGCCTTCCCCAAATGTGGCACCCAGGACCCCAAATGTGGTGGGGTTGGAGGAGGCCCAAGTACACTGGATTACTGCCTCTTGGGTCCCAGAGACTGCTTTTCTTAATGGCCTTGCAGAGAATCTGACTTGAAGGGATCTTGCTTACCCTGCCTGTGGAGAGAGCTCTCTGTACCCACGTCAGATCCTCCTCCCTTTGGCACCCGACTGGGTTGCTCCCCCTCTGCTTTCACTCTGTCAGAATCCCTGGTTCCCTTCCAGGTCCCAGGAGACTCTTCCTGCCCTCCCCCAGCTGTTCCTGTTCTTACCCTCCTTCTATCACCTTATCTTTATTGATCTGTATGCAGAAGGCATCCCTCCCCACTCCCATCGACTCCTCGGGGGCTGTTTCCTGGTGTCCCTCCTGGTAGGCCATCACTGCCTGGCCCATGCTCTAGGCAGGGCCCACATACAACACCATCACTTGGACCTTGCCAGAGGAGATGTTCCACAGACATCTGCTGCCCTTTACTATGTGGAGATGTCTAACCTGAGGGTTGGTGAGTTCCTGGTTCACAGCCCTGGCACTGCCCCTTCGCCCTCTGCTCTTCACCTACCAGTTTGGAATCATTTCCTCAGCCCTAAGCCCTAAATCTTGGGGCAGTATTTTGGACATGGCTCTGTGGGCTGTCTCCTCACCTCGGGCTCTGCGCCCCCTGGAGAGAAGAACTACTGGGCCAAAGAGCTATTGAAGATGCCCTTTCTGATTTGGACTGGAGGGCATGCTGACACAGTGACCTTTGGGGTCACCTTCTTAGGTTGGGACCATCTCAGTGGGTTACAGATCCCCAACAGGTGTTTACCTCTAAGACGCAAAATGGTGTCTCTGTCTCTTCATGTATCTCTGTCTGTCTTTGTCTCTCTCAGATGTGTGTGTGTGTGTGTGTGTGTGTGTGTGTGTGTGTGTGTGAACCAGGCAAGTGTTTTAATTGGCATAAGGAGCTCTGGTTAGAAATCTTCCTTGGCCGGTGAAGACTGACACCTAGCTTTTCACCTTTGAGTATGAGAATTGGCTTGACAGTGAGGGGGCACCTTGAGGTAACAGAAGTTGGCCAGGGTCACATAGCCAGTAGGTGTCAGAGATGAGATTGCACCCAAGGCTTCCTGACTCTCTACTCACTGGGCCACATGGCCTCTGTTAGACACACAGGCTCCTGTGCATATTGGTCCCTGTACGATGGCGGCCTCACTGGCAGGGCTGGCATTTGATACCGCATGTTGCAGAGGAGTTCTCCTGCCATCACCGACCCCTCCACCCAACAACAGTAGCCCCAGTCAGTTCAATTCACCAAACATCTATTAAGTGCTATAAGGTTCCTACTGGGTGCCAGGTCTGCCTTGGGTTCTGGCCACAGGCCTTGATTCTTGCCCACATGACCATTATGAGCAATGGCTGGGTGGGTTGGTGCTGGATTCAGGATACCCTGGAGGAAGCTGGTTAAACACAGCTGATCTTTCATTGTCTGGGACCTCCCGCCTTTGAGTGAGTTTAATCACCCAGCAAGGAGGGCTGCTACTCTGGCCTTTTCCTCCTGAGAGCCTCGGCAGGCTACTCATCCTGTGGGGGGGAGTTCTTGACTGGGGGCCATACGCTGGAGGCTGGAACCTTCTGGGAATGAGGAGGATGGTCCAGAGAAGTTCCCAGACAACCACGTCCAGGGTATGGGGCCCCCTGCCTGCCATTTGGACACTGAATGAATGTCCAGACCCCACAGGATCTGCTGAGGCCTCACAGAAGGGCCCTTGAGGTCACCTGATTCAAGCCCCACCTGACTGGGAAGCCTCCCAAGGATGTCCAGCCTTAGCCTGCAGCCCTTTAGGGGGCTCCTTAGGAATGCTTGTGCATTACCCTCTTCCTCCCAGCTACTCCACTTGGGCTTCTGGGTGGGCAATCCTCCCTCCTGCCACAGTACTTGAAGACAGCCCTTCTCCAGGATCAGCCTTCCCCTTGTCCAAGTTTTCAGGAGGCTTGGCATCTTCTGGATGTCCTCTGGCTGGTCAGCCTCCTGTGACAGGATGTGCTCAGAGCCTAGCGCTCCCAGGGTGGCCTGTCCCGTCCCAGGCAGAGGGCCGTGTCGATGTTGTCACCACCCTTCTGTCAGTCAGGTGATTGCTGTGGGGCTGACAGAGGCCTCCGTGGGCCCCTAGGCAGCTGTAGTTTCACAAAGCCCTCCAGTCCTGTCCCCAGGACTCTTCCCTGGCCTCTGCTGCTGAGTTTTAAATGTTGCTGAATCTACAAGGAACGGTCCAAATGACGTTGGACACAACAGCCTAGGATGAGGGATCAGCCCCGGCTTGTCCTGCTGCCAGGGGAAATCGTTGGCCCTGGCTCTGATGCCATGAGCCTATGGCCTTTTAGCTGGTTAGATTCAGCCCAGTGATGGAGCCTGTGGAGACTCCGCTGTCCAGCCTGCTAGCCATCCCTGTTTTCTCTGAGAAGGGTTCCAGCAATGGGGCTGTGCACCCATTCCCCCCACCCCTCCCCCTTCCTAGGATCTAAAGTAGTTTGGCCTGAGCAATTTTAAGGGAGGCTTTTGGGGGAGGGGAAGGAGAAGAGGGGTGGGAAGGGCAGAGATCAGAGGCCAAGCAACCCCTCAAAGTGCTGGGATCCAACCTCAGCTCTCCCTTCCAAACAGCAAACTGCCCGGGGCCCTGATTTAAACCTTTTAGTAAACAAAGGCCACCCAGCTGTGGGGGAGCTTTTCATTCTCAGACTTGAAGCTCTCTTGTTTTCGAGCTCAGTGGGAGCTGCTCTCTTCACCCTTCTGGTCTCAGCCTCCCTTTGCAGCAGTTCTGCCCTTCATGCCCTTTCGGGCTTCCTGGCTCTCCCAGGCAGACTGCTCGACTCTGCTTTCTGTGTGTAACCTTCCATGACTTTGTGAAGGCTCCTATCCCATGTCCAGAGTGTGTTCCTTCCGATTCCCCTCCCCTAGGAGCTACCAGCCGGTGCTATCTTCCTCCCCCTTTTCCCTCTTCCCCCCCAGTTACTTTGCATGGGTCTTCTGTCTGTTGCCTGTCTCCGTCCTAATCCCCAGGGAGCTAAGCAGGCTGCCCAAGGCGGGTGAGCTGGGACCAACTAGAGCCAAGAGCAGGTCAAAGCTCCCAGACCCCTTACTAGGGGGGGTTGAGCCTGGACAAGACAAAAGAGCCAAATAAAACCAAGCCAAAGAAGTCAACGTTGGGGTTGGAGGGAGCATCAGGGCTCCCTCATGGCTGGCACTCACTACCCACGTGAGTCTGGACGAGTTATTAAATGTCTCGGGGTCTTGGTTTTCTCATCTGTAAACTGGGGAGCCTGGCCTAGGTGACCTCATGGTTCCATCCAGTTCTGCCTTAATGACATTTTGATTCCTTTTTTTTTTTTTTTTGCTTTTTGGAGGGCAGTTGGGGTTAAGTGACTTGCCCAAAGTCACACAGCTAATTTTTGTGTCAAGTGTCTGAGGCCAGATTTGAACTCATGTCCTCCTGACTTCAGGGTCAGTGCTCTATTCACTGCGCCACCTAGCCGCCCCTCCAACACTTTGATTCTTGACTGGGCATTTCTCCAGTTTTGGCAATGAGAAGAACATGCACCTTGTTCACACCCACCCAAGTGACCAGACTGCTTTGGGAAGAGAAGTCCTGGCTGTCTGGGCTGGGACATCAGAGGCGGGTGTGGTGAGGACTGGTGGCTCTGGGATACCCCCCTGGCTGCTGGCCGCCCTGTTCTTAGTCAGGGCACAGCCACGCAGAACAGGGAACACTGCCAGACCCTGCCATCTCAGGACTACTTAAGGGCTGGGATGGCCAGCTCTGCCACAGAGGGAGAAGCCTGGGAACTCCCCACCCCAAGCTGTGGCTTCCTCTGTCTGCATCCTTGAAGAAGGGAGCCCTTCTTGGTGGAGTATGAAGGCACGGTCAGGGCCTGTCACAATGTGCTCCTGGGAGGGGCTGGTGGGGGCACCAGGAAACCTTTGCTTTTGGTCCTTTTTCAGGTCCCGCTGAAGAGAGCCAAGTAGGGATAGAAGGCTGACCATATCATTTTCTTCCTCAAGCATTTTCAGTGACTTCCTACTGACTCTAGAAGAAATGGAGACCAACAGCTGGAAGAAATGGGCCTTTTAAACCAACCTCTTCTTTTTATACATCAGGAAACTGAGAGGCAGAAAGACGTTGTGACTCACTCAAGGTCACACAGGGCTTCTCACTAAACCCAGCCCACTGAACACCACATCACATGGTTTCCAGTTCTTGCACTGGAAAAGTAAAGCCCTACATGAACCCTCCAGGCTTTTCTCCCAAACTCTGTGCTTGGCTATGTTGGTGGATGTCTTTGGATGCTCCTTCCAGTGGTGCAGACTACAGCCCATAGATGCCTGTGCATTCTGTAGGGCCAGTTCCTCCTCAGAGGTCACTCCATGTACCTGGGTCTGCCTTGAATTTCTCCCTGTTTTGTCCGTCCTCACACAGGAAGTCTATCTATCATTTTTTGATCTCATTAAATGACCAGCCCAACAGTTTTTCCTCTTAGTTATCCATTGGCTCTACTCTACAGCCCCCTCATTCCCAACCCTCTGCGCCCAGCTCATTGCCCACTGGCAGGCTCTAAGATATGGGTTCTGATGACAGGCTGAGCTAAGTCAGGTCCACCCAACCTCCTAGTTTGGCCTGAGCCCCCTGAGGTGCGCATGGGCCTCATTAAGGTGGTTTTGTGGCATTTTGGGGTACCACAGATTACTACCATCAGTGAAGTGTCAGCCATAAACAGCAGCATATGGGGGCCTTCACCATGCACAGGGGGAGTCTCCCATTCATCTGGACATTCTCCATGATGGTAGCTGACACCTTAGGCTAGTCTACAGCTTGTTCATTGCTGTTTGACTTGATCATAGAGTCCAGATAGGCTAACAAAGATAAATAGATGCCCAGGAGACTTTGTTGGAAGAGAAACTGCAGGTGGGGTTTTGTTCTGTGTAATTAAACATGTATTTCTTTTTTAAAAAAATTTTGTCTATTTTTTGCATTACTTTATTTTAAAATTTAGAATTACAAATTCTCTCCATCCCTCTTAGCTTCTCCCCCACCCACCGAGAATGCAAACAATATGATATTGATTATACATGTGAAATCATGAAAAACATTTCCCTATTAGCCATGTTGCACAAAAACCCCAAATATGAAGAAAGCGAGAAAATTATGCTTCATTTTGCACTCAGAGTTAAACAGTTTTCTCCCTAGTGGTAGAGCATTCTTTTATCATGAGCCTTTGCAATCGCCTCCAATCATTGTATTTCTCAGAGTAGCCAAGTCTTTCCCACTAACAGCATTGCTGTTACTGGACACAGTGATCTCCTGATTCTTCTTACTTCACTTTGCATCAGTTCACACAGGTCTTGCCATGTTTTTCTGATGCCATCCCCTTGTCATTTTTTTTAGCCCAATGGTACTCCATCACAATCACATACTACAACTTGTTCAGCCATTTCTCAACGGATGGGTATCCCCTTGATTTCCAGTTCTTTGCCACCACAAAAAGAGCTGCTATAAAGTTTTGTACATATAGGTCTTTTTCCTTTTTTCTTATCCTTCTTTTGGGGATACAGATCTAGCAGAGGTATTGCTGGGACAAAGGATATACACATTTTTATAGCCTTTTGGGCATACTTTCAAATTGTTCTCCAGAGTGGCTGGACCAGTTCACAGTTCCATCAACAATATATTAGTGTGGGGGCGGCTAGGTGGTGCAGTGAATAGAGCACCGGCCCTGGAGTCAGGAGTACCTGAGTTCAAATCCGGCCTCAGACACTTAACATAAAAAACTAGCCGTGTGACCTTGGGCAAGTCACTTAACCCCAACTGCCCTCCAAAAAAAAGCAAACCCCAAAAAACAAAAAAACCCAATATATTAGTGTACCTGTTGTCCCTCATCCCCTCCAGCATTTGTCATTTCTTATAGGTGGCACCCAAGAGATGTTTTAATTTACTTCTCTCTAATCAATAGTGATCTAGATAATTTTTCATATGTCTAAAGATAACTTTGATATCTTTATCTGAAAATTGCCTGTTCATGTCTGTTGACCATTTATCACTTGGTTAATAGCTCTTATTTTTATAAATTTGATTCAGATTTCTATATATTTGAGAAAAGCAGCTTCTTTTAGAGAAATTTGCTATAAAATTTTGAAACTACTTCATTGTCTGTGGTACGTTTTAGCAAAGTGTAGTTTCTCTGATTATCTCTTTTCATTAGATCTATTTTTGCATTTCCTTTGTCTAAGATCCTGATTGCTGCCCCTGCCTTTTCTACTTCAGCTGAAGCATTTTAGCTTCTGCTCCAGCTCTTTATTTTAACTGTGTCTTTCTCTCTTAAGTGTGTCTCTTGTAAACAACATACTGTTGAATTCTGGTTTCTTATCCATTCTGCAGTCTGCTTCCCTTTTATAGGTGACCTCATCCCATGTATATTCAGCTGAAAACTGTGTTTCCCTCTCTCATTTTCTTCTTTTTATCCTTTTCTCTCTTTTTATCCTCTCCTTCCTTGAAAGTCTGTTTTGTTTCTAACCACTGCCTCTCTTAATCTGTCCACCCTTTTATCATTCTCTCCCTTCTCTTATTCCTTTTCCCTTCTATTTACTCATTGGGTATGTTAGATACCTATGCACAATGCTATGTGTATGTGTATGTATATGTGTGAGATGAGTATATATGTGCGTGTGTATATACATATATACATGCGTGTGTCTGTGTTTGTGTGTGTATATATGTATATATACATACATATATACATATACATATATATACATACATATACATACATACATATACACACACACACACACACATACACATACACACACACGTAGTTGATAGGTATATGCTTCTCTCCAGCCAGTTCTGGTGAGAGTGAGATTCAAGCATTGCCTACCACCCCTCTACACTTTCCCTTCCACTATAAAAGCTCTTGCTTGTGCACCTTTTTCATATGAGAAACTTTCTCCATTGTACCTCTCCCTTCCCCCTTCTCCCAAGGCCTCCCTCTTTCTCACCCCTTTATTTTTCTTTTTTCTTTTTTTCTTCCTTTTTTGGTCTTTATTCATTTGTTTGTTTACTTTTAGTTTACAAGATTCAGTTCACCAATCCCTTGAGTTTCAAATTTTCTTTCTCTACCTCTTTTTGGAGATCATTCCAACAGAATTAACTCACACCCATGCCCTCTGTCTGTGTAAACTTTTGACTGCACTAATAATGATAAAGTTCTAAGTAGTTACATGTATATTCTTCTCATATAGGAGTGTAAACAGTTGAACTTTATTTAGTCCCTTAGGATTATTCTTTCATGTTTACCTTTTTATGTTGATCTTGAGTTCTCTGTTTGAATGTCAAATTTTCTATTCAGCTTTGGTCTTTCCATCAGTAATGCTTGGAAGTCCTCTAATATCAATTTTCCCCGGAAAGATTATGCTCAGTTTTGCTGGGTAGATTATTCTTGGTTGTAATTCTAGCTTCTTTTCCTTTCAGACTATCATATTTCAAACCTCTGCTTCTTTAACATGAAAATTGTTAATCTTGTGTGATCCTGACTGTGGCTCCCTGATATTTGAACTGTTTCTTTCTGAAAGCTTGCAATATTTTCTCCTTGACCTGGGAGCTCTGGTATTCAGTTATAATATTCCTGGGAGTTTTTATTTTTAGGTCTCTTTCAGGAGCTTTTCAGTGGATTCTTTCCATTTTCATTTTACCCTCTGGATCTAAGTTATCAGTATAGTTTTCCTTTATAATTTCTTGAAATATGATGTCTAGTCTCTTTTTTTGTAATAGCTTTCTGGTAGTCTTAAAATCCTGACATTTTCTCTCCCCAATCTATTTTCTAGGTCAGATTTTTTTCAGTGAGTTATTTCATGTGTTCTATTTTTTCATCCTTTTGATTTTGTTTTATTATTACTTGATGTCTCATAGATTCACTAGCTTTCACTTGCTCAATTCTAATTTTTAAGAGATTATTTTCTTTAGTAAGCTTTTGTCCTTTTTCCATTTGGTCAATTCTGCTTTTTAAGGTGTTATTGTATTTTTTGTTCCTTTTATCAAGTTGTTGACTCTCTTTTCATAATTTTCTTCTCTATTATTTTACCTTTCCCCCAACAGTCTTATCCCTTTCTTTAATTCTTCCAGGAATTCTTCTGCTTATGTCCAATTTTAATTTTCTTTGATGCTTTTTTTCATAGTTATTTTCACATTGTCTTTTCCCGAGTTTACGTGTTGTTTCTTCCATGCCCCTGGAATAGCTTTTTATGGTTAAGTTCTTGTTATTACTGGTTCATTTTTTCAATCTATTTCTTTGCTTCAAACTTTGTGTTAAAGTTAGGCTCTGCTCACCTCAGGGGTGGGAAGACACCGTCCCAAGCTTCAGGCATTTTCATGCTGCTGTTTTCAGTTCTGGGGGTCTGCAAGTTTTTGGTGCTTCCAGGGAGGTGTGATGGGGGTAAAGTGTGGTCAATGCTCTCCTGGTCTGCTCTCTCATCTTTTCCCAGGAAGGGACTCTGTGCCGCTGCAGCCTACAATACTAGGCACTCTTCTTGGTCCTGGAACTGTGACCAGCTACCTTGCTAGTGCTCCTCTTTGCCGCAAAATGTTGCCAGAGCCCCTGCTCCCTTGGGTCTTACCACAAACACTCCTCTCCATTTTTGGACTTCTTTTTTTCTTCCTCGCTTTCTTTCTTTCTTTCTTTCTTTCTTTCTTTCTTTCTTTCTTTCTTTCTTTCTTTCTTTCTTTCTTTCTTTCTTTCTTTCTTTCTTTCTTTCTTTCTTTCTTTCTTTCTTTCTCCTTTCTTTCTCTATTTATCTATTTGTTTGTTTGTTTATTTAACTTATTTTTAGCTTCCAACATTCATTTCCACAAGATTTTGAGTTATAATTTTTCTCCTAGTCTTTCCCCTCCCTCACCCCCAAATAAGAAGCCTATTGAATACCACTTCCCCCAATCCATTTGCTCTCATATCATCTCCTGTCACTCCCCCTAACTTTCTAGTAGGGCAAGATGGATCCTGTATATCTTATTTCCCAGTTGCATGTAAAAAACATTTTTTTTAAACATTTGTTTTTAAAACTTTGAGTTCCGGATTTTTTCCCTTCTTCCCTCCTCACCCACCCCCTCTGGGAAGATAAGCAGTTCAATATAAGTTGTACATGTGTAGTTACCCAAATCATTTCAATAATTGTTATATTGTGAAAGACTAACTATATTTCCCTCCATCCTATCCTGCCTTCCACTTATTCTATTTTTTCCTTTGACCCTATCCTTCTTGAGCTCTTCCATGGCCTGTAACCAGTTCATATTTCTCTTGGAGGCTTTTGGTGCAGAAGTTCTGACTTTGCTGTCTTCCTCTCACTCCATGTCTTGATCCTTTTTGCCCCCCCAAAAGGATTCTATGGCCTGTTTGTGCTTCCTCTGCTTGCTCATCTTGCCAGTCAATGACTTGACTTTTGAGCTCTTTGCCACAGTAGAACTCTGCTTCTAGAATGGAGAGAGCTTTATCCCAAATTGCTGGGGTTTTCACAGATGCCAAAGCTAGGAGGAGGCCACCTTCTCTACAGCTCTCACAAGCTCTGGCTCACTGGTCACACACCCCAGAACCACTACCCAAGACTGTGATCCAGATCCAAGCAGATTAAATCAAGAGCAATTACCCTCTGAATGGTTGCTTGGTCCCCCTACAATCTGCAGTTCAGGAGCTCCTGAGACAGTCACGTGACACAGCAGCTGAACCTCTACATCTTCTGACCCTGGGGGTAGGGACCAGATTGTACTCTTCCTTCCACCCCTACAACAGAGTTCCACACTGATCTTTTACTTTGTCTTTGGCATTTATGGGTTGAAAAGTCTGGACACCACCACAGCTGCTGGTGATTCACTGTCTTGAAGTCTGCTCTGGACCCAGCTGGCCATGGCTGCTCTGGGGCTGGAAACATGTGGCTCTTGCAGGACTGGGCTTGGCTCCCAGTTTGGCCTGAGAGCCCCTTCCTGCTGGTCTGCCGGGCTGCCATCAGGGGGAGATTGGTTTCTCTCTGTCCCTTTATGGGTTCTGTAGCTTTAAAATTTGTTTAGAGTCATTTTTCACAGGTGTTTGGAGGCAGAGTCTACACCAAGTTTGTGCTTCTAGCCCTCCATCTTGGTTCTGCCCCTCACCCCAACCCCCAATCTCATTTCTATGGCATTTCTAAGGTTTGCAGATCTCCTTCATCCCGGGAAGTAGGTAGTATGTGCAGAAGAGATTTCCAGATTCTTCATGAAGGGGGAGTAACAGTGTTACTCTGTTTCATTTTATTTACACAGTAGCCCTGGATAGTAGGAAATTTAGAGAGTATTGTATTGTCTTGTACCTGTTTTACAGATATGGAAGTTTAGGTTACATAACTAATATCAAGTCAATCAGTAAGTTAATAGGCACTTACTAAGTGTCCGCTGTGTGTCAGGCCCTGTGTCTGATTTTGGGAATACAAAGATGAAAAGGAGAAATAGCCTTTACCCATAAGGAATCTGTATTCTTTGGGTGAGGTGGCGTATGTCTAAATAAACGTACACAGTATGAACTGAAAATAAAGTGAAGGTGGCTTGGGGTGGCGTCAGGAAGGCTTTGTGGAGAAGGTCTTTGAGCTTTCTCTTAAGGGAAGGACAGAGTTCTTGGAGGCAGAGGTGAGGACTGAGTGAATTTCAGCATTCGAGCTGTGATTTTGACCCTCCAGGCCTGGGCCAGACCTGTTATATTTCCTGCCCTGCCCTTCCAGGACCTTCAGTGTCCTGAGGGCATCAGCTTGACAGCCCACTGGTGGCACTCCCTGTTCCAAGGAACTAGCCCTCCCAGTTCAGTATAACCACTTTCCTTTGGGTTAGCTTTTACAAAGAAAACTTCACTTCAAAAGATATGGCTATAACAAATATTTTGCCTAAGTTGTTGGGGGCAGAACCCCCCCCCCCCATACCACCTTGATCTCAGGGAAGGAGCTAGCTCAGGTACCTACATAGGATTAGTCTCACCAAATTCAAGTCCAAGGCCGGAAGACCTGGCATCTGCTGGGCGTGAGTCTGGGACCCTTGCTCCTTACGGTATCACTGCTAGGCTGGATTCAACGTCTTCTCTGGACTTAAAGGTCCCTGAGCCAGATCAAAGCCTCCACTCCCAGCACCTATGATAGAGTGTGAATGAAAGGGTCACTTGGCCTTAGCATGGCGAGGAAGCAGCCCTCAGACTCCCCTCTCTCACTGTGTGAGGGGAGTCAGCGTCCTTTGCTCTAAAACACTAATGTAGCAAGAGCCCTGGCAAGTCCTGAGCAAGGCCACTGTAAAGATTCTGACCATTCCATTGAAAAAACCAGTGGGAAAAAGGTGCTCCCAACTGCCCAGTAGGTCAGTGGAGAGGAATTTCTGTGAAGGCACCAGGCTTCTGGAAGCAGGTCCCCAATGTCATCTGGGGGGTGATGCCATCTTTGGTGGAGTGGGCAGGCACCACGCCTCCATGAGGCAGTGTGAAGGCATGGAGACAAGGGGAGGAATGCCACATGGGAGGGACATGGCAGTGACCCAATGGGACAGGTTTTGATGCATCTTGCTGCCTTTCAGTGTCCTGTGACCTCCTGGAGCAGCTAGCTGAGGTGGTAAGAACAATGGTGATGTCTGCTATTACAGTTGGAAGAGTAGCAAATAGTTAGGACGACATCTAGCCTTTACACAGCCCTGTGAGGTTTGCAGAGCATTTGGAAACTCCTTTGTCGTGGTTCTCACAACAACCCTGGGAGACAGGGAACGTTATTACCCCTACCCCCCCCCCATTTTACAAATGAGCAGCTGAGGCTTCAATAGATTAAGTGACTTGCCCTGGGTCATACCACCAGTAAGGACCAGATCTAAGGGGGCAAAGGATGATTCGTGAGCATATATAAGATATTGACAGGAGATCCCAACAGGTAAAGTGATCATGTAGAAACTGGTCCTTGAAAGAAGCAAGTACTCTTCTATTTAGGGGGAGCAGGAACAGAGGAAATGGTCTGCTTTTCTCCCAGGTGAGCTGGGGCTTGGGGAACTCAGCCTGGCCAAGGGAGGGAATGACAAACCAACTGGACTCCCAAGCCCGATGGTGCCTGGCTTTGCTTATGTCAGGGGTGGAGGGACAGTGGGCTTCTCCCTAAGCCCTGGGGCAACTCTGGAGGTCATAACTCGAGACTCCCAAGGTAAAAGGGGAGCTCGCTGTCCCCCCCTCTTTTTTCAGTCCCTAAGGCACATATCTTTTTCACTAACTAAGCACCTTGATAGAGGGCAAGGTCACGGGAGCCTTGGTTCTAAATTTCCTGAAATAATACCAGGCACCAGTGAGGGGCACTTGGAGCTTCATTCCAGCTTAGTTTGGAGGGAGCATGGTACATGGCCCCTGTGGACATGTATGCTACTGCAGAATCATTGGACTCCCCTAGTTTGGTCCCATTTCTGCAGAATATCAGGACTAAAGCATCATTGAGTCACCTAGTGATGGTTCTGGACCTGCAGCCAGCTGCAGTCCTTGCCCTCTTGATTAAGCTGTCAGTTAGGGCTCCCAACTCTATTAATCAACTCATTAATTAACCAGTTAATAATGCAATAGGTTATTTTGCTTGCTGCCAAGGAAGGGGTCCCCCGGGGGCAGCCAGTCTTGGCCAAAGAAAAGTGGAAAGTGGGCTCAATTGGGTAAATTTACCTCCTAGTGAAGGCAAAGTTTTGAATTTGAGACCAAGATAGCCTTGGGCTAAGATGGTGCTGGGATGGCTTGGTGCAACTGGGAGGGAGCAATGGAAAGCACATGCTGGCTCTGAGCCCAGGCAGCTCTCCTCAAGGCTGTGGGCAAACCATTTGTACCAGCAAATAGGAAAGAAGCCTTGGAGGGATCACCTAGCACTCCCCCCACATTGCCTAGAGGATGAAAGTGAGGCCCAAAAAGGGGGTGACTCACCCTAAGTCATACTGCTAGTTGGTGGCAAAGCCAGAACTTGACCCAGCTCTCTTAATTCCTTGTCCTGTGCTAGCCTCCAGAGAGACTGGAAGAAATGGAGGTGAGAACTCAAGCCAGAATTCTAAAACTTGCTGCCATCCAGGCTGCCATCCCTGTCCTGCCTCCCCTTCCTTTCCTGGGAGGAAGGTTCAGTGTCTCCCTCCCCCTTTTTATAAAGATTATACACAGGAAGGCGAATGATCCTGGGCAGACAGACAGACATATCTTGCCCTTGTACATGGCCTTCAGGTTCCAGGATTACAGAGATCAGAAGCCTGGCATCCAAATTTTGGGAGAGTGAGCCTTCGCTTTGGAAGTCACTATTCATTGTGTTTTGTCTCCTCAGGAATCAATAGGGTGCCTATTGCACATAGTACATGCCTAATAAGACCTTACTGATTGGACAACAGGTATCTGTGTATCCATCTATCCATCTGTCAATATGCATCTCCATCTATTACCTCTCTGCCCATCTTTCTACATCTATCATCTATATGTCTCTCTCTATCTCTATCATTTATCTGTCTGTCTATGTATCTATCTATCTCTATCTATCTATCATCCATCTATCCATCCACTATCTATGTATGTATGTAAGTATGTATGTATGTATGTATGTATGTATCTATCTATCTATCTATCTATCTACCCATATCTATATCTCTGTTTATCATTTGTTATCTATCCAGCTTTCTCTATGTCTCTCTATATCTCTATCATTTATCTGTCTGTCTGTATGTCTATCTATCTGTCTGTCTATCCACCCATATCTGTATCTCTGTTTATCATTTGTCTGTCATCTATCCAGCTTTCTATATTCTGTCTATGCCTGTTTATGTCTCTACTGTCTCTTCATTTGTATTTATCTATTAAGTCATTTATTTAAAATACATTTTTATTTTTGGTTATTCTGAGTTTGACAAATAGCACCCAACGTGAGTGTTTCTGTGTACAAAGAATAGGAAAAGAGGGTTGGTCACGGAACTGTGAGTTTCCATGACATGCTCCTGGTGTTTCAAAGGACCCATTATGCAGGGAGCTGTCCAATGTACCTGTGCTCCCCTCTCAGCCATCTTCTGTTCTGTTCTGAAGGGCCTCTGAAGGTTTCATTGGTACTCTCCCCCTTTTCCCTCCTACTCACTAGTTTCCCCTCCCTTCCCCCCAAGTAAAAAAGAAATTCCTTCTTTGTAATTAGCTCTTTTGGTTCTTTGGGTTCCTAGACTATCTCCTTCTTCCAAGAAGGGGGCAGAAAGATGCTTCCTCTTCAGTTATCTGGATTTCTGGTTGGTCATTGAATTGAACAGAGTTCTAAAGTCTTTCAAAGTTTTCCTTTACAGACCACAAACATTTAGGTACCTACTCTGTGCCAGCTGCTAGGGACATAAAAACAAGTTGGTCCTTGACCATGAGGCACTTACACTGTACTAGGGGATGCACTGTTATCAAGGAGATATTTCAGGAAACTCACTGACCTCAGTGATGTTGGAAGGATTCATAGAACTGTAGATAGGAAGAGACAATGATTTTTGATCTAAGCAAGCTAATAATGAGCTGGGAGTAGAGAGTGGGCAGCATAGACTCACAGAGGGAGAACTTTCCAGAATGAGAGAGCCTTAGAAGCAGGGACACAACTAGAGTTTGCACAGTAGGTCCAGTAGGCTAAACTGTAGGTTTGGAACTGGGGCTGCTGAAGTAGTAGGGATGAAGGAGTCAGATGTGGAAGAGTCTTGGAATGAGAAGAAACTGGGCAAACCAGCTTTTACAGCAGTGATTCAGACATGTTTTCATAGCCTCAGCCCAGGAACCTTGGTTTGGTAACTTTTCTGTGGCTCATGGGCAATTCCTACCTTTAACTTCTGCTTGTGGTGATCTTTCCCCCTTCCTCCTGCATGCTCCATCTTTATTGTAAATACAGTATCCCACCAATGTCATAGTGTTGTTTAGCTGAGGGAGGGAGAGCATTCTGGCCAAGGGAGCTGAACCTCAAAATTTTAAATTTAAAAAGTTTGAACCTATGTAAGAAAAATCTTTACAAAATCCATTACTTCCCTTGACTCCCTTAGTACATAGGGTCCCCAGAATATAAGTTTGGTAGATAGAAGTGTAGGTCCATATAAATACATATATGTATGTGTTTCTATGAATTTGTGCACATGTATATACACATTATACATATATTAAATATTAACATAGAAGATCTTGTAGGATCCCCGGGTCATCCCTTAATATCCACTGTTTTAGGGAATTGAGATGTATACATAATAACATCAGGATAGGGCCTGGAATCTGTGTGGGGCTTTTATTCATCATAAATTCCTACCACCTTATTTTTCTCTTTCCTCTTATGGTGGAGATCCAAATAAATGAATGATCTGGTTAATAGTGAGAGTGTCCAATTAAGAAGATTCCAGGTTTTTAACAAGTCCTGGTTATAGACCAAAGGTTTTCTGATTGGTTCCAAGGAGAAGGTGAGGGACTAGAGTCAAGTACTTGGCAGTGAGGGAGACGGACCCTATCTTGGGCCACCTATCAGAGATTTGGCTTGGGGAGATGGTACATGGGATGGGGATACTCTTGTCTATGCTTCTCCAAGGCCTGGAAGCTGGGGAGAGTGAACACACAGGCATAGCATTTAATGGAAATCTGCTATGTTGGAAGATACCCCTGGGGCCCAAGCCCCACACTTGTTTTCCAAATTGAAAGAGGAATGAAAATGCCCAATGTGGGAGGGGAGTGCGCATCCCCCATCAGTTGTTCCTCCAGCTTGGATTCCTATTCAGGTTCATCACCACCTAGCTTGGGGTGGGGTGGGATGAGGAGGTCTTGGAGGTCTCTGGGTTTTTTTCTTCTTCTCAAAAACTCTTTTTGACTTGGTTGATGAAATTTTTCTTTGACTTGTTGAATGTCTCTGAGGTAGTACAGATGTGGTAGAGGGCCTAGGAGGCAGGTGATATTCATGAACTAGTTGTCTTTAGATAGCAAGGGACAATCAACACAATTATCCAGGAAAGGTTCAGGAGGTTTGTCAGTGTCTGTGCAAGCTATAGGCGGGCAATAAACTGACTCCCCCTCCTGCCCGAGGATGGCATCAGACCAGGAAAGGGAAGCTCATGGAGCCCACCAATGGCCAGCCTAAAGCCCAGTGTCTCTTGGGTCAGTCAGGGCACAGGCTTTGTTCCCTACTAGCTGCAAACATCATCATTGGTCCTTAGTCATTTCAAGAATAAGGGCATGTGCATCCTGCTCTTTGGGGATTGGCCAGCTTGCCAGCGGGCTTGCCAGCACCTCTGTGATATGCGAGTCAGCTTATTGGCTCCAGTTTTTTTTATTTAAGAACTAAATTGGGGTTGGTATTGTTACGCCTTGGGCCTGGAGCCAGCTCTTGGATTGTTATCCCCATCATGAGGCAGTAAGGTGGCACCCTTCACTGCCTCCATCCAAGAACCCGTGAAATCTGCCTTCCTCCAGAAGCCCTCCCTGAGGCAAAATTGTGCCAAATATGTGGATGTTTCCATGGGTCAGCTCTGCCTCAGGGTGCCCAGCATTGCTTGAAGCCTTTAAGACACTCAGTGGTGCCTTGGTATGTTCCTGGACTCCACTTTGTTCAACTTCAGAAATTCAGTGGAGTTCTTTGGTCTTCTTTTCACCTCCTCTCCTTCAGGATACTCTACAGAAAGGGACACTTCTCTCTAGCTTCTTCCCTCCCCTCCAAAAATCCTAGAGCCTCAGAACGAGAAGAGCTTGCAAAAATAAACTGTTAACTCTTTCATTTTACAGATGAAGAAACAGGTCCTGAGGACTTACAACTTGCTCAGGGTCAGCCAGGGCTGAAGTGATCAAGACTTACCAGGGTTGTAAGCTGGCTCATGTGTGGCTGTAGACTATGTGGGATGAGGCCCCCCACTCCTACCCTAAGGCAGCACCTTCTACTTTTGGACAGTTCTAATAGCACATTTTCTAGAGGTTAGCCTCATCTTAGGTCACTCCACCAGGATAGGATTGGAAATGTCCCATCTAGAGGCCAATGGCCATTACTTTAAGGTCCCTGAGTTCCTTGGTCTTTGAACTCGATGGACTTCCTTCTGTAAAGTGGGCCCAGTAAACAGACTGACACCAGAGAAGAGTCCCTATTAGCTAGCCAAGCTCCTCCCTGTTCACTATGACAGGTGGGGCAGGAGGACTAGCAGCTGGTAGGAATGGGATGTCAGACTACTCTGAGAAGACAGACTAGGAGGAAGTAAGGGCACACTGCAGCTAGAAGCAGTGCCCAGCAGCCCCAGGGCCCTGTGAGACACATCTCCCCTCCTCCAACTGGAACCTGTTCCCCTTTACCTTGTTAACCCTTGTACTTCTCTGAAAGTTCTATGATGGGTGGGGGATGAGGAAGGAAAATGGCTGAAGGGGCCTGAAGCCCCCTCTGAATTGAGTTATCCAGTAAACAGTGCTGGACCGGGAGTCAGGAATCCTGCCTCAGGCACTTACTAGCTAGGGGAGTCTGGGCAAGTCACTTAATCACTGTCTGTCTCAGTTCCCTCCTTTGGGATAATAATAGCATCTCTGGCCCAGGGATGGGAAGATAGAATAAGATCTTTGTAAAGTGCTTTGCAAAGCTTAAAGCACTTTATAAACACCACCTCTGAGTGCACATTACACAGCTCTGGTCGGACTTCAGACTGCAGTTGGCAAGTCTGCTCCCTTTGTACCCCCTCTTCCTGCTGCTTGGTCATCAAAGCTTCTGCTAAGTCATGGCCCTCTACCATGGATGGCATTGAGGCTGGGTGGCTAAGGTCACACTGGGAGAAAGGAAGGAAATGTACCCCAAAGGGGGAGAGAGTATATTGGGGGCATCTTATTTGTTTTTACCTCAAGTGCAGCTGGCAGATGAGTGTGTGTGGGATGAGCCAATGAGAATGAAGGATACAGGTGATTTTTGTGTTTGTTACTTTAAATAATTTCCCAGAGGACAAATGCATCTGTATGTGATGAGAGTATCTATAGCCTTTATGAACTTGGTGGTGGAGGTAGGTTGTTTGTTTGTGTGTGTGTGTGTGTGTGTGTGTGTGCGTGCTTGCGTGCATGTGTGTGAATTGAGTCAGGTTTTATTTTTGCTTTTGCCTTGGTGCCATGTGCTGGGGTGTCAGGATCCTGTAGCCTTGCCCCTCTAGAAAGCTTATGATGTATAGTCACATGGTCCTCAGGTGGGGCATCCATGGCACAAAACTGAAATCTCTGCATTTCCTCCAATGACTCTGGGTCTGCCTCTGCACTTTAGCAGAAATTTAATTCTTCCTCTCTGTGGCATCCCTTTAGATACCTGGAGACATGTTTCATGTCTCTTCCTGCCCACCCCCAAGTCTTCTCTTCTCCAGGCCAAGCATTCCCAGTTATTTCCATGAGCCTTCCCCATAATTGGGTATAAGGCTCTTCCCCAGTCTGGCTTCTCTCTTCTGCCACTTTTTAGATGACCAATGAATGTCCTTCTTTAAACTGTGGTCTCCAGAGCTCCACGTGGGCTCTGATCCAGGGAGGACACAACAGGACAATTGTATGTTCCTAATACAGGTTTAATTTAAGACAACATCACTGATTTTTTTTACTGCTTTCACCTAATTCTCTTGACTTGTTTTGAGCTTGTGGCACACTATGATCCCCAATTCTTTTCCACGTTAGTGATTGTTTAACCATACGTCTCTATATTATCTTTGTAAACTTAATGTTTTGTGAACTTAAATTTTGGAACCCAAATGGACAACTTGACCTAGATCTCTATTACATTTCATCTTAACACATCCTACTAATTGTCTCTACTGAGATCATCTTATTGAAGTCCAATTCCATCATCTGTCATGTTAATTCCCTTCCAGCTTTGGTTGATCTTCAAATTTCATAGGGATATCATATATACTTCCCCAAACCCAGTCCCCTTTTTGGATTGTGGCCATTGTTACAAAGGTTTTCTTTACATTGAAATAAAAATCACTTAGAAACTTCCTCCCATTGTGTGAATCCTTCTTTCTGGGGCCAAACAGACCAAGGTTTGTACCTTTTCTACTGGATAACCCTTCAAATATTTGACAACTGCCAAACCTACCCCCTCACCCAACACACACCCACTTGTGTGGCTACCTAGATATGTACTTTCTTATCTTTGTTTCCTTTTTCCCCTGGTTGGTAAAAGGAACCTTGGGTTGGGATCCTCTTTGTTTGGGCATCCCTGGGGGTTGTCAGAGGGATGTGGAAAGTTAGTCCATATGGTCTGATGGGGGATGGGGCACTGTAACTAGTGAGACTGTACCCTAGACTAGTTTGCTTTTCCTCTTGTCTGAGAGCTCTGTCCTAAATTGTCTCTAGCACTTTGGTGTGCCATCAAGATAAGAAGGAATTGCTTCCCATGGTCTTTGGCTACTGATTGATTCTCTTTTTTTAAAAAATAGTACTTTATTTTTTCCAATTACATATAAAGACAATTTTTAATATTCATTTTAAAACAATTCTGAATTCTAAATTATCTCCCTTTCTCCCTTATTACCCTCTCCCTGAGACAGTTCAGTCATTTGATAGAGGTTATGTATGTGCAATCATATAAAACATATTTCCATATTAGTCACTGACATAGATAGCGTTTTCCATCATGATTCCTTTGGAATTGTCTTATGTCGCTGTATTACTGAGAAGAGCTAAGTTGTTCATAGTTGATCACTGCACAATGTTGCAAATGACATATACAATGTTTTCCTGGTTCTGTTCATTTAATTTAAAGTCAGTTAATATAAGCCTTTCCAGGTTTTTCTAAAATCTGCCTGCCCATCATTTATTATAGCATAATATAATAGTACTCCATTATATTCATATATCACAAGTTGTCCAAACATTCACCAACTGAAGGGCATCCCCTCAGTTTCCAATTCTTTGCCACCACAAAAAGAGCTGCTATAAATATTTTTTACAGGTGGATCCTTTCCCCCTCTTTGGGATACATGCCTAGTAGTGGTATTGTTGGATCAAAGAGTATGCACAGTTTGATTGCCCTTTGGCTATAGTTCCAAATGTTCTGCAGAATGGTTGGATCAGTTCACAACTCCACCAACAGTGCATTAGTGTCCCATTTTCCCCACACCACCTCCACCATTTCCCTTTTTTGTCATATTAACCAATATGATAGGTATGAGGTGGTACCTCAGATTATTTTAATTTGAATTTGTCAGATAATTAGTGATTTAGAGCATTTCTTCATATGACTACAGATAACTGATTTCTTCATCAGCAAAACTACCTATTCATATCTTTTGACCATTTATCAATTGAAAAGTGTCTTGTTAAAATAAATTTGACTCAGTTCTCTATATATTTGAGAAATGAGGCATTTATCAGAGACATTTGCTGTAAAGACTGTTTCCTAGCTTTCTGCTCTCCTTCTAATCTTGTTTGCATTGATTTTGTTTGTTCAAACTCTTTAATTTAATATAATCAAAATTATCCATTTTACATTTTATAATTCTCTCTACCTCTTGTTTAGTCATAAATTCTTCCCCTTTGCATAGACCTAACAGGTAAACTATTTCTTACTCTCCTAATTTGCTTATACTACTGCTTGTTATGTCTAAATCATGTACCCCTTTTGAACTTAACTTTGTATATGGTGTAAGATGTTGGTCTATGCCCAGTTTCTGCCATATTGTTTTCCAGTTTTCCTAGCAGTTTTTGTCAGATAGTGAGTTCTTAGCCCAGAAGTTAGAGTCTTTGGGTTTATCAAGCACTAGGTTACAATGGTCATTTACTGCTGTGTCTTGTGTGCTTACTCTATTCCACTTTATTTCTTAGGCAGTACCAGATAGTCTAATGAGTGATTCTTGCATAAAAGTTGACATATGTTGAAAATTTCATAGATATCAAAATGCTCAACCAATGTCAGTAATGGTGATGATAGTGGTAGTTATTCTTCTACGTACATTTTAAAAATTGGTCTTTCCTTATACAGTTTTTTTCTAGGCCTTGATTTAATGTGTGTGTGTGTGTGTGTATAGCCAATAATATGTATAAATTATCTTACAACCATTGGTAACTGACAAATTCTTGCATCAGTTGGGGCTGGCTACACTCTTTATTTTTGTTTATTTTTCCCCAGGCACATGTAAAAACAATTTTTAACATTTAAAAAAAAACTTTGAATTTCAAATTCTTTCCCTTTCTCCCTCCCCATTGAGAAGGCAAGCAATTTGCTATAGGTTACACATGTGTAGTTATGCAAAACATATCCATAATAGTCAAGTTGTGAAAGAAACAGATGAAAAATTCAAGAAAAATAAAGTAAAATCAAGTCTGCTTCGATCTGTATTCAGACATCATCAGTTCTTTCTGTGGGGCTGGAGATAATTTTTCATCATAAGTCCTTCAGAGTTGTCTCAGATTGTTGAATTATGAGAATAGCTAAGTCACAGCCGATCATCTTACAATATTGCTGTTACTTTATTCACAGCTCATTTCACTTTGCATCAGCCTATACAAGTCTTTCCAGGTGTTTTTGAGTGCTTCCTGCTCATCCTTTCTTATAGTACAATAGTATCCATCATAATCTCATGCAGCTACTTGTTGAGCCATTCCCCAGCTGATGGGTTTCATCTCGATTTCTAATTCTTTACCTCCAGAAGAGAGCCATTATCAATATTTTTGTACATATAAGTCCTTTCCCTTTTTAAAAGAATCTCTTGGGATACAGACCTACTAGTTGACCATACTCAATGTTATCGTTTGTTGTATAGCAGTTGCCTTCTCTCTTCATTAGGAGTTGTTAGCATATCAGACTAGTTGAAGCAAACAAATTAAGAGATTAAGCCTCTCTTTACTCTTTTGTTTGTAAGGTTTCCCTCTCTCTAGTGGTAGGGAGAGCGGTGGAATTTTGATGAGTGAGGAGCCTGGCTTTTATGATGTGATGAATTAATAGGATGAGAGCAGAAGCAGTGGATTTGCTGACTGGAGATAGATATTAGGCACAATAGCTTAAAAAATGACAATGAGTTTACCCTTTAATTTTCCCTAAAATAATTTGTTTGATGCATGTTCTCAATTGAGCTCACCTTAATTCAGTTGGCATACTTGCTCACATTATTAGACTGTTTGAATATGTGTCCAAGAGGTTGCAGGAGCAGTGGGCTGAGCCTGGGGTGCAGAGTCAGAGGACATGCTTGCTATTTTGGTGCCACTCTTTATAAGTGGCATGGCTCTGGGAAAGTGTTGGGATTTATGAGATGGGAGGAGTGATACTTGTACAAGGTACCTCCCAGGGTTATTATAGGACTCAAATATGTTAAGGATGTGAAAATGCTATGCAAATCAAAGGGCAGAATTGGTTCTCCAGCAGATGAATGAATTTATTATAATGAGCTTACCCTGCTCAGTGTAGACCAATTACAAGATGCTCCCATTGGTCATTCCATTTGGGGTGTGGAATTCAAGTTGTAGATGCTATCTCTGGGCCCTATTGCCATGTTGCCAGGACAGGATATGGGTGGTGGACTTGCAGTTCCACTCTCTGGGTCCTTTTTTGTGACTACAAGTACAAGAACTTGGCACTGATGGATATGTTTAAAGTAATCAACATAGACGTTGGAGGTACAGACTCTACATTTCATTAGCCAAATGACCTGGATCCCTTTGTTCCATTTTGCTTTGAATTTCTGCCTCTTTCAATGGCACTGGCATCCAAACAACTTAATGTGGCCTTGCAAGTCTCCAGCCCCTCACTTTGCTTCCTTTGGAGATTTATAGATAAGGATTAATGGTGCTGCCAAAGATGGTGCCAGGCTAACATGCCCTGACTATGGCTCTACTTCTATAACAGCAGAGAGCCTTATAAACATTACTTCACCTGGTTTTCACAAGAACTCCAGGGAAATAAGTATTGCAGATGTTGTTAGCCCCATTATGAAGACAAGGAAACTGAGGCTCAGAGAGATCAAAAGATGAGAATTGCTAGTGTCATAGCATCATTTTAACCCAGGTCTTTCTAATTCTAGATTGAGTCTCTTTCCACTCTGACTCCCAGACTATGGGAGTCATATCTATGATGCCTATTTCACAAAATCTAATCGTTGTGATTTAATCCATGGTCATTGAGCCCTTTATCTGTGAGCTGGATGATAAGAGGGATATGGAAATAACTAAGATGGTCTCAGTCCTCTTGAGAATGTGCCATTTGAGTGGGCATTGGCCAATGGGTTGCTTTCAACTGGAGTGAATTTGTAAAAGGTCCTTCAAAGTCAGTCATCTGGCATCTTGGAGCTAAATGTATGTTGTTTGTTCAGGCTACATTTATTCATCCTAAAGCAGCCACATGACTGGATAAGAAATGTAAGCTCCAGGATCAGAACCTAAAGGCCAGTTGGCCCAACTCAATCACTTTGGAGATAAAATGATTGAGTCCAGAGATGTGCCATGATTCTCTCAAGGTTACACAGGCAGTAAGAGGCAATGATCTCTCTGGCTCTCAGCTTCCTCATCTGTGAAATAGAGACTTTCAAAGTCCCTTTCAGTACTGTATTTATAATCTTATGCTCTTATAATCAATCCTGTTCTAGCCATAATCCTCACAAAAACCAAGGAGCAGGAATAAAGACTCCAACTACAACATCCTTTCTCCTTGGCTTGTTTTCTGTCTGGAAGAATCAGTCCCCTTAGCCATGACACTGAACTAAATCATTCTCCATCTGCTCTAAGAATAAAATCTTTGAGATCATTCCCTGCAAATGGATCTGAAAGGCTGCTCTCTAGAATTGATCTAGAGTCTCAGTCCACAGAAATTCATGCTGTTTCTTAATCCCGCATGCCTAAGGGCTTTGATGAATGTGTGTATGGTTAACAGTTAAAGCAGAGAATGGATTTGCAAGAGAAGGCATGTTGTTGTTCAGTGTGGATGACTCTCCATGAGCCCATTTGGCATTTTCTTGGCAAAGATACTGTAGTGACCCACAATTTCATTCTCCAGTTCATTTTACACATGAGGAAACTGAGTGTCTAAAGCTAGATTTGAACTCAGGAAGTTTTCCTGCCATCAGGCTTGGTACTTTATCCACTGTGCTACCCAGCTGCCATGAAGAGAAGGCCTGAGACAGTTCTTGTCCAAAACTCAGGTTTAGTTGAGAAAAGGATGAGCCTGATTCATGTCAGTCTTTGTCCTTGCCTTCTCGTGCCTTCTTAGCCTCTGGTGGGGTAGACATATTGAGCTCATCGATTTTGCCATATTGCAAAATAAATCTCACAATCTGGCCCCCACTATTCTCTGCATTTGGTATAACAACAACAGGCCAGATTTATAGAATAGTCTGAGGGCTTTTGAAATGCTTACTTCATCCTACACAAACTGCACTTTATGCAGTAGGTCCTGTTCTGATACCTACCTGCCTTATACATAATCAAAGGGAAACCCAGAATGGCTAATTAGTGCTAGACAGTTTAGGAAGCACATTGATGAATTGGGAAGCATGCAGAGATAGGAACCTTGGATGGTGAAAGGCCCTGAGGCCGTGGCAGATGGGGCGAGGTGAAGGACCTGGCATTGTTGAAAGTGAAAATGGCAGCACTCAGGGAACACATAGTAGCTGTCCCCAAGGGTTCAAAGGCTCCAGGCTTGTTTGGCTTAGTCCTCAGGGGATGCAGAAGCAGGACAGTGAGTCATGATACAGCAGCCTGAAGCTAGGTGGAAGTTTTTGTCTTGTTTCCCATGTACTCTGAGGATGTCTATTAATTCATTTTTTTTCTGTTTTGGAGAGGCAGTGATAATTGTTCTTTAGTTGCCCTAGGATGATGACCCCTCTATTTTGTTAGGGTTGCAGCGAATTTTGTGAATATACTTTCCAAGCCTGGTATGGTCTATTTTACAGTTCAAAAGTTATTGCTTTAAACATTTATGCAGTTTTGATTTCAAGATGGTAATTGATGTCTTTACACATCTACCCACCCATTTGAACTTGTTGAGTTCAAATGACATTTTGATACTACTGGAGAAAGAGTCATGAAGGGGCTGCTTATTTTTTTGGTGGTGCCATAAAGCTTGTATATACATGCACATCAAGCAATTAGTAACATGTTTTTGTCTGTTCCTTTAACTTGGAAGTAACTGCACTTAGCTCAATTTAGGGAAATACTAATGGATTCAAGCAGCGACAGAACCACAAAGAGCTTCAAACTTCTCAATGAAAGATGTCTTATCTACATGGACATACATAAGGTTTGGCTCTGTGATGGTCAGCACCACCTGTATGGTAGTATTTCTAACAAGTGGGAAATTGTTTTTTTTTTAATTTCTTCTGGTATGTGTCAGCATCTTGTGGTGTCACTCCTTGAAAGAGTGCCTTTGCTTTTGTGTCCCCCATATAGCTGATCATCTTGATACCTGCAGCCCTGGGCCACCCTATTTTTGACTCTTAGGAGAAGTCCCATCACACTGATTAAGGTCCTAACCTGAACAGTGGTATTTCCAGTGCCTGATTCACCAGGGTTTCAAGATTTCTGCCAGCTCTTCCCACTAACTGTGGTCATCTCATAAAACACAGTCTACAAATATCTTCTACTGTCCAGTGCCCTGGTTGGTAGGCATATGACTCTACTTTGTTTTTAACTTCTTCCACACACTGGGCTTACAGTACGGCCAAGGAGTTGGCTGGCCTTAAAGATGGTTCTTATTTGTTGTTACAGGTGGCATGACTGGCCTTCTATCCCCTATGACTTTTTCTATGCATGCATGTATATATAAATGTACAGTTATACACATGCACCATTTTCACCATTTTTTTATACATGCTCATCTATGTGTTTGCTCACCAATAAAATTAAGCATTATTAGAGTCTTAGACACTCCTTAGTAGAGCGGGTAGGCTGTTGCAGAAATTTGCCCTGTGGTATCCCTGATATGTGGTTATCTGTTTAAGCCCCTGTTTAAACATTGATGGAGACCTCACTGAATTTACAAAACAGAGCATTCCATTTTGGGATAAATCTAACTCTTTAAAAAATTCTCTTTTGTATTGATAAAAATCTGTCTCCTGATAACTTTGACCAATCATTGCTAGTTCTACTGTATGAGACCACGCAGAATAAATCTCACAATTCTTCTATGCACCCGTCATACAAATATTTGAAAATAGCAATTGTGATCCATGTTTACCCCACTCCACCACATTCCAAGTTTTATCTTTTCCAGAATAAGCCTCCTTGGTTTCTTTAACCTTTACCTAAATGAGTTTGTTTCTCAATGTCATTTTTAAAGAATGGTGCCCAGAAGCGAGCAATATCTACTGGCTGGCTTCTGTCTGCCAGAGAGTAAAGTTGGACTATAATTGCCTATGTTCTCGACACAGGTCTTTATTAATGCAGCTGAACACTGTATTTGCTTTTGTTGGCAGCCATACTAAGCTCAGTGTTGACTCACACGGAGCTTACCTTCAACCAAGATTCATGGCCATTTTCCAAAGGAGTTGTAAGCTGAGCCCCAGCACCCCCATTATGTGTCCTGGAAGTTATGTTTCTATCTTAGGGCCAGATATGCAGTCATCGCTGTCAAATGTCCACTTGTTGAGCCTGGTCTCCTATCTTTGGAGATCATTTGGAAGGTGCTTCAGTTACTCTGGGGAGGAGCTATTCTAACCCTCTTTGGGAGTCTGTAGCAGCAACCACACTGGCACCCCCAGGAGACTGCTAGCACAGATTCTTAGATCTGCTTTACTAGGAAAGATAGCTCTTTAAAGGGTCAACAGTATTTTTAAATTACGTTCAGTAACTTGGAAAAATACAAGCGGGAGAAATAAAGACCAACTGACAGGGCTTTGACTGCCTGAGTCAACTATGTACTTAACGTACATCCCTGGATTGAGAGAGCCTTTACTTCTGAGCAGTTAGAGAGCTCTGAACATACGGCTAGTCAGAATCTCGACCAGGGAATTCCAAGATCCTTCTCATAAGCGAGTCCCCAAAACAAAATACCAACTCTGACTAGACATACACTTCTCAGAGCCAGAAGGCATCACTACCCTTGAGAGTCAGTGTCTAATTAAAAATTAGCAAAAGTTGTGAAAACCTTTCTACAAGCAAGCCTCCCCTAAGCAAGTTTCCCTTCATGGACTTCATGTGAGGCCTATTAATGGATGGGGAAGACCTTACATCAACATTTCTAGGTTATCCCACAAAGGAGGCTAGCAAAGTCTTCATCAAAATCATCAATAAAAATGGCAAATCAGACAGGACCAAGGACCTCTGTGCCTCATTATTGGAAATTTATACTGCTCTTTAGAGATCTTAGATCATTTAATAACTTGGCAACCCACCTCATCTTCTCTTCTTTCTTCCTTCCTCATTCTCTCCTCCCCTCTTCCCTTTTATCACCTCTTTCACAAGACTGTTTGTCAAATGCTTTGCTGGAGTCCAAATATATATCAAGAGGAAGCCCCTGACATAAAAGTTTACTTACTATTTCACAAAAGACACAGAGAATATAAGTTACTTGGAAACAGGAATGATTTTGCTTTTATCTTTGTATTTTCAGAACATAGCACAGCAGCTGGCAATATCATACTAGGTGCTTTAAAAAAAATTCTTGCTTACTCAAATAAAAATCAGTTTAGTTTAGCAGGAGTCATTACTAAACCACCCTCACTGGCCCTAGAGATCAATTTTTCCATTTTTAAGTGCTCATAAATTAGTCAATAAATAAGCCACCCGTCTAGCTGTTCATTCCAAATGGGGGGGGGGAGTGAGAGTGAGAACAACATATGATCATTTCTGGAATCTAGCTTTTCAGTCTGCTAATGTGTGGGGCACAATTTGCAGGCTTTGGGCTCCTCACATTCATTATGATTCCTCAATGGCTGTAGAACATAGGTGAATGATCATATGCCTACATTCTCTTCATATCCTGGGAACGGATCCTTCTGTGTCTGTAGACTTAAAGTCAATGAAAGCATCCAGGTGTTATCTGACTCTCTATTTCTCATGGACTTGAGTTCTCATTTCCTTTCACTCCCATCAAAACTGTGCTACTCAAAAGTCCTTGAAATGACATCTCATCTCCCACATCCATGCTTTTATAATGGCTGTGCCCCATGCCTGAAAGTCACTCTCTCCTTGCCTACACCTCTTGGAATTCTTATCTTTGAACTTTTTGATCCAATGTTACTGTCTTCCTTGCTGTTCCTTGAACATGACCCTTCATCTTGCAACTTGGGTCAATTTCTCTGGCTGTGACTCATTCCTAGAATGCTCTCTGTCCTCCTCTCCACCTTCTGGCTTCCTTCAAGTCCCAATTAAATACCTTCCTCTATAGGAATTCTTTCCCAATTCCTCTGAATGTTAATGCTTTCTCTCTTTTATTCCCTATGTATAAGCTTGTTTGTCCAGATTTGCTCGCTTATTGTAAGCACTCTCTTCTCAAAGCATCTTGTATTTATTTACCTTATTAGATCTATCCCAGAGTGGAATGGGCTGCCTCAGAAAGCAAATGAGCTCCTCTTTACTTTGGAAAGAACCTCAAATGAAGACCAGATGAATATTTGTTTCATTTGTTCTTGTGGGGGTTGTTTTCTGGATATAGGTTGGATTGGCCAGCCACTGAAGGGTTTCATAGTGCTGGAATTCTATGCTTTTGTGACTTGTTTCCATAGGATTTTCATCTAGTAAAACACACTGTTTTGTTTTGATTAGGCAGTTTCATGGTGCAGTGGATAGAGCACTGAACTTAGAGTCAGAAAGATCTGAGTTCAAATGTGGCCCCAGACACTTACTAGCTGTGTGACAGGCACCAGGCAAGCTACTTCACCTGTCTGCCTCAGCTTCCTCATCAATAAAATATGGGTAATAATAGTGTCTACCCACAGGATTTTTGTGAGAACCACATGAGCTAACATTCGTAAAATGCTTTGCAATCTTAAAAGTGCCATAGAAATGCTAGTTCACATTGACTGTTTTGTTTTTCCTTTTTTCTGCCTGGCACAGTGTCTTGCATATAGACGCATATTTTTAGAATTGAATTGGATTAATAATGTTTGTTCCAATTGAAAAGAGTAGAAGACAATTTCTCTTGGTAAAGGAGATAGAATTCAAATTGAGGTTGAGTCATCCTGTGTTCTCTCTGTTGTCTGTTAAAATGTTATCAACTGACCTTGCTTCCCAGAGAAGATTTAGCTTGAAGAAACCTTGCTAATCATTTGGTCCAACCTTTTATTTTACAGAGGAAGAAATGAAATCCCAGGCCAGTTTGTATTTTCTGAGGGTCACAAAAATACCAGAGTTTGAGTCCAAATCAAAGACTTTTAGCACTCTGGCATACTGAGGATAGTGGTGACCTCAACAGAATTGATGAAGTTTGGAATATGGATAAGTTTATGGAGAAATAAAAAGAGCTCCATTTTGAACATGTTGTATTCTAGATGCCTAAAGGTCATCTAAGTGAAAGTGTCCCTCACATAGTTGATAATTTGGGGTTAGAACTGAAGAGAGTGTGGCTGTATATAAAAAGATAGGGGTCATCGGAGAGATGGTAACTGCAGCCATGAGATCTGCTGAAATCATCATGGAAGAGGCTATAGAGAAAGAAAAGAGTCTGAGACAAAGGCTTGCATACACCCACACTTAGTGGGTGAGTGGAAGATGATTCAGCAAAGGAAACTGAGAAGGAATGATCAGAGAGGAAAAACCAATAGAGTTTCATTGAAGCCAGGGGAGGGAGAGACTGTTTAGGAGTAGAGAGTAGTCATCAGTTTCAAAAGCTCCTGAGAGGTAAATAAGGGTGAATAGGAGAAAAGACGGTGGAATTTAGCATTTGAATTTTGGGAACCTTGGAAAGATCAAGTGATGAGGTCAGGACCCTGATTGCAAAGGGGTTGAGAAATTAGGAAGAAGAAGTTAAGGAGGAACTTGACTCAGTGAATATAGATGGCTCTTTCTAGGTGTGTTTGAGTGAAGGGAATCACAGAAGAGAGACAGGAAGGAACAAAGGTAAACCAGTAGGTTGCAAACTAAAAGGGTAGAAACTGACTGGCTATTCATCACTGGCTACTAGATAATTACGCTACATTGGTCATCTTGTACAGATGGGAACTCGAGCATTGCATGACACCCCAAATTCCCACCCTTACCTGGCCCACTTCAAACATTTCAATATGAATTTTGTGCCAATTTTCTGTATTCTAACTGGGGAATTTATCGTCAATATTATTGCGCTTGTGCTCACTGTGACTTTTGTGATCACCACCATTCTCCTCTTCCTCATCAGAATCGGGATCACAATCATCATCATCCTCTTTCCCCTCAGTAACTGTTATTTAAATAGGATTTTAAGGTTTAAGGGTTATTTTATATGCATTAAGAGGTTCACAAGAACTACAGAGGATAGATAGTAAAGGCATTATTATCCCCATTTTACAGATGAGGAAAAATTGGCAATGTAGCATATTTAACTTTTCTAGTGTGCTGATTGTTGTTTCAGAGTCGGTAGGTTTTAGTAGGCTTAAGCACACCAGCAATGGGGTGGGATGGGGAACAACTCAGATCTGACAAGTTCAAGTGCTCCCATAAAGCCTTCTGTTCCCAGTAAGTGGGATTTACATCTTGATTCAGAAAAGCTCTTTAGTAACTGACATCCTGAGTCTGATGGGAGCTTTGAGATGGGAGAGAATATGAGAGATTTGGATAAGAAAGGAAGGCTTTGATTTAGCCCTGAATTAGATGATTAGCTTCTTAATTTGAAGGCCTGTGCAAACTAAGTGGTGGAGGAGATTTGTCTCTGGGATTGGAACTTACTGTATTTAATTTTTTTCAATTAAAAAAAACCGTTTTTTATTTAAAGCTTTGAGTTCCAAATTCTATCCCTCCTTCCCTCTCCTCCCCACTCCCTGAGATGGTAAGCGATCAGATATAGGTTGTACATGTGCATTACATAAAACATTTCCATAGAAGTCATGTTATACAAGAAGACTTAAATAGCAGAAAAATGAAAGAAAGTGAAAGCGAGCATGCCTCAGTCTGTCTATAATCACTATCAGTTCTTTCTCTGGAGGTAGGTAGTAAACTTCATCATTAGTTCTCTGGAATTGTCATGGATCATTGTATTGCGGAGAATAGCCAAGTCATTCACAGTTGATTATTGCTACAATGTTGCTATCACTGGATACAATGTTCTGGTTGTGTTCACTTCACTATGCATCAGTTCATGTTAGTCTTTCCAAGTTTTTCTGAAATCATCCTGCTTGTCATTTTTATATTTTTTATAGTCTTCTGAAGCATAATGGATTTTGCCTTTATCCTGTGTGTATCTCTCTCCTTCAAATGTATTTCTTGTAACAACATATTGAAGGATTCTGGTTTTTAATATAACATTTTATATAACATTCCATTACAGTTATATGCCACAGCTTGTTGAGCCATTCCCCAATTGACAAGCATCCCTTTCTTTCCAATTTTTGGCCACCACAAAAAGCTACTATAAAGATTTTTATATAAATAGGTCCTTTTCCCGTTTTGGATGTCTTTGGTATATATTAGTTTACTATGGCCATTTACTGTAATGCAATTTGTACCTAGTCTATTCTACGGATCCACCACTCTATTTCTTAGCCAGTATCAGATTGTTTTATGATACAGTTTGAGATCTGGTATGACTAGAACACCCTTTTCACATTTTTTTATTGATTCCCTTTATATCCTTGAGCTTTGTTCTTTCAGATGAATTTTGCTTATTTTTTCTAGCTCTACACAATATTTTTGACAGTTTGATTGGTATGATTAATTTAGGTAGAATTATAATTTTTATTGTATTGGCTTGACATACCCAAGAACAATTAATATTTTTCTAATTATCTGACTTGATTTGTGTTAAAAATGTTTTATAGTTGTGTTCATATAGTTCCTGGCTTTGTCTTGGCAGGTAGACTCCCAAGTATTTTATATTGTCTATAGCTATTTTAAATGGAATTTCCCTTTCTATGTCTTGTTGCTGGACTTTATTGGTAATATGCTAATGATTTGTGTGAGTTTATTTTCTGTCCTGCAACTTTGTTGAAGTAGTTAATAATTTCAAGTAGATTTTCTAAGTGTAACATCATATCATCTGCGAAGAGTGATAGTTTTGTTTCCTTATTGCCTATTCTACTTCCTTTAATATATTTTTCTTCTCTTATTGCAATAGCTAACATTTCTAGTAAAATATTAAACAACAGGGGTGGTCATGGGTATCCTTGTTTCACCCCAACTGTATTTGGAAGACTTTTAGCTTATCCTCATGACAGATAATGCCAATTGATGGCTTTAGGTAAAAACTACTTTTAATTTTAAGGTAAGCTTCACTTATTCCTCTGCTCTCTAGTGTTTTACTGGGAATAGGCACTGTATTTCATGAAAAGATTTTTATGCATCTATCAGGATAATCATATGATTTCTGTTGGTTTTATTATTGATATGGTCAGTTATACTGGTAATTTTCCTAAAATCGAACCAGCCTTGCATTCATGATATAAATCCTAGCTGGTCATAGGATCCTTGAGAAATATTGCTGTCACCTCTTTGCTAGCATTTTACTTAAAATTTTTGCATCAGTATTCATTAGGGAAATTTTCACTCTCTGTTTTGGCTCTTCTTGGTTTAGATATCAGCCCCATATTTGTGTCATAAAAGGAATTTGGTAGGACTCCTTCTTTGCCTGCTTTTCCAAATAGTTTATGTAGTATTGGGATGAATGATTCTTTCAATGTTTGGTAGAATTTGCTTGTGAATCCATCTGGTCTTGGGGAATTTTCCTTAGGAAGTTCATTGATGGCTTGTTCAATTTGTTCTTCCTTAGATTGGGTTACTTAAGTATTTTGTTTCTTTTTCTGATAGTCTGGGCAATTTGTATTTTTATATTTACCCATTTTATTTAGATCATCAAATATATTGGTATATAATTGGGCAAAATAGTTCCTAACAGTTGTCTTGACTTCTACTCTGTTGGTGGTGAATTAACCTATTTCATTTTTTTAATACTAGTAATTTGGCTTTCTTCTTTCTTTTTTTAAAATCAAATTAGCCTATGGTTTATCCATTTTTTTCCCATAAAACCCGCTTCTAGTTTTATTTATTAGTTCAACGGTTTTCTTACTTTCAGTTTTATTACTCTCACCTTTGATTTTCAGGATTTCCAATTTGGTGTTTAATTGGGGATTTTTAATTTGTTCTTTTTTTCTCATTTTTTTTAGTAGCATGCCAAACTCATTGCTTTTTCTCTATTTTACTGATGTAAGCAATTAGAGACTTAAATTTCCCCCTAGATACTGCTTTGGCTGTAACCTATAAATTTTGGTATGTTGTTTCATTGTTGTAATTTTATTTTGTGAAATTATTGATTGTTTCTATAATTTGTTCTTTGATACATGTGTTTTTTTAAAATTAGATTATTCAATTTTCAATTAATTTTAATCCTTCTTTTCATTGTTCACAACTGAATGTAATTTTTATTGCATTATGATCTCAAAACGATGCATTTACTATTTCTGACTTTCTGCATTTGGGTGTGAGGTTTTTATGTACTAATACATGGTCAGTTTTGCATAGGTGCCATATATTGGTATATTCCTTTCTATTGCCATTCAATTTTCTCTAGAGATCTATCATATCATATCTATCTTTTTCAGAACTGTATCCATTGCCTTAACTTCTTTCTTGTTTATTTTTTGGTTAGATTTATCTAGTTCAGAGAGGGGAGAGTTATGATCTCCCACTAGTATAGTTTTATTATCTATTTCCTCCCATAACTCATTCAACTTCTCCAAAAATTTACATTGGTAATTGTAAAATTACCATATACATTGGTGCATGTATGTTTAGTATTGATATGACTTCATTGTCTGTGATACTTTTCAGTGAGATATAGTTTCTCCTTTGTCTCTTTTAATTAGATCTTTTTTTTCTTTTATTTTTATGGGATCATGATTGCTACCTCTGCTTTTTTCTCTTTTTTTTTTTTGCTTCATCTGAAGCATAATAGATTTTACCTTTATCCTGTGTGTATCTCTCTGCTTCAAACATATTTCTTGTAAACAACATATTGAAGGATTCCGGTTTTTAATTCATTCTGCTATCTGCTTTTTTTAAATGTTTTATTCTTTTTTTAATGAGTCTATCTCATTCACATTTATAGTTGTGATAACTGTGTATTTCCCTCCATGCTATTTTTTTGCTTGTTTATCCCCCCTATCTCTTACCTCCACCCTTTCCCTCCCTCTCTCCTTTACTTATGATCACTGCCTTCTCCAATATACCCTCCCTTTTGTCAGTTCTCCTTCCCCTTCTGTTATCCTAGTCCCTTTTTACTTCCTTATACTGTAAGATAGATTTCTGTATCCAACTGAGTGTATGTGTTATTCCCTCTTTGAGCCAATTTTGATGATAGTAAGGTTTAAGCTTTGCCCACCACCCCCAGTCTTTCCCTCCATTATAATAGTTTTTTCATGCTTTTTTATGTGGGATAATTTATCCCATTCAGTCTCTCCCCTCCTTCTTCCAATGCAGTTTTCTTAGCCCTTCATTTTTTTTGGGGGGGAGGAGAGGTATCATTCCATTAAAGTCATCTTATATTCATACTCTGTGTCTATATATACTCCTTTTAATTGCTGTTATAGTAATAAAGTTGTTAAAAGCTACAAATATTATCTTGCCATACAAAAATATAAACAGTTTAAACATTGGATTTTTTATGTTTTTTTTTCCTTTTTATGTTTCCCTTGAGTCTTGTATTTGGAGGTCAATTTGTGTGTGTGTGTGCAGCTCTGGTCTTTTAATTAGAAATGCTGGAAAATCTTCTATTTCATTAAATGTCCATTCCCTCCCCCTTGAAAGTTTATGTTCAATTTAGGTTTAGCATCAGAACAAATCATTTGATTAAGGGGATTTGTTCTGTGAAGTTTGGGTTCAGTCAGAGGCCACACTTGAGGACCTAGAGCAGTGGTTCTCAACCTTCCTAATGTCACGACCCTTTAAGACAGTTCCTCATGTTGATGACATCAACCATAAAATTATTTTCATTGTTACTTCATAATTGTAATTTTGCTACTGTTATGAGTCGTAATGTAATTATTTGATATGCAGGATGTATTTTCATTGTTTCAAATTGAACATAACCCAAAGGTTGAGAACCGCTGACCCGGTTCCCTACCCCTGGTTTGGAAGTATTAACATTTTTACAAGATAGCCCTTAAATATATGCCATTTTCTAAGATGCTAAAGGTGAAGATATATTAGTAATCCAGAGTCCTAGGACTGGAAGGAACCTTAGAGGCCATCTGACCAAATCCTTTCTCACCAAGAAATGCCTGCATGACATATGAGACAAGTAAAACCTTCAGTGGCAGAGAGCTCATTTTCTTTTAAGGCAGCCCATTCTACTCCTGGATAACATTTTGTACATATGGGTCCTTTAGTCTTTCTTGGATCTCTTTGGGAGAATAGACCTAGTGTACATTGGGTTCTTGATGACCTTATGTATCTCAGTCACATAGTTATATAGAGATGAATTCATGGTCAGAAGAGGGTTGTTTGCAAAAGCTTACCTATTCACTTCTCTCATTTTCTTTAATGGTTTCCTCATTGCATGCACAGATCATTCTCATAAAGAGTCTACAGTTATCCCTTCTATGTTGTGACTTTCCCCATTGAAGTTTTGATATATGGTAGGTCAGCATAAGAAATTAAATGAGAATTTGGGGGGAGTTTTGCAGAAGTTTCAGACAATGCACAAAGGCCAGCAGATGGTACAGAAAAAGTTTAGAAGCTCAAAAATGCAAAAAATATATCAACATATTTTGTCTTTTAACACACAACAATTGATAATTCTTCTTTGGCATGAAGGGAGGGCCAAAATTTTTTATGTGGATTTTCCAGATCATGTGGGCAGGGCCTCTTTCTTCCTTCAGTGTCAAAGAGATAACATATATCAATGAGGAATTAGGCATCTGGATTATAGTTGTTGATTGAATCATTTTTTTTTCCTGGGTAGGGGCAGAGTTACAACACCCAAAGAAGAAATCACTATTAGTGATTTCTTCTATTCTTTTATGCTCTTTCCTCAGGTAAGATTTGTTGAAAATTGATCTGAGTACCTTTATAATTGTGACACGTTTCAAAATGGATTGCTAATTTTATTTTCTCAGGTACCATTTCCATACTACCACACAGCACTGATGTATCTATATCTTCACTTTTATCCCCTTCCAATTTTTCAGAATCAGTAGTTTTAAAAAGGTTGGACTGAAGTGGCTGAAATGGTACGCGGTGCCTCCTTGTCTTTATCCTTCTGTTTTTACCTTTGACATTACTAATCCATGCTCCTATCACATGCAGATTCCTAAATAATTCCCCACCTCAAACACCAATTGCTACCTGCCTGTGTGACCTAGTACTCAGACTAGATGAGGTCCTTTGCAGCTCTAAGTACCTTGATCCGGATACAACCAATAGATGCCAAGTTTTCTGAAATTTATTTCTTCATCTCTCCTCTTCATCACTCTCCCAGCCAAAGTAGCCAACTCCCTTCTTTAAGCTCAGCATTCCATCCTCTGTCTCTGTGGCTTTGTGCACACCAATCCTCCATTCCCAGAACACACTTGCTCCTCACCTCAGCCTCTGAAGAGCCCTAGCTTTCTTCAAGGCTCAGCTCAGAAGTCACTGCCAGAAGGAAACTTTTCCTTCTCTTCCCTAGTGCTGGTGTTTTCTCTTCCTCTCCAAATCGTCATGTCCATATTTATTTATTTACATAACATAGCCTCCAGGGAGAACAAGAGTTTCCTGAGGGCAGGGACTTTCTTGTCTTTTTTTGTTGTCTGTGTATCACTGTGTATCACTGTGTATCACTGTGTATCACTGAGCACAGTGCCTGGTGCATCACAGATGCTTAAATCCTTGTTGGATTGGATTGATACCCAAGGAATTATAATAGTGTCTCCAGAATGGATGTACTTTTTTCTTCTGCAAATAAAGAGGGGAAAAGCACATGTGAACAGTTTGTCATTAGTACCCTCATTGGAATTTCTAAAGTGAATCTCACCTACTCTAAAACTTGAAAGATTCTTCCTCTATCAGACCTCTTCCCACCACCCTGCTGGAGAAAAGCAAGTAAGTAGGAAGCTGGATGGAGTAGGTGGGAAGGTAAGTGGATAGGCAGAAAGGCAGACAGAGAGACTATATTCCAATGGATTTTGTCCTTAGGTGGAGCACTTTCTCATCTTTACTCTGTTGTTAACCTTTGGACAACTGCTTTACAAAAGGCTTTGCCTTGTTTTGCTCAGGACATCCAATAGATTCACCTGGATCTGAGTGAAAATAATTCTCTATTGAAAAGCTCTGCAGGTTGCCTTGGAATGTCTAAAGAGGAAAAATTTTAGTGTAAATGTGAAAATGCTTTCAAAAGACTGGTTAATGCCAATCATCCTGACAACTGCAGGCCCAGGGAACCATAGAATGGTGGGGGTGGAGGAGAGGGCTTGAAGATGGAGCCCTTTCCCTCTCCCTTCTCCTTCCGTTCCCCACCTAGAGGCCCCCAAGAGAGGTACTTTGGCTGTGGAAGGAGGTTGGAGGGTCAGTGAGAGAGGATCAAGAGATATGCAGGGAAGAGGTAGAGATGAAGGCCTAGAGCTCTCCTCACATGAAGGGCTTGGTATTTGAAGTTGTTTGAATATCCACAAGGAATTCAGAAAGAGACTCGGGAGTTCTCTCTCTAAAAGCAAGACACTACTTTGGCCACGGCTTTGGTGACCTCAGAGAAAACGGATGGAGCTGCTGGCAGCTTCCCAGAACAGGAAGAAGGAAGATAGAAGCAAAGAATCTCTCAGTCAATTTTCTGAGCTGAGCTGAGTGATTGGAGATAGCAGGACAAATGGCAGGTACTAGGAACAAGGGCTCCTGCCAACAAAGTCAGGGACCCTAGTGGATCTTGGGGGGCTGATTTCCTGCTTGGCTTGGGCTCCTGGTACCTCCATAAATGGACCACAGGCTTTCTCATCAGCCAGATTTGGTCTGGATTTCTCTTGACCCAATAGACAACATGATCCAGTTGGTTGAGACCTCATGCATTTCCTAGAAGATTCTCTGGGAGAAGATGACTGAGCACCCATTAGTGCAGGGAGTTCCTGTAGATGAAGACTACTCTACCAATCCAAATTTCCACCTTCATTCATTCATAAGTGCCAGGCACTGTGAGAGATGCTATGGGTACAAAGACAGGGAGTGTTCTCAGGATCAGGAATTGATGGGAGTACTGGGCACTGGAATATTCTACAAGTCATGGTGCTTGGGCCACATTTGATGGGACCTCAAGAACGGTCAGCAAATGGACTATTAGCTTCCATGCCTTGGCTTTTCATAAATTACTTTATTTGGAGATTGGCCCAAACTGCAGATTCTCAAAGATGAGGCTCAACTGTGGCTGTTCTTTCTTGTGTATATTACATCCAGACAAGCTGCTCAGGGAAGGGGGCTTCACCTATTGAAAGCTTTCACATCATCTAAGAAAGCCACTTCTCTAGAGGCCCCCTTTTCTTTATTCCATAAATTTCAAGCTTGTGTTGGCTGAATTCTGTCTCTTGATTTAGGGGATTGGCAGCTATCTGTGCCACATTGCCATGCTTCTCACTCACCATTGATGCTCACAGAATTCAGATATTGGGAGTTCTCTGTAGCTGGTTACGATCCTGCTGGGCACCAAATGCACCTAATTTTATGCTGAGCAGAGTGCATGGGTGCACCAAGTTCATGGTAGCTGTTGTTGTTAACTTTCCCTTTTTATATTCATGGATTCTCATTCTCTCTGTCTCTGTCTCTCTGTGTCTCTCTTCCCTCCCTCCTTCCTATAACTGCTCACTGCATGCCAGCTGAAGTGCTGGATTCTGGTGATGTAAATACAAAGGAGTCAGTGGTTGCCAATGAAGAGCTTACTTTCTTCTATGGGGAAACAGTTCTGTTAAGGGAACTGTGGCCAGAGGAGAGCATTTGAAAATGAGTAAACAAAGTGACTTTTTTTTTTTGCTTTGTCCAGAGACCCTGGGTAAGTCACTTAACATTTGTTTGCCTCAGTTTTTACACCTGTAAAATGGGGGTAATAATGGCACCTCCTTCCCAGGGTTGCTGTGTAGATTAAATGAGCTAACATCTGTAAAGCACTTAGCACCGTGCCTGGCACCTGGTAAGTCCTGTAAATGGGAGCTCCTTCATGTTGGGTTTTGCACTCCCTGAGGGCAGGCTCTGTCTTTTTCTTTTCCTTTCTGTATACTAGCACATGCCTGTCACTTAGTAGAAAGCTAACAACAGTTTACTGGATAACTGAACTAGGGAAGGCTGAAATGAGATTGAAGGCATTTTGACTTTTCTTAATATTCCAGAAGGTGAGCTCAGTGAGAGTTTCCAATTACAGTCATTTTCAGGAAATTTCCCAGCATGGAATCAAGTACATCTTCGGTCCTTTTCATTGTCTCTTTGCCTCCACCAGCTCATAACTACCCTGGGTGACAGCAGAGGTTGGCACCTACATTTGGCCTTTGTGGTTTGCATTTATCTGAATTCACACCTTTTGTGGGTGGTTCCCAGCTTCTCCATTCTTGAAGCCCAAACATCTTGTGGTTCTGTTGCCTGCTGATGAGTCATGGACTATCAAAGCCTCCCAAGAATTCAAGACAGGAGTGGTCTAGGGGATAGTAGAGAAGTCCATGGTGGGCAGGAGGAGGTTTTAGAGTGCAGAAAAGGGGTGGGGGGGGCATATTCCAGAGGTAGTGGCAAAGAAGGTAGACTGGTTGTATGGTGAAAATTAGGGGAAACTGAGAGAAAGCTTTCCCTCTCCCTTGGCGTGGTCCCTACAGCATTATTGGGCGGCTTCCCTGCAGAGGCTTGATGGTGCCTGAGCTAGGATTTGCACAGCTAGAGGCAGTGGAGGTGACAATGAGATCATCCATCCATCCAGGTTTCTAGTTTCATTCCTTTGTTATTCATTTGTTGAGGAAGTCTGGGGAGGGGGCAAGAGTGGGGAAAAATCCCCCCAACAAGTCTAGGCAGGATGTGTGAGAGAGCCTGTGCCTAGGGATGGTGCCTGGTGGGGGGGGAGCTGTTATTTCTCTGCAAATATTTCAATTAAAAAGGGATTCAAAGCTAAGAAAAATACTCTGAGTCTGGTAGCTATTCTGCTCCAACCTGCCTGAAGGGGCTTTTCCTTGGGAACCCCAACACGGGGTGGAAGAGAAGGACCCCAGCCTGTCCATCCCACCTCATGTGGACTCTGGGAGTGACCACAAGCTCCCAAGCAGGTGACACGTTTGGGTCACTTCTGGATATCCCAGATTTGAGATCCCAGGAGGTGGAGAGGGATTTTAATTCCCTACACCCTCAAGCAAGCCTCATCTCAACCTAGAAGCCGTGTGTGTGTGTGTGTGTGTGTGTGTGTGTGTGTATGTGTGTGTGTGTCTGTGTCCGTGTGTGTCTGTGTCAGTGTCTGTGTCCATGTGTGGTGGGGCTGGGGGAGGATGGCTTGGGGGTGACTTTAGTTATTTCTCCTATGTATTCCCCAAAGGGTAGAGAGATACATTCATTTTCTTTAAGTTATGGGGTATAGGAAGGGAAAGTACAGGGAGTGAGTCCCTCAAGGTGTTTGCAGGGGGAGTCAGAGAGGCAAAGAAGCTCTCAGGGGTTGGAGGAGACTGGGTGGAGAGCTGAAAGGACCTCAAACTCCAAATGAGTTCAACTTGCCCCTCACTTTATAGAGGAGGAAACAGACCAGGCTGCTTAATTGGCTTGCCTAAGATCATGGAGGGCATGTGGATTCAGCACTCTTTTCATCAGGTTCCATTGCCTTGTGTTAGGTTAATGTTATTGGTCTGGGAGTGTGCAGGATTGAAGGGACAAGGCCTTGCCTCGAGGCTGATTCTTCACAGACTTCAGAACTGTCTGAAGGGGCATGAATTCCTCTGTGCTCATTTAAGGCCACCCACCACTTTTATCATGGCAGACCTGAGGGAGAAATCCCCATGCACATCACCATTCTGTGGAACAGACATGGAGGGCGCTGCTTAGGATATGGCTGTATGAAAACAGGAACCCCTGGCAGAGGCACATCTTTGTTATTTAAAAAGAAAAAAATGAGTTGTGAATCAAAGCAGAGTGTGGCTACCACAAGGGTTAATTCTTGAGGGTTCAGAAATGCTCTTAGGGAATTAATGTCGAGGAGCTAATGGCACATTGATGGTGGTGACGCATCTGGACTCCACAAAAGCTTTTATGCCTTGGATCAGTTTCAAGGGCAGAAATTTCAAGATGACTCATGGTCTTTCTCCAAGCAGCCATAACCCTTCTCTCCCCCTCCTCCAACTGAGGCTTTGCATTGCTCCTGAAAATTCACATTTGTTTGGATACATCTCTATAAACTGTTGGGTTAGCCACTGGCTAGAGGATGAGTGGGTGGGATATTTCTTATAAATACAATTTATCACTGTGGGGAAAGAAATGGCACCCAGCAAAGACAGGGGCCAGTCAGTATGAGAATGCAAACAAACACCCAGCCTGCCTTCCAGCAAATATGACATCTGGAAAAGCTGAAGAGTCATCCAGGCATTACAAAGGGAAGAGATAAAGACAGGGAGCTGACTCTTTGTTATCCTTAGGAGTGGTAAGGTTTGGTCATGCCCCCTGCTGACATTTGCATCATAAAAGAGGTTGGGTGCTCCAGGTCAACTTTCCTCTTCCAGTTAATACTGATCAGTATGGAGAGGTTGTATTCCTTCTGCCATAGAGAGGTGGAGGCCTCTGTACTGGTGGCAGGAATTACATCACAGACTCCACCGGGGCTTGGAATGTGCTCCTGCCATCATGATAGATTACAGCCAAGGGATTGAGAACAGGAAGTGGTGGCAGGAAGGGCATGCCCAACAGGGCTCATCCTAATGGCTATGATGATGTCTTCATGGGCAGCTGGTTTCACCGTAGAGCAGTTGCTATCAGCCTTCTCCTTCTTTTCAGAAGTCTGTGTATTCACTCCTTACTGGGGAACTGTGGTCATCATTTCCATTTTGTGTTTATTCATTCCCAAGGCACTGAGTGAGCAGCTGTTTTCTTCTATGGTAGAAGAGTCATATGTAGTGGACCCCAGCTGAGCATGGGCTTCTTCAACTAAAAAGCACATTTGGTATGAGCTGGGGGTATAAGCACAGTGGTGAGTTGGAATGGGGAGAGGGTATCCTTTAGACTACATTCAAGATGCAGGGTTCCTTCCATTTCAAATTTTATGGCACCCATGTTTCTTAGGGTGTTGTGGTAATGTTGAGTTGTATGATTGAGAAGAGATGAGAAAAAATGAGAACACCAAAGTACAGGAAATGGTCAGAACTTGTAGAGAGAGAAATTTAGGCTCAGTCTTAGGAAGAACTTACTAACAACGAGAGCTATCCCAAAGTTAACTGGGCTGCCTTGGTGGTGGGGAGGTCTTCAAGAAAAGGCTGGATAACCATCTGCAGGAAATTCTCTTTCAGTGATGCAGAGATCTAGATAGCGCTGAAGTCCCAACTCTAGACTTATTTTATTCTCTTATTTTGTGTTAATTATTTTCTTAGTTTTCAACATTCACTTTTATAAGTTTTTGATTTCCAGATTTTTCTCCCTCTCTTCCCTCCCTATTCCCCATGCAATGTGAGGCATGCAATCTGATATAGGCCATACCTGTGTAATCATATTAAATGCATTTCTGCAGTAGACATGTTGAGAAAGAAGAATCAGAACAAAAGGGGAAAACCACAAAAAAGAAAAACAGAACAACACAAAAGAGAAAATAGTATGTTTGGGCTTCATTCAGATGCCTCGCTTCTTTCTCTGGATGTGGATGGCATTTTCCGTCATAAGTCTTTCACAATTGTCTTAGGTCATTGTATTGCTGAGAAGAGCTAAGTCCATCAAAATTGGTCATCACACAATGTTTTCCTGCTTCTGCTCCCCTCACTCAGCATCAGTTCGTATAAGTCCAGGTTTTTCTGAAATCTGTCTGCTCATCATTTCTTATAGAACAAGAATATTCCATTATATTCATATACCACAACTTGTTCATCCATTCCCCAATGGAGGGACATCCCCTCAATTTCCAATTCTTTGGCATTGCAAAAAGAGCTGCTATAAATATTTTTGTATATGTGGGTCCTGTTCCATTTTTAAAAATCTCTTTTAGATACAGACTAAGTAGTGGTGTTCCTGGATCAAAGGGTATGCACAATTTTGTAGCCCTTTGGTTATAGTTCCAGATTGCTCTCCAGAATGGTTGTAGCAGTTCACAACTCCACCAGCAAGGCATTAGTGTTCCAAGTTTCCCACATCTTCTCCAACATTTATAATTTTTCTCTTTTTGGGGGGATCACATTAGCCAATCTAATAGGTGTGATGTGGTACCTCAGAGCTGCTTTTTTATGTTAATGAATAGTGATTTAGCAACTCTAGACTTCTAAGAGAAATTTTAGGAGAGAATCCAATAATGAGTGATAATTATTAACAATATACTGGGAAACAGGTTCTATGCAGGAAGACTAGAAGAAATGGGACTCTAATTTGAAAGAGAGAGAGGGCTCCAGGTCACCTCCAGATGATTTGGTTTTGATTTAGAGTCTTGTGAAAATACACCACATTGCTTGAAAGCTAAACCAAAAAGAACAAGATTGCAAGGGAAGGACCTAGTGCCAATGAGCCAGGGAAGATGTGGGCAGGGAGGAAGGAAGAAGAACATCTGTGCAGGTCATTATCCGGGGTTTTCTGTAGCCAGAAGGGTCTGCTGTGTGTAGCTACCTCTCCAGGTATGGATGGACAGAAGATGATATTTGTGGAGGGCTTTTCACCTTTGAAGAGGTCACTGAGAAACAAGGGACAAAGCAGGTGCTCTGAGGCTCCTGTGGGAAAGCAGGTTCCTTTGCTTGCACCGGTGGCAGAAGAAGATACTAGAGCTTAGGCCTCACCATGGCTGCTGGATCTTTGCGGGTGGAAGCCAGGTATCTTGTTTAACCTCTTCCTGTTTTATGTGAAGACACTGAGCCCAGAGAGGGTCTGGGGCCAGCCCCTGCCCCCCCAGCTATTGTGGAGAATCATTGCCAAATTACAAAGAGAAAGCACACCTTATTGAGCAGAAGGTATAAAAGGGGAGCTTGTAAATCACCCTGGACCTCACCCTTGAGAGCTCTCTCAGCAGACAATGGTGCTCACCAGTCTACTGGTTGAATGTTTAACAAGCTGCCTTCTGTGGGGGGGGGGGGGGGAAGGACTTGGTAGCACTTTTTGGGTTAGGGCATATTATCATGTCACTTTATTAAACCCAAACAATCATCAGGATAAAACAATCAAGCCGCCCTCTGGAGTATTTGACAACTAATACTTACAAAGTACCTACTACGGGCCAGGTGCTGTGCTGAGCATTTTACATTTATTACCTTATTTAATCTGCACTGCAGCCCTGAAAGGTGGGTACTATTATTATCCCAATTTTATGGATGAGGAAACTGAGGCAGAGGAGTTAAGACACTTGGCCTGTTGTAGTGAACTCACAGTACCAGGTATAATAATGCAAACTGGGTATTTGGAACCAGAACCAGAAGCCCACTGGTTGATGGGAGGCAAAACCAGATGCTTGCTAGCGCAAGAGAGACAGGTGATACTGGTTCTGTGAATTCCAATCAGACTATTGAAAACTAGAGAAACAATTGCTTTAAAAGCCTAAAGTCAAAGCTCTCTAGAGAGTTTTACTGAACATGTATTTATAAGGTTGTAAAAATCTTTCTATTCTGACCACTTTCAGAATGTTCTCTGTGTTTGGTGCTGGGGAAAATGTGTGTCTTCATAGATATTGATCTCAGGTGCCATTTGCATAGCATTATCAGAATGATGCTAGCCAGTTCTGAGGACTGAGTAGGGAAATGGAAGAATTAGTAGGTTAGTAGGTGAGACGGGAGAGAGGCAGGGTATAGCGGTCCCCCAAGTCACTTCAAGATGTCTGGAGTTTCATAATCACAGCTATCAGGTGCATAATAATAAGAGTTAACATTGAAATAGAACTCACTGTGTGACAGGCCTGTGTGCCCAGAGGGTAGATGGCTAGGAGACTGAGGCAAGTATGGATGTCAGTTCACCAAGTCCATACTTTAAGGTTGGACTGGATTAGGGATGGTTGATGAGTGAGGGGGCAGTACCCACACCTAACTGAGCCCACCTATTCTGAGCTCTTCCCATGGCCATCACTGGGACAGCTCCCACTCACTACTTGCTGCTATCTTGAATTTACGTCTTGGGTAAGGTATATACATAACCTTTTACTTTGTTACACAGAGCTGGAGTTTTGAATTAAAGTACTTTTCTACCCCAAATTCCAAGTTTCACCTTCCCCATGATTCTAAAGCATTGGACCTGGGATTCAGGATGCTTTTGCATATATAGTACTTTGCACATACTAAGTGTGTAATAAATACTTGATTGATTTGATCAAATTCTAGTCCTGGCTCTGCCAGAAACTAGCTTCCCTCCCTGAGCCTCAGTTCTGTCTGTAATGTATTTAGTCTTAAAAGTCCCTCTTAGCTCTAACGGTTATGTTTTAATCTTATGTGGTTCCTCTAGTCAAACAGGACTGCCACATTGGTAGGCAAACAGGACTTTGTATCTCCCTCCAGGGCCTAGTTCATTCAGTGTTAGGCCCACAGTAGGCACTTATGTTGTTGAACGCTAGTGGCCACTACTCACCAAGAAGTCTTGCTATGCTTCTTGTCCTTCATGCTCAAAGAGGACCAAAATGATACAGTCAAGATACAGTGTGTCCCGTTGTGGCTGATCAGACCAGTATGAGCCATGGAAGGCTCTGCCATGGGTTGGGCATAAATAGTCCACAGGAACACTTAGAGTGGAGCTGTCTCTAAATTTGCTCTACACAAACCAAAGACACTCATTCAATCAATCAATCATGGAGCATTTGTTAAATGCCTACTGCGTACCAGGCACTGGCTATACAAAGACAAAGCATGAAACAGTCATTACCAGCTTTCATTCTAGCAAGGCATACAAAATACGGCAGCATCTTCTCATTGACCTCTTATCAAGAGATATGGTCGAAGTGCTAAACCTCAATCAGGCTTCATTTCTCAAACTGGCTTATGTCCTTCTTCATCTATGCTCTCCCCACCCACTCAGTACCCACTAGGTATTAAAACCTAGTTAACCAACTGCCGTCACTGTCAGAGCTCTTTGAGTAGTTCTCAAGACGGAGAATTGGAATTGTCAAAAGAAGAAAACCAGCCTACGACGCTAATGAACATTTTGGCTGTGTTTTGCCAAACTGTCCCTTGAATTGTGACTTACAGTTTGATAAGGACAAGCTCATGTGCTTGTAAGGGCTCAGATCACCATGGAAATCACAGAACCCTCCCTTGGACACAAATGCATTTCTAGTCTCTACCTTTTAGTGAATCTCTAACTCAATGTCCATTTGCAGGGAGACTGCTGGGATCATAGATTCAGATTTGGAATGTACTTAGAGGTCACGCTCATTTGTGGGGGAGGGAACTGAGGCCCCCAAAAAGCAGTGACTTGCCCATGGTTGGAAAGGTGGGTCACAGGAGAGCTCTGAATCTAGGTCATGTTGTTTTCCCTACATACATTTCAATTTGCTTCTTGTTCATCCTGTTTAGGAATTCTGTCCTGAAGCTTGAAACTGCCAGTAGCCCCATCTTTACTTTGGTAGGGTGGTGAGTGGCAAAGTCTGGACAGGTGACCCAGCCCTTTTAGAATGAAGGCATCTCAGTAGAATCATAGGCAGACATTTAAATGACAGTCTTAGAAGGAACATTCAACACTACCATGGGGATGTGGTCAGTTCAGTGGTTCAGTTTGTTAAGCTAATTTTCACCCTATTTATCACAAAGCAGCTTCCTTCTTTGACAGTTACGCTAGCAATATTAAAAGAGCACAGCACTTGGTGTCAGAAATCTTGGGTTCAAATCCTGACTAGATGTGGGAGTGTAGGCAAAATACCCACCTCACTGGGCCTTAGTTTGCCCATCTGCCAATATATTAAGAATATATGATTTCAGTGGTGCAGAAACCACTTTCACTAATACTGATCATTTTCCATGACTTGGTACATATGTTTCTGAGAGTTTCCTGAGTGCCCATGATGACATGACCTACTCACAATCTGCTGATGTCTCCACACTCTACCTCATCCCCCTGCCTCTTTCTACTTTCCCTCTCTACCCTCTTCTTTCTTTCCTTTACTCTTCCCTCCCTTCTCTTTTCCTCTTTCCCTTCTCTCATTTCTTCTCTACCTCCTCTCCTTTCCTTCCCCTGCCTTCCTTCCTCTCCTCTTTCTTCCCTTCTCTCTTCTTTCCCTTCTCTTCTCATTTCTTATCTACCTTCTTTCTCCTGTCTCCTTCCAACCCAGCATGTTCCAGAAGCAGGATCTGAATGAATCTACCCAGATTTCAAGTGCAACACCACTTCTTCCCTCATGCCATGCTGCCTCTCTCCTCTTTGAAAAATGGGAATGCTAATGTTGGCCATGGCTGCTGCCTTTGCTTCTTGTAAAGAAACAATTTGTAAACTATAAAGGGCTTTATGAATGTGAGGATATGTTTTCTTGCAAGTCTTCTCACAAGAACTTTATTTCTATTAAAATCATCATATACAAACATTCTTCTTAGTTTCATCACATGGCAAACTTCTCTTCCAGCCTGTGTCAGTTCTGTCCTCCTGGGGGAGGGATCAGGCTCCATCCCTGTAACACTCCAACAAGAAAGAGGACAAAAGTGGTCTCTTTTACTATGTGTTTATAATCACCAGCTGTTGCTATACCCATGGCGTTTCATTCAACAGGTCACTCTTGTCTTCCTTTGGAAGATAGTCACTGTGCTTTCTTCCAGATTGTTCAGCCTACTTCCTCGTTTGCAGCAGCATCACTAGTAGGCTGGATGCCTACAAGACCTAACCCGAATTCCTGCCTTCCTTGTGTGTTCACTTTGCATATCAGCACCAGGGTTATGGACAGTGGTATAACTTTTGTTTATTTTTAGTTTACATCATTCATTTCCACAAGATTTTGAGTTACACATTTTCTCCCCATCTTTCCCCTACCACCACCCCAAAACCGATCCCACTGTATACCCCCTCCCCCAATCTGGTCTCTCCTATATCCTCCCCATCACCCCTCTGATGTTCCGGTAGGGCAAGATGGATCTCCTTACCCCAGTGCCTGTATATTTCCCTCCTTCCTATTCCACCCCCACTTGTTCTATTCTCTACTTTGTCCCTGTCCCTTTACAAAAGTGTGTGCTTTTAACCCTTCCCCCAACCTGCCCTCCCCTCCATCATTCATGCTCATCCCCTTCCCCCCTACTCCCCTGTAGGGCAAGATACATACTTTAGGGTGCATGTCATTCCCTCCCTAAGCCAAATTCAATGAGAGTAAGGTTGACCCTTTTCATTTTGCCTTCCTGTTCTTCCCCTCCATTGTAAGTTATCCCTTGCCTCTTCTATATGAGACAATTAACCCCATTATGTCTCTCCTTGTCTCCTCTCATTATGTTCCTCTCCCACCTCTCAATTTCACCTTTTAAAATATCATCCCTTCCTATTCAATTGATTCTGTGTCCTCTGTCTATTTACACATATATACACACACTCATATATGTATTCATACGCATATATAACCTCCGATATAGACATACGTGTATTTATACACACATACATACACACATACATACACACATTTATATTCCCTTCAACTATCCTCATACTGAGAAAAGTTTCATAAGTTACAATGATCATTTTTCCATGTTGGCATGTAAATAGTTCAACTTTGATAAGTTCCTTATGATTTCTTTTCCCTGTTTACCTTCTCATGTTTCTTGCATTTGAATGTCAAACTTTTTATTCAGCTCTGTTTTTTCCTCAAGAATGCTTGAAAGTCCTCCACCTCATTGAATGAACACATTTTCCCCTGAAACATTATCCTCAATTTTTCTGGGTAGGTGATTCTTGGTTTTAATCCTAGCTCCTTTGATTTCCGGAATATCATATTCCAGGCCCTTTAGTCCCTTAATATAGAAGCTGCTACATCTTGTGTTATCCTGATTGTGTTTCCACAGTATTCAAATTGTTTCTTCTTGGCAACTTGTAATATTTTCTCCTTGATCTGGGCACCCTGGAACCTGGCTATAACATTCCTCCGAGTTTTCTTTTTGGGATCTTTTTCAAGAGGTGACTGGTGAATTCTTTCAATTTATATTTTTCCCTCTGGTTCTAAAATATCAGGGCAATTTTCCTTGAGAATTTCTTCAAGGATAATTTATAGGTTCTTTTTTTGATCATGGCTTTCAGGTAGTCCAATAATTTTTAAATTGTCTCTCCTGGATCTATTTTCTAGGTCAGTGGTTTTTTTTTCAACAAAATATTTCACATTGCCTTCTATTTTTTCATTTGTTTGGATCTGTCTAATAGTATCTTGATTTCTCATAAAGTCATTCACTTCCATTTGCTTCAATCTAATTCTGAAGGAATTATTCTTTTTAGTAAGCTTTTGATATTCTTTTTCCATCTGGCAAATTCAGCTTTTTAAGGCATTCTTCTCCCCATTGGCTTTTTGGGCCTCTGTTGCCCTTTGAGTTAGTCTGTTTTTTAAGGTGTTATTTTCTTCATTTAGGTTGTTGACTCTCTTTTCATGATTTTCTTGCATTATTCTCATTTCTCTTCCCAATTTTTCTTCCAGTTCTCTTATTTAGTTTTCAGAATCCTTTTTAAGCTCCTCTATGGCCTGTAACCCAGTTCATATTTTTCTAGGAAGCTTTTGGTGCAGGAATTCTGTCTATGTTGTCTTCTTCTCATTCCATACTTTGATCCTTTTGTCCCCCAAAAAGGAATCTAAAGTTCGATGGCTGTGCTTGCTTTGCTTCCTTTGCCTGCTCTTGTTGCCAGTCAATTAACTTGACTTTTGAGCTCTTTGCCACAATAGAATTCTGCTTCCAGAGTGGAGAGCTTTGTTCCAAATTGCTGGGTTTTTCACAGCTTCCGGAGCTATTAGGAGGCTGCCATCTCTACAGTCCCCACTAGCTTTGGCTCACTGGTCATGTACCTTAGGACTACCACCCCAGACTGTGATCCTGATCCAGGCAGGTTAAGGCAAGAGCACTTAGCTTCTGATTTATCACTTGGCCCCTCTGTGGTCTGCAGGCTGTGAGCTGTGAAGCAGCCACATGGAGGCAGCTGCATGACCAGACACTGTTTCCATTGCTTCTGGCTCTAGGGGTAGAGGGTGTAATGGTAATTAATTTGTTTGATCAGATGTTAAGTAGATCCTAGTAACCTAGTGTTAAGTATAGAACTCTGTCCATTGGTGATAAGTTGTGAATTCCCAGAACTCTGTCCATTGGTGAGAAGGTGTGAATTTCCCTGTGACTTGGAAGAAT
>CM053593.1:389441267-389467892 GCA_028646575.1 Pseudocheirus occidentalis | reverse complement strand
GGGCAGGGTCTGGGGGAGGGATGCTGCTGAAAGCACACACTTCAGGGAAGGGACAGGGACAGGGTAGAGAACAGAATGGGGGGGAGGGATAGGAAGGAGGGACATATGATCACTGTCACAATATGTCCACTATGAAGATGTCCTGTATAATCACACATCCACAGCCTGTATTGAATTGATTGTCCTTCCAGTGGGGGTGGGGGACAAGGGAGGAATCGAAAGAATCTAGAATTCAAAGTTCTGCAAGACCTACAACTAGGAATTAAGATATACAGGGGCCGGGATAGGGAGACCCTCCCTGCCCTACCAGAAAGTAAGAGAGCAGAGCAGGGGAGAAGCTTTACAGTGGGATTGTTGTTTTAGGGTTGGGGTAGGGGAAAGAGAGGAGAAAATTTGTAATTAAAAAATGTCATGAAAAATGAATGATGTAAACAAGAAAACAAATAAAAAAGTTTTAAAAATGTGTTTCTGTGTATCTGTATGTGTGTATGTATATGTACACATACATACATGTAGTTAATTATGTATATATATATATGCATATATATACATAATTAACTACATGCAACTGGGAATTAAGACATACAGGCACTGGGGTAGGGAGACCCATCCTGCCCTACTGGAAAGTCAGAGAGGTGTTGGAGGAGGACATAGGAGAGAGCAGATTGGGGGAGGGGCTATATAGTGGGATAGCTGTTTTGGGGTGGTGGGTAGGGGAGAGATGGGGAGAATATTTACTCAAAATCTCGCAGAAATGAGTGATGTAAACAAGAAAATAAATAAATTAATTCAAATCAGAAAAAAATAATTGTTTGTTTATAGTTTTTTTAAGCAGATTCCTGTCAACTTGTAGAGAAGAAGGGGGCTGTGATCCCTGCATGTAATGGCCTATTCCTCTGCTGTAGGAAACAATGAATATGGTACATGCAGGGAAGCCTGGACAGACTAATATGAACTAGTGCAAAGGGAAGTGGGAAGGAGAGAGAAAGCAATATAGAGAAAGACCAAAATGATGACTATGTAAAGGAACAACAAGAAACAGAATTAAGGCCAGTGCTGACAAGTTTGGTCCCCATTAAGGCACGTGCCAAAGCTGCTCCCCATGCTTTTCGAAGAGTTGAGGCACTATGAAATTGGGACATGGGGAGACTCAGACTTTGTCAATATGTTGGATAGTTTTACTGAACTTTTTATCCTTTGTTATGAGGGAAATGTAGATGGTATATAAATCAAAGGTAGCGATAAAATGCCATTTGAAAACCTAAGTGAAATGAATTCCTCTCTCCTGGCAGAAGGACAGAGCAAAGGCTATAGGCACCCACTTATCTGGGCATCAAAACCACCTCACATTCACCTCATGGTGTGGATAGTTCCCTTTACTTGTACTTATATTTAAATTTTAAAATGAATAATTTGAAGGCAAAGCCAAAATCACTCATGTTCCTTTTGTTTCTTCCAATGAGGCTGGTTTTCAAACAATCAGTATCATCCTTTGGTCAAGAGGGCTCGCCTACCGAGTGGAGGGGTCATGTGGATTCATAGATATGTTATAAGTTATTGTCAGGAACTTCATTGCAACATCCCACCTGCTCTTCAGCCCTTCCCCAACCTGGGCTGTAGCTGCCTCGTGGAGGGCACAGAAATTAGGGTGCAAACAGTGCCTGGCACACAATAGGAGCTTAATAAATGCTTGTTGATTGAAGAGACTAAGCAAGTAGAAGATGCTATGGCCAAGGTCAAGGTGAGAAATTTGGACAGACTGAATGGCAGCCATGGTTTTCTCCTTGTTGAGTCACACCCTTGAGTTCACTTCCTTCCCTTCATAAGCAATTAGTGATCTAGCCACAGCAACTTGAAAGTCTTGCTATGGCAGGAACCTCATGCTGCACATGGATCCTGAGACCATGTCCCTCACCAAAAAAGAGTTCCTGCATCTTAATGTAAAGACAATCCTTGCTGTGATGTGAGTCAAACAGCAGTTGGAAGCTATATTGTATTTTCTATGTTCTTTTGCCTGCTTATAGGAGTAACCTGGGATGACTGAAGAAAGTCAAACTGCCATCTTTCCTTGGTCTCATAGACTCATAGCAGCTACCTGTATACTGCCTAGGGGTTTCCTGGGCCTCGCAGAAGCTAAAGGCTAGCAGATGTCATATTATATTGGGTTTTATTGCTTCTCTTGGTGCAGGGCAAAGAGCAAAACACTGTATACAGTTAAACGTGCTCATGGTATCCATGCAAGGGTGGTGATACAGGTATGCCAAGGGCATGTGAACTAAGGTTCAGTAAAAGAGAAGACAGTCAGGGACATGCCAGCAGCTGCAGGCTTGCGAGCTCATTCTAATCAGGTAAAGCCACAGTAAGCACAGCCAGACTGATAAGACTCCTTGGCCATACAGAGAAAGGCAGGTCATTGGTTCCTGAGCACCACTGAGAGCCCTTGGCGCTTCCATTGGATAAGATGCTTGGCACAACTGCCCAGGAGAGTGTTGGACTTCCCTCATCAAGAGAGCAAAGCTACTGCCTTTGAGGGCTTCTCACCATCCAAGTCCATCTCGTGTGTCTAGACTCATTATTTGTCCTACTCTCACCCGCATATTCTGCAATAAGCCTGATTCCTTCACACTGTCTCTGCCTTCTCACCCTGGAAGTTCACTCTGTCCCTGCAGGGCCTTCTTCCACTTGGTTCCCCCCACAACTTCAAGTTTATGGAAAGTTCTCAGGTTAGCAGTATCTTCGTTCTTTTCTTGGCCCCACTGCTAATCCTCCAGGCTTATTCCATCCTACTTTCACATGGGGACCTTCTCTGTTCTTCATTCCCACATACTTTTCAGTTTACTGTTAGGTACTGTCTTTCTTCACTTTTGTGTAAGCTTCCTAAGGTCATAAACTACTTTTCTTACTTATAGTTGTATGCCAAGAGCTTAGAACAATGTCTGGCACACAGTAAGCACTTAAATGCTTTTTTGTTCATGCTTGTATACTAATATACTAAATGGGTATATGATTTAGAATAAAAAAGGAGTGACGTAAGTAAATTAGGGAAATATGGAAAAAATTACATATTAGATCTGTGTATAAGGCAAGAGTTTATGACCAAGTAAAGATGGAAAGGACCATGGGAGAGAAAATGGATCATTTTGATTACATTAAATTAAAAGGGTTTTGCACAAACAAAACCAGCGCAGTCAAAATTAGGAGGAAAACAGGAAACTGGGGAGAGAAGGAGTTACAGCAAGTTTTTCCTGATAAAAGTCTCATTTCTCTGATGTATAGAGAACTGAGACAAATTTATAAAAATAAGAACCATTCCCCAGGTTTTCAGAAGATGAAATCAAAGCTATCGATAATCATATTAAATTGCTCTAAATCACTAATAATTAAAGAAATGTACATTAAAATAACTCTGAGGTATTTATCTCACAACTGTCAGATTGACCAATATGATAGGAAAGAAAAGTGACAATGCTGAAGGGGATGTGAAAAATAGGGACACTAATGCACTGTTGGTGGAGTTGTGAACTGGTCCAACCATTCTGAAGAACAATTTGGATCCATGCCCAAAGAGCTAAACCTATGCATACCCTCTAACCCAGCAATGTCATTACTAGGTCATCAAAGGAAAAGGACCCCATATACAAAAAAAGTATTTAAAGGAGGTCTTTCTGTGGTAGCACAAAAGTGGAGACTGAGGAAATGCCCATCAGTTGGACAGTGGCTACACAAGTCAGGGTATGTGATTGTGATAAATCACAATTATGCTATAATCAATGAGGAAAAATGATGATTTCAGAAAAAACCTGGGAAGACTTATGAGAGTGAATGCAAAGTGAAATGAACAGGACCAAGAGAACCCCGTACACAGTAAGAACAATGTTGTAACAATAATCAACTGTGAAAGACTTAGCTACTCTGATCAATATAATGATCCCTGATAATTCCAAAGGACTCAGGTTGAAAAATACTCTTCACCTCCAGAGAGATAACTGAGGAACCCCGTAGGTAGACTGAAGCATGTTTTTTCACTTTCTTTTCTTTTTTTTCACATTGTGGCTAATGCAAGAAATATGTTCTGCATGACTTCATGTGTATAATGAATATCATAGTTTTTGCCTTCTAAATGGGTAGAGGACTAGTGGGGGGTGAGAGAATTTGGAACTAGAAATATTTTTTAATTTCTAATTTTTATTATTTTTATGTATTATTTTTATTTCTAAACTAAAAAGGAATAAATGCTTATTGTTGACTCTCTCCTGTGTCTGAGACTTTAGAGGCTCCATCTCAAATCGACACACTAACCCTCCTCCTCTCTTCTTCCACGCTGACTCTTAAAGGATCCTTGAATAATGCCAATAATACTCTACCGTATCAACTCAACCAACATCTTTCTCTTAATTCCTTGCAACAAACATTCTTTGAGCCCACACTATGTCCAAGGTACTGTGCTCTCAGTGCACATGTCTAATTATTTTCATCTTGCACTTTGAAGTTGAATTAATATCTACATGCCATGTGTTGAGAATATACTGGGGATCATCAGTCACAAGCATTTTTTGTCATCTACTCTCCTTAAAATATAATAAATGGTTATGTACCAAGTGGAGACTCCATCGCATGTTTTCATCAAAACCTTACTGAGCCCCTGAAAGAGGCTTATCACTCTTCTAGGCACTATGTGGGATTGTGGGAAGAGTCAGTGGGAGTAATTCAAATTACAATTTCAGCTCTTATTGAGTGACCAAGGTTAATATTTCTCATTCCTCTATTTCCTCATTTATAAATGAGAAGAATAATATCCATGGTACCTAACCCTCAGGGCTGTTTTGAGGCTCAAATGAAAGTGTTTTGTAAATCTAAAAGGTTAAATCAATGCCAATGCCCAGTCCTGCTTTCAAGGAGCTTACATTCTAGTCAGGGAAGCTAGGAGTTAATAGAGCAAGGCAGAAATGGATGCTTCCTCACTGCTGAATAGCATCTTTCCTCCAAGCATCTCAGGGCATTTCCTAGGCTCCTTCAAGCCTACAACAAACTCCTCAGGTGCTGGCAAGGGCTCTGGTATTCCATGCCCAAGTTTAAGCAGAACACAGTAGGCAGGGGGAGGTTCTGGAATCCCATTTCTCTCATTCTCCATCTGCTGTTTCAAACATAATACTCGAGTGCCTCTTGCTCTAGGACACACCTCAAAATAGAACACTATCATTAGAAATCTACCACATCTTATAAACAGAGAGTAATCACGAGGTAAAGAGAACAGCCATAGCTCCAAGCCCTACCATCAGCGCCACAACAGACACAGCCCTGAATCCAGACATGAGGCTTCCGCAACGTCATCTTGTGCAGTAGATCTTGGCTCTGGGTGAGGAGAGCATTGTCAAGGACCACAGGACTTTGCCTCGCTCATTTGCCTGAAACCTCAGTTTACTGAGATATGCCTTTCCTTCTCTAACTAACACAGCAGAGGCAGCTCAGGTGTTCTGGATGGTCTGAAGGCAGGCATGAGGCAGATGGTCACTCTTCCCCACCTACACTTCTCTTCATCCTGATCAGGTTCACCGTAAATACTAAGCCCCCCCCAATTACTCCCAAACACACACCTGCACACATACAAACAGCATGACAATCCCAGTTTTGTTACTCAAACTAATTATCCCAAAGATTTTTAAAATGTTCTTAGCACTTACAACAGCTTTTTCATGATTTGGTAGGATGTTATCAGTATGCACAAGGTGTCAGGCCCACAGTAGACAGTAAAGTCTGGCCATTGGCTTCTACTGGGGTCACCCAGGTCACATTTCCCTTTATGATGCCCCTTTGTGATAGTCTGATATCCCTGGTGAATTGGCCTCATGGATCACCTTAACTGACTTCTTATGAAGGAATCACTAGCTACTGGACTCAGTCTTTAAGGACAAAGAATAGGTCCTTTCTATCCTCAGGCCCAAATTACATGGGTAGATAACCTTCTTGCAAGACTAATAGGAGTCTTTTGACTCCAAAGTTTCCAGTGCTCATTTTGCAATCATTCTTGTCTTTATTGGCTCCCTAAAGACCCTGTCATGTTGGACTTGTCCATCCCAATGGATTTACCAGAAGATGTGTAGTTTCTGAGAGTCAAGCTTCATCATGTCCCAGCTAGGTGCCCTCAGCAGTGGAGGTATGGCAATGCAGTGTCTGGGGAGTTAGGTCATGGATTTCATCCCTGCTGAATGTGCCAACATTAGCTCAGACTTTGCTGGATCTCATTAAAAGAAGGACAGGAAATGCTGCTGTGTTTCCAACCAAAATACCAAAAAATCAGTCAGGGGCAAGTTTGGGGTGGAAGAGGAGAGCCCTGACTCTGAATTTCTTGAAATTGGGTGTCTCATTAAGTTGCCCCCTGGGGTTTCCAAGTATCCCCTGTGGAATGGTTGAATTCAGCACTCTGCAATGAATACCAGTGGGGTAACCACAGCTTAAAACAGTACATGAACGGGGGTGTTTGATTCAGCTTAATTCTACATCGGCAGAAGCTACCATTGCAATTAACGCTTCCTAATTAGCACTCTTGTTGACAGTCTCAGCAGAAAAGAGGGGGAGGGAGGAGAGCTGGCCTCAGAAACCACATCAAAATTCATTTTTGAGGTGGGGCTTGAGGTCAAAGGACTCCGGGGGGAGTCAGAGCTCCTGCTCTCTCCGCAAAGTGACAAGACGTGGCCAGGAGCTCAAGAAGGACTGGCTCTTCATGAAATCCATCTCCACTCCCATCAGGAAACTGATCAAGTCTCCCTTGTCAATGGCACTCTATGCTTTGTCTCCCAAGTATCTCTGTAGAATTTCTGTCACCCAGATCTGCCTTCTCCCTGGGGAAGGGGAGAAGGCAGGCAAAGGTGAAGCCACAAAGATTATTACTCTATAGAAGAACAAAGGGTAGACATGTCTCAAGGTGAGGAGCCAGGAAAATCCAACTTTGACTGGCCCTTGGCAATGCCAACTATTATAGCCCTACCAGGAAATGAGGTACAGGGGACCAGAAACAAAAACCTAAGGGGTGGAAAGGACCTGAGAGAATGCCTGGTTTTCAAAAAGGGAGACAGTGAGGTGGGGGTGGGGCCATCTTGGGGGTAGGGCACTGCAGGAAGCAGGATGTGCTGAATGGGCTGATAAGCAAAGTTTTTAGCAGCACAGCCCACATCCTCTACCCAAACCTGACACGTATCACACAAGTCAGATGTGAAGGGCTGGCACCACTAAGTCAACAGAAATGCTTGAACGCCTGGAAAGAAAAGGATTGATTTGAGGGTGAGGAGGTGGGGAATCTCTGACAAAGAACAAAGAGTTGGGGAAGCAGATCAGAGGAAGGATAAGTGATTTCACTCAGCTTTGTAGGACTGAGATGATTGTCTAGGGATGGAAGTCCAGGAGGTAACACTGAGACAAGACTGAGGTCGAAGCAAAAAGAGTAGGGGTAGAAAGGGTAGCAGCAAAAGTGAAGCAGAAATGGGAGAACTTGCCTGGCGTCCTAAGTCAGGTACAGGAAATTGGGCTGCACTGGAAGAACTGCACACTATAATTATTTAATGGAGTTTGTTGCTGAATCGGTCTTACCCCAGGTATGTCATGATATACCTGGACTAAGAGCTGGAAGGGATCTTTGGTGCCATCTGACCCAATACTATTATCTTCCAAATGGGCCAACAGAGGCTTAGAGAAGGGTAAGGACTTGTCCCAACCCCAGAGCTAATCCGTGTTAGAGGTAGGATTTGAACCCAGCTCTCTTCTCCTCCCCTCTCCCTCCCCAACTACCTTCACAGATCTTACCATATAGTAGGACTGGCAAGTGACATCTTTCCTCTGCCTCAGCTTTCTCTCTAACTGAAGGTAATATTTTCACACCATCAGAAACACTTAAATCACACAGCATTGAGAAAGAGCGAGATATCCTTGAAATAAGTAGCAGGCTCTCCATGTTTATTTCCCCTGGACTTGATGCATTCATTCCATCCATCTTGACAAGAATGAGTGGGAGACATATGTCATGAGTGAGCTCTAACGGATAGTGGCACAGGGGCAAACTGCTTCCTGAAGGTTTCCCTTCAGAAGGGGATGACAAAGAAGACACAAAGGCATCTGATTGGTGGTGATTTCAATGATGGCAGAGGATGTAACAGACCTCCATGACCAGACATCCATTTTGACTGTGCCTAACCAGTGGCTAAGCTCAACAGATTAACCCCAAACCTGGCCTCAGTAGCCTGAGTCCCAAACCTGGCACCAGGAAATCTTGGCTTTCAATCACTGGTTGATCAATCAGGCATTTCTAGGTTAGGCATTGAGGTTACAGACAAAAAGGAGGCAGCCTCTGCCTTCAAGGAGCCTACTGCTGTTGTAACAATCACATGTCAAACATATATACAACATCAAAGCAGCATAAAATCCAGGCAATTGGGGGAAAGTGACATTTAGGGTCTTCATGAAATAGGCAGATTGCTCTGTGAGGAAAGGTGGCAGCACAGAAGACAGTCTTAGTGCTGAATGCCAGGGCATGGCCAAAGGATTCCTGGGAGTGGTGAGGCATGCCATGGTTTAGCCAGCAATGTCTTGGGGCCCCAAGAGGAGCAGTGACTTTCCCCCTGGATTCCCTCTCCCAGGATAGGCAGTGCTAGGTGGGAGGGCACCATGGCTTCGAGAACCTAGCCAGTCTAGTCCTGCTGATCTCACTCCTTTCAGCCATTCTTGCTGTTGGCTCCTGTCCCCAAAAGATAATGCCAGCATGTGCTGGGGAGAGAATCACTTCACAGAGAAAGGCTGAGATCCCATCTACTGCTTCCACCTCCACAAAAAGATCAAAATCACAGGAATTGTGGCTTGGAAGGGAACTCACACTTTAATCCAATCGAGCGATCTCAATTGACTGAACAAAACTACCCCCCCCATCCTCCCTGCCAAGATCACCACAATTCCCCAATGTCCCATGGCAGAGAAGTGAGAAGTCAGATCACCCTTTCTCTTCTGGACTCTGGTGACTCCACTGCATTGCCATCTCCTCCTCCCCCCATTCCCTAACAACATGGCAAGCTGATGGTGGACCTATATTCAATGGCTACTTGTCATTCGTTATCATCATTACCACTATGCAGTTATCCCCCAGGAACATCAGAAACTCACAGGGTTATGAATTCAGAAGTGGAGGGGGATGTTCAACCAACTTATTTTATAGAAGAGGAAACAGCCCAGAGAGGGGGAGGGATTTGATCAAAGCTTTGTTAGAGCTGGGATTCACACCTAGGTCCTCTGACACCAAGTACAGAGCTCTTTTCAGTAGCCCACAAAGTCATCTTTTCATGGTGGCATGGAAATAGCCTAGGGACCTTGGTGGTCATGCCAGGGAGCCACAAGCTTCAACAGTTCCTACCAGACTGGAGACCCTTGGAGGCCAAGCCCTGAGATGAGCTTGTGACTGGCAGCCAAGAACCAATTTAGCCAGGACACAGAGCCTCGTGATTAAAATATTAGCCAATAGCAAAGGTCTCTCTGGCTCATGCTAATTCATGCAAATGCCCCCTAACAAAAGTAGGGTGAGGTCCCATAGCAGAGAAGGAGGCCAAGATGGAGAGGATGGTATCAGGAATACCTGGATGCATTTCTGCCTTTCCCAAGAGGGTTGCATGTGTTAGAATGAAAGGTTATTAGCATGAGAGATTGAGCTTGATGTCTAAAGTCATCATTCCTCTGTTGTGGCATCCCAAGACTGCGCAGAATTCAAACTACTTGCTTTTCTGCCACTGCTTCTCTTTCTACTACCACCTGGAAAACCAGCTATTTAGTTATAAGAACTGGCAATTGTCACATACACCTTTGTCCTGACTTACATTAACCCGTGACAAGTTCTCCCCAAGAAATTCAGTATCCTTAGAGAGATTACTATGAGGGAAGTCTGGGCTTGAGAAGACTTCAAAATTGCTACTGGAACATTAGGCTTTGAGCTAAATTTGTACATTTTAAAATGTCATTTTTATGTTACTGTTTATCTGAGGTGTGACCACTAATAATTAAGCATGCTGCTATTGGGACAGCTAGGTGATGCTGCAGTACACAGAGCACCAAGCCTGGAGTCAGGAACACTCACCTTCCTGAGTTCAAATCTAGTCTCAGACAATTACTAGCTGTGTGATCCTGGGCAAGTCACTTCACCCTGGTTGCCTCAGTTCCTCATCTGTAAAGTGAGTTGGAGAAGGAAATGGCAAAGCACTCTAGTGTCATTGCCAAGAAAAACCCCAAACAGGGTCAGGAAGAGCTGGACATAACTGAAATGACTAAGCAATGAGCCAATGATACTACTTTATGGACATTCTCGCCTTTGAGCATCACAAGGATCATGGCCTTCACCATTGTAGAAAGAGAATGGTAGGTCAGTAGAAGCCACGTTGCTTTGGACAAGCCCTTGTTACAGTCTTTGTCCACACTAAGGTGGGCACCTTCCCCAGATACATGGCCACATTCATTAGTCCCTGGATGGGATGACACAGGAGATTCCTACGTGGTCTGCAGTGGCTGCAGATGTGACTAACATGACTGGTTTTTGAGTCCAAGTTGGGGGAGGACATGGAATCTTGCTGGAGGAACCCTGCTCATGAGTGATCTCTAAGAGTGATCTGTATAAATAGTTTTGCCATTTTTACAGGGATGTCTCCCTTGAATTTCCACCAAATGGGAGGAGGAGTCCTTCTTTCACTACTACCCCAGCCCTGGAAACCAATAACAGAAATTCATAGCAGTGAGCCCTGGAGGTTTGGACAGCCTCCTTCTGACTTTTAGCTTCCATTTCTGAGCATAGGTCAGTGACTAGCATTCTTGGGAAATGGAAGTTTCCCAGCCCCAATCCCCCTGGGGTTACCTTACACATAATCTTAAACTTGAGAGCTTCTGAATTCTGGAGATGAGCAATGGCTGCCTAAGGGGAAAAGATTTCCTCAGCAGTACAGCTCTCTGAGAAAATTAGAAGTTACAGGATCACCCTGGAGATGGAGAATGAAAGCCATGTGATCAATAAAGTAAAATAAGTCCAGGAAATCTAGACTTTGCAAACCCTCCATGATGATGCTCATGAGTTACTTGGACAGTGTGGGTCTGAGGTGAAGGGAAAATATCCATTCAACAGATCATCAAAGGGTCTGTCCTTTCCAGTGGGAGTCCAATGGGCAGTTTGAGTTTCTTCTGCTTCCTGCATTTATTTATGGGAGTTGAGGAGTCCTTTACATCTGATGCAGTTTGTGTGATGAAGGAAATAAAATCCTGTGCCTGTTGTATAGTTGACACATATCTTTACAATGAACACCCCAATGGGTACTTCCAAAGTGGGTAACAGGACTTACCTAGAACCTCTCCCTGCCACCCACTTTGGGGAAACCCTTGCTACCCCAAAGCTTTGTTGTAGAGAGCTCTCTGGAGAAACTCTGCAGAGTAGCAGAGGCAGAGGGAGAGAGAATAAGAGCCTTCAGGGCACAGGCTCTCAGACTGACTATAGTTCACATGGTAGCCCTTGGGTCATAGGCCACATTTCTACCAGAAGTTGCCACTACTGCTAGAGGAGGAGAGGAAATAAAGCCCTTCCCTACACTTGTTTGAAGCCCAAAGAAAACAAAGTCAGTGAACAAGATTTGAAGGGGAAGGGACACAAAGCCTTTTATATAGCTCAACCCTAAAGACCCCAGAACAGACCTGGGAAGGCCCTTTTCCCTCCAACAAGCAAGAGTTCAGCTCCTTCCAAGCAAGAGATCCATCACCCTGGATTCCCTCCGAGCCACTGAGGACTATGTCACCCCAGCAGAGGGCTAACTGCACATCTAGTTCCAGGGGATGTACCCACTTTAGTGTAGAGAGGGGTTCATTCCCCATAGTAAACAGAGTTCCTGCTCCTCCACTGTATCTTTAGGACTTCCAGGCTTGGAAGTCACCTTGTAGCTAATCTATATTCTCTATGCTGTCTCATCCAGTTGGAATATGCGTTCTTCGAAAGTGGGGACTGCCTGACTTCTTCAGTTTTTATCTTCAGCACTATGGACAGAGCTTGGCACAAAGTAATCTCTTCATAAATTCTTTTTATTTCTTTGTTCATTTTACAGATTAGAAAACTGAGATTAAGAATTAGTGACTCAATCAGAATAACACAGATACAGGTTGGGGAGGTAGGGGAGGGTTGTACTGTCTACACTTCCACTATACATCTCAAATCAGTATGGGTGGCCTACTTTTCATTTCTCCAGCATACTCAAGTGGTAACAAAATTCGCAAAAAACCCCTATGGAATACCTGAATGGTATGTGAATGGTATGGTATGTGAATGGGATGGAATACTATTGCACTATAAGAAATGATGGTGGGATGGATTCAGAGAAATCTCTGAAGACTAATATGAACTGATGCAGAATTAAGTAAGAAGAATCAAAAGAACAATTTATACAACAAATACATGGTTAAGACCAATAATTTTGAAAGACTTAAGAACACTGGCCAATGCTATGACCAACCAGATTCCAGAGGACTCATGATGAAATGTGCTACTCCCTTCCTTACAGGGAGGAGATAGACTTGGGGGACAGATTGAGGCATAGACTTTTTGGAATGACCAATGTGGGAATTTCTTTTACTGCATTGTTAATATGTTACAAAGGTTTTGCTTTCCTTTTTTCAGTGACTGAAGATGGAGGTGTGAGAGAAATAAAACATTTTTATTGGGAAAAAAGAAATTAAAAAATTTTAAATCTGCTCGCTTATTTTTGAAAAGTCTGGACTAATTTCTCCCTTTAGTGGATGCCGTCTGTGGACTTGTGCTGAATTTGCAAGAACTGTCGCTGGAAGTTTGGGTGGCTCCTCCATTCTATGTCTAGGTCAGGCAGCTGCTTCCAGATATATTTTGGTGCCTTAGAGTTGGGAAAGAAGCCCAGGAGGTTAGACCTTCAGACAGTTCAAGTGAGGAGCTTACACTTTTGACACTAGTCACCCCTGGGCATCCTCTATTACTGGTCTGGCATCTTTAGTCAATCACTCGCGCTGTATTTTCAGATAAAGCCTCTAATATTCCATTCCAATAACTCCTATTTTTCAGTCTTTTATGATCAAGGGATAAAAAGAAAAGATATAGAAAAAATAATGTTTCTCCTCTTTCTCTTCATTGATGTAAGATTATTCTCAAGTTCTCAGTCTGTCCCAGGCAGGCAACATTTCTGCAACTAGGAAATGAAAAAAAGCCTCCAGGCAACACAAAGGTCAAAGACTTCACCATCTAAATGCCAAACAGGATAATGTAAATTTGGGTTAAATTTAATTCAGTCAGCATAGTGAGGGGGAAAAAAAAAAGATGTTGGCCTTGATTTGGCTGTTTTAATAGTTGCCAAACACTTGAAAAACCCTCTCTGTTTTGGTCCTGGTTTAGTTTAGTTAAGACACTGTCCCTGCCCTTCTAGTGTGGTCTGCTTGCAGGGGGATAGGACACATACAAATCATTTGGATGACTAATCCATGATAGCAATCTGAGAGGCCAGATGGGGAGAGAAAGGAGGGAGCTGGGCAAGAGGAGCACCACTAAAACGTGAAGTGAAGGAAGTCCCACAGCAACATCATTGAGGCACTTGTGAACCAAGTCATGCCTTCCCTTGGATCCCAGGGGGAAGGGTGCACATAGAAGTAGAGAGGGAAGCATTGCTGGAAGGGATGTGGGGAGGCTCAAAGAAACCATCAGGGAGTGAGTAAGCCCATGAATTAATTAGACTTCAGATATTTCAGAATTACACTGATAACAGGCTGCTGAGGGCACCAAACTGCCAAATCACTTTTGAAAATCCCAATGTGTTGGTCAGACACTTAGCAAGAAATATTTGAAAATGTTTAGAGGAGTACATTGTTTGGGGGCCAGCTGGCCTCTTCCCACCAGCCCAAGTCATTCATGACACTATCAGCTCTAACAGACAAAACACAGCGTGAAGCTGATCAGAATTTTGCTGATTTTTAAATTTCATGGAACTTTATTCTTTTCAATGAAGGCGATTCATTGAATTACCGAATGACCAGCTAATTAGTTTAATTTTGATACCTTGGAAAGATAATTATAACTGACTCTCATGTAAGGGTTTAAGGCTTGCAAAGTGCTTTAAATCTGTTATCTATTGAGTTTGCAACAACCCTGAGGCTGGTTTGACATGGACTAGATACTTCTTTTATGGAGGATTACAAAATGGGGGGGGGGGGGGAGCAGCTAGGTGATGCAGTGGATTGAACATTGGGTTTGGAATCAGAAAGATTCATTTTCTCAGATGTGCCTCAGACTTAACCTGTTTGCCTCAGTTTCCTCATTTGTAAAATGAGCTGGAGAAGGAGATGGCAAAGTACTGCACTGTCTCTGCCAAGAAAACCCTAAAATGGGATCATGAAGAATCAGACGGAACTGAAGAACAAAATTAGGGCTGGACTAGAAGTATTGTTCAAGTAACCTCATCCACCACCCACTTAACTCCAATCCAGGTTGATTCAATCAAAGCAATACTGTACCTGTGTCTGCAGGCTAATCATCATACTGCCAGAGGATTACTCTCATATCCTAATAAGAGAGTAATAGGGGAAATCTGAGGTAACTCAACCCACCACCTCATTAAAATATCTACCAATCAGGATTGTCTTACCTTTGCCATGGGAGGCCAATCAGAAGGAAGACACACCTGGGTTTAAAAGATCCTGTCAGCCCTCATTAAGCGTCTTTGGTCAACCAGGAGAAAGGTCGCTGGGCCAAATTATTGTGTTTTTGTTGATTTGTTGGTTTTCAGTTATACCCAACTCTTCAAGACCCCATCTGGAATTTTCTTGACAAAGATACTGGAGGGGTTTGCCATTTCCTTCTTCAGCTTATTTTACAGATGAGAAAACTGAGGCAAACAGGGTTAAATGACTTGCTGAGGGTCACACAGGTAGTAAGGGTTTGAGGTTGGATTTGAACTCAGGCAAATGAGTCTTCCTGACTCTAAGGCCAGTCCTCTATGCACTATGACACCAGCTAGCTGCCCCATGTATTATTGCTAGCCTAACTAAAAAATTGATCACACTCGGGAAGAAAAAAACCCAAACTTCTTCAACCCTGCCAGAGAGGTTAGGTAGTGAACCTGACAGGCTGGCAGCTGGACTGATCCTTGGACCTGGCTGCTTGAGTTAGCATCTATTCAATCAGTGTTGAATCCAAAGGCACCTGGACAATCTTGCTGGGCAAGAGGTTGGAGAGGAGATTGAGCTACCAGGCTCTGAATCCCAAGGGCACAGATAGAGGTTAGCAAGCATCAGAAGCAAAGAAGCAGTTAGTAGTGGGAAGAAAAGGGAAAAGAGGATGCCCAAATGTTGGTACAAAGCAAGAAGGCATGGAAGAGAAGCCAAGGTCACAGTCACTAGGTGTAGTTGACTTCCCAGGAACCCAGAGGAAAGGCAGCCACCTCTGGCAAGGCAGTGGGGAGAAGCAATGTCCTCACCACTGACTGCTCTGTGAGATGCTAGAAGGTATCTTCATACCAAGGGACACAGACAGGAGAGCAACTTGAGTTGGATGAAATGTTGCATGCTCTTGCTCTCCAAACAAAAGGCAGGGTCCTTTTTCATTCTCTCCTTCCCCTACATAATTACAGTTGCAATCCAGAACAGCTCTGACAGACTCAGAAACTGTGCCAACAAAAGCTCCTTTGCACCCTTGAATTAGGGGTATCAGAGAGAAGAGACAAACCTCAGGGCCTCTCATCTATAGCAGCCAAGACCCTCTTCTCCCATGCTACACTATGAGAATTCACTTTCCACTCTCCAAGAAAAAGATGCCTCAGTTAATAAATGCACTGAAAACCAAGTCCCTTTTATGAAGGCCTAGGCATGGAGGGGCTAGCCACTGGGTACTACTGCGGGGGATATAAGAGGGATGGAAGAAGGGGCAGAGATTTTCTTAGGCAGGACTTGGGCTCTGTTGGGAAAGCACCACACATACATGGATCCTGCAACCAAGTCCCCTTGGAAGTTGGGCCCCCATGTCTCTAGAGAGGTGGAAGGGGTGAGAAGGGAAGGAAAAATCATCACTTTGCCTCACTGACCAGGACTGAATGGAACCTCCACGGAAACCCCAGGTTTCTAGGTGTAGCTGATTACCTACCATTCTTTGGACTAATCCAGGAGGTGTTATTTCTAGCAAAGGCCATAGAAGTTTTGGCAGAAAATGGCACATTTCAACTGTCATGAGTCTGGGTACTTCTGAATGACCTGTGTCACCCAGATAGTGTGGGACCTGATTCCCTTGCTGCAATTTTCCAAGCTTGGATGTTTTTCTTCCTGACAATGCTTGTTCCCTCTGGGATACTTGCTGCTACTGTCAGGAGCGGATGTCCTTGATCAAGTTACCACTGTTCATTGTCTAGAACAATGCCTTTCAAGGCATTGGGGCTACAGGGTGATGGGATGGGGAAGAAGCTATTTTTACCTAACCCCCGTCCTTGCCTAAAACAAAATGAAGTTTTACTTATATTGAGCATGCAAACTGAAGCTGGCACCCTCACTCAGCCCCTCCATCAGCTGATCAGGCATCACTCCTGTGGAGTGAGGCGTGGAGGGGGCAAGGATTCATTTGCTCATCTGTTCTCCGTGTGTTGAGACACACTATAGCTGACTTGTGTGTGGCTGGTTCATGGGTTTTACCTCTGACATCATGTAGTTTTTGTTAAACTAACTTCTACCAAACTGGCAACTTGCTGAAAAAGATTCCTGCATAGAAAGCATAGGCTGAAGCTACCAGTAATAACACGGACACAAATGCAAGCAGCAGCGCTACCCCATAACACTCAGTTAGATACACTCTGGTGGTGAGACACCCTTGACACACCTTCTCCTGTTTGTTCTTCACAATGACCCTAGGAGCTAAGAGCCCCATTTTACCTGAAGACGCAGAGACTGGGAGACTATAAGTGACTTATCTAAGGTCACACAGCTAATTAGTGTCTGAGATGGGATTCAAACTCCGACCTTCCTGACACCCGATTCAGTGTCCTCTGGCCCAAATCAAGTCAGTTCTCTTCTATGCTCATGTGCTCTTTCATGTCACATTATACAGACCTCATCAGAACTGACAATAAGTCAGCACCCAAGACAAGAAATTCTCAGGATTATTTCAGATGTGCCTTTGCCCCCGTACCTAATGAAGGACTTCAGAGTAAGCAGAGAAGGCACTTGGAGATCATAGCTGAAGATCACACGAAGCCCTGTAGGAATGAAGGGAATTGGACATCTCAGCACCAAGCTTCTGCTGTGACCAACACATGGCCTCCCCTGAGTGGCCTCCTCACTGCACACTTTAAAACACTGGGAGAATTTTCTTAACTTAAAAGAAATCTGCCAAGTAGGAAGGGAGACAGAGAATTTGGAACTTAAAATGAAAATGAATGTTCAAATTGTTTTACATGTAATTAGGAAATATTTAGCAAAACACATACAAATATATGTGGGGGTAGGGGTTCTGCCAAGAGAAGCATTATTAGTGGGCTCTGAACTCATCTGCTAAAAATTTTCAAGATTCCACTCTTTGAAATTCATTTGCAAGAACACCTGATTGACAGCAGGGAAGATGAAAATTTGCCATCAACATTTCTGCAAAAACTTCTGCAGAATGGGGAGATGGGTGGCTTAGTAAGTAGGGCCAGCTATGGGACCCCAGAGGAGCTTTGTGAAGCACCTTAGACCCAAGGCACCAAATAAACGGGGACAGAATGGAGCCTTTGGATCCCCAAGGGTGGAGCCTCCATCTTCCAGAAAACACAGTCTCTTCAATCCCATCGCTGTCACTAAAACCATTAGTGGGAATATCAAGTCATTCTAGAGCCCAATTGATACTGGACCAATAATTTCATTAGGACAGGGAAGCTCCTTTGGCCAATGCAGATGCTCACCTTCTGTGCAACTCAGTCTCAAAACACTTCCTAGAGCACCCAGAGGTTAAATAACTTGCCCAGACTCACACAGCCAGCCTATGTTCAAGGTAGGATTTGATACGAGGGGCCTCCTGGCTGAGGTCACTTTTCCATCTTCTACACCTCACTGCAACTCACTTTACCATAATTATTATTAATTAGAAACATAAAAATCAAAACAGCTCTGAGATAACACGTCTCACCTGTCAGATTAGCTAACATGACTGAACAGAAATAGAACAAATGTCGGAGAAGATGTGGGAAATTTGGAATACTAATGCATTGTTGGTGGAATTGTGAATTGATCCAGTCATTCTGGAGGGCAAATTTTACAGCCCAAAGGGCTATAAAAATGTGCATACCCTTTGACCCAGCAATACTACTTCTAGGTCTATATCCCAAAGAAATCATACAAATGGGAAAAGGACCCCAAAATATTTGTAGCAGCTCTTTTTGTGGTGGCCAAGAACTGGAAATTGAGGGGATGCCCATCAGTTGGAGGATGGCTGAACAAGTTGTGATATATGAATGTAATGGAATACTATTGTGCTATAAGAATGATGAGCAGGTAGATATCAGAAAAACCTGGAAAGACTTACATGAACTGATGCTGAGTGAAGGGAGCAGAACCACAAGAACATTGTACATGGCATTAGCAACATTGTGCAATGACTAGCTTTGATAGACTTATCTCTTCTTGGTAATGCAAGTATCTAAGAAAACTCCAACAGACTCATGAGAGAAAATGCTGTCTACATCCAGAAAAAAACTATGGAGTCTGAATGCAGATCAAAGCATATTATTTTCTCTCTCTCTCTCTCTCTCTCTCTCTCTCTCTCTCTCTCTCTCTCTCTCTCTCTCTCTCTCTCCTTTCTCATGGTTTCTCCCACTGGTTCTAATTCTTTACAATATGATTAATGAGAAAATAGGTTTAATATGAATATATATATGTAGAGCCTATATCAAATTGCGTGCCTGCTTGGAGTGGGAGGAGGGGAGAGACAGGGAGAAAATTTGAAACTCAAAATCTTATTGAAGTGAATGTCACAAACTGAAAATAAATAAATTTTTAAAAATAAAAAGAATACTTTAGTGAAATCAAAAAAGGTTTTGTGTGGCTAATAAATGAAATTTATTTTATATTGATCTCATCTTTTGAAACTGATCTGAATTCAAATCCAGCCTCAGACACTAGCTCTGTCATGCTAGCACATGGTAAGTGTTATATAAATATTAGCTAGTATTATATGTGTGTATTGCAATACATTTGTATAATTTGTAAATACATACATATACATGCATTTGGAGTGCCCTCTCAAAAGTTATTTTTTTTTTACCAATTGGGTGAATGATCAACACAGTTTGGAGAATACTAGTCCAGAAGACTTACACCACAGTTTCCTCAGTGCTTGGCCATTGAGCATCCAGTCTTTGGGAGTTCTGAGATCCAGGGCTAACTGTAAGGACAGAAACAGTGGAGTGTTCCTGTATGTATCATCTGCCCAATCAAAGGCTAATTGCTGCCATTAGCAAGTGACTGGTAAGGGACACTTTCTCAGCTCTGGGTAATCCCCCTGGCTGACCCCCATGCCTGGAATGCTCTCCCTTCTCATCTCCAACTACTGCCCTCCCTGACTTCCTATAAATCCCAGCCACAGCTGCATCTTCTAGAAGCCTTCCCTAAGCCCTCTTCATTCCAGGGCTGTCCATCTGGCAATCATTCTCTACTTCCCCTGGATAGAGTTCATTAATCCATATATATTTACTTCTTGTCTCCCATTAGACTGTTGAGTGTCTTGGTGGGGTGGGGGTGGGGACTGTATTTTGCCTTTTTGTATTCTTATCACACAACACAGTGCCTGGCACATAGTGGGCATGCTTGATTAACTGATTGACGTTGTTTAGCTTAACTCATTATACAGAGACAACCTTTCACCCAGATCAATACAATTGGTCACAGATGGTCAGCATCTTGCACACCCCCTTCATGGAGTTTCTGACAGTGATGGGTGTTAATGAAACTCATTCTCCTTTTCACTAGAGATATCACTGTGGATGAGCCCCATCAGAGAGCCCTGGGAAGAACTTGGAGTGAAATTAGGGCTGGAAATAACATTCGGAAGAGATGTTCAAGCATCTATTCTGACCATTCAGTTTCCAACCCATCAAGGGGCAGGCAGCATGATTGAGGAGTCTAGAGAACTGGGCTCAAATCCTCCCTCAGATACTTTCTAGCTGGACAACCATGAGCAAACCTGTTGCGGGTCCACCCAAGGACCAGCCTCAGATGTGTGCAGACACATGGGTGAGAGGAAAAAAAGGACAGGGGATAGTTCAGGAAAGAACCACTAACTCCATTTAATGATTGTAAAAGTTTATTGTTACTCTATTCAGCGGGCAGGAGGGTTTAGGAAGCCTGCAAAAGTGCAGGAATTAGAAAAACAGATTATATAGCCATAATAATATAAATCAAGTATCAATTATGCTAACTAGGTGAATAAGGGTGGTTTTAGGGAGAAATTAAGGAGTGGTCAGTGCTTAAAGGGACATGCACTTTTCATATCTACCACGCAGGTGTATTGCCCATAATTCACTGGGAAAAAGCTGGGTGGGGGGGCCTACCAGGAGGTGTGGTTTTTGCCTTGAAACATCACCTGAGTCAACTAGCAGTCAATTCTGACTGAGAGGTGCCCAGTCTGTTACCCATCAGTGTCCCATATGACAAGATAAATGTTGGAAGCTAGACCAACTAGGGATCCAGGATGTGCCTAATTGGAGAGAAGTTAGCCTACTGATAGTGCATTAAAGGATTCATAGGTGCGACTGGCCACTAGAACAAAGGAGCTCTACATTTCTCTAATTGCTTATAGATGGTTGGGTGAAGGATTCATAGTATGGATTGTTATTGTAACAAGCAGGGCTAATGGCAGCTCAGCAGAGGCTGCTCAGGGAAGAGGCAGAGTTAATGCTTTTATGGCTGGAGGAGGTGTCACTTTACAACTGAAGTTGCAACTGGATATTACAAACCTAGGCACCCCAACACCCCATCAACAGGGCTGATAATCTAATGAGAGACTTACCCTCTTTAAATATCTAAAGTTTGGGGGGCAAAAACCTTGGCTTCAGTAAGGGTCTCAGACACAAATCTTTTGAGTGTAACTCCAGGGGGTCTTTAGGGAGCTGGCCTTATATGAATCCACCGGGCGTGTCACGTAAAGGCCCTGATCAGAGTGTACTGTCTAAGCCTTGACTTCAGCTGCATCACAAACTAATCCTCCAGGCTTGGCTTTCTTACCTGTAAAATGGGAGACAACATAATATCTACATCACAGGGCTCTTGTAGGACAGACACTATAGTTATTACTGGGTTTGATTCTCAAATGATTTCTAGATCATTCTAAACACCTAAAACAGCATAGGTAGTGAGACAAGAGATGCAAGTTTTAAGCCCAGCTTAAACGAACCCAGTGACTTTGCCTACGTAACTTTACCTCCACTGGCTTCAGCTTCCTTCTGTGTGACATGATCTCCAAGGGCCTTTTCACTCTGACATCCTTTGCTAACATCTCATTGCAATCTACCAGATAAAAGGAAAAGTAGTTGCAGTAAAAACAAAAGAAAGGAAGGCAATCTGGTTGGTTGTCCTTGCGCCTGGGTAACGTCAAATCAAACCAAAAAAAATGACTGATATAAACTATTACTTACACAGTAGATTACGTAGCATAAACTAGAAGACCCTTAGAGTGAAAAACAGTATAGCCCTGAAATTAAGAAACACATATGTTCAACGAGCTTCGTAAAGTCATTTAATATTTCCAAAGCAGAGATTGGTTCTCTCAGATTCCAGATGTATTTCTCATAGAAATAAGGTGATAGTTCACAATTGGTAAAAGGTGGTCAGTCTGGTGGCAGTCTACTGAAAGAAAAACAATGACATCACTACTTAATCCATAACGTTGCTAAAATGGTATATGCTTGGAATGAAAAAGACTAGAACACTCTCACGGCTCCAATCCTCGTTGGTCACTGAATATTTCCACACTGGGGAGTGGTGACTTCCTCAGTGTGCTATTTCCTTCACTGAGGCACATATCACAATCCCTCTATGCCCTAGAACAGAGTGCCACAGACATGTCTCCTAGGCATGCAGGACACCCTCTGCCAAGGCAGAGCTAAATGGGCACTGTGACTGGATATTTTCTTAGTTTCCCATGTAGCATAGCTGGTTCTGAAAATAACTTCTTTCAGAAGGGGCTCAAGTATAACGAGGCTGGCAAGGTAGGGTGGTGCCACTTTGAGAAGGGGTTTAAACACCAAAAAGTATTTCATATTTAATCCTGGAATTAATAGGGAGAAAGGCTGTGATTCCAGGCCCAGAACTCACTGAAGAAGAACCTTCTGTGGATCAATCAATAATGTCCATCAGGATTAGAACTGGGTGATACATTTAGATAGTGTGAGCCTAGAAAGATCAGAAATTGCTTACTGAAGTTGGTAGAGGGGGAGTCTGGAGATCATTATGGGGAACAAGAAGCATTCCAATTCTCCACTTAGTATCAGTGAGTCTAGGATGGGCATCCAATATAAGTGAAAACAGAATCACTATTGCAAAGGGTACACAGTGATCCAGCATCATCAGGATGGAGCCAGGTCTAAGTGAGTGCCAGAGACGGAAGTGGTGAGAAAGAAAAAGGGTTTAAGACAAATGTGAGTTTTTGAATTATGAAGCAGGCATTCCAGAGAGCAGGGGGTGGGTTTAGCTGGGCTAAGACATTAGTGGCAGAATTGGAGCAAGAAGTTAGGAAGCAAGGGCTTGGGGAAACAAGGGGTTGGTGCGGAGACTACCAGTGATTCTGTATCAGTGGGATAAGGACAGACAGTAGGATAAGAACAAGAGTATATTAGATGGCATCTGTCTTCCAAGTCATTAAGTACTCTTTTCAGTGTGCCACATTAACACAAAGTGGGTAAATTTGTCTTTAAACCTTCATGGTGGGGAAGGTAAATATAACACAATATTTTTCATTGACTTTCATCTGGTAAGTAGAGTCTAAGAAGCTGACTTGCCCAAGTGCACCCACTAAATGAACAGACAGGTCACAAGGAAGATAATTACGGCTGAGGCACCAGCATCCTCTTAAGGAAGAGGAGAGAAATCACATGAAGACTTTGATAGGAAAACATCTTTCCAGATGGCTTCCCTGAGGTTTGTGTATGACATTGCCCCAACTCCATCAAGCCCCCAAATGCTACAGAACCTCCTAGATGAGCTCTTTGAGTATCTATAAGAGATGGAGCACAGGAAAATGCAAGTAGATGAAGGATACATGTGAACCAGCTGGTGACAAGCAGATGGCTAGGCAACCTGCTGAGCTAGTCCATCAGCAAGACACCTTGGATGAAGGCTGCAAACTGATGGTGACCAGGGCCTGGGAGACTGTATCTTAATACACAAATCATTTTTCATTAGACTTTTGTGTTTTCCCTAAAAACATGAATCATGCAGGAAAACTCCTTCAGGGACGTTTTTGGTCAGAATCTCTGGGGAAACTAGACAGCAATCTGGCAGTTATTAGATTGGAACCAGCTTCTTACTACATAGATGATAATAAGCTCAAAATGAATATCTGTGCTGAGTATTAGTGGTCATAACGTTTTTAAATGAGAAGAGAACAAAATTAGGTCATTTCTTTAGTCATTGGTAAGTTATTAACAAAATAAGAAATAAAGGCAATTCTAAAGCAGATAATTTCCATCATATTAAATTGAAACGTTTCTGCTCAAATAAAGTTGATGGAACAAGGACAAGAAGGAAAATAAACTATAAAAAAATCTTTGTATCTCTTCTATCCAGGTCTGCCATCAAGGAAAAAGAGTTAACTAACTCCAGAACTCTGGAAGATCATAAGCCATTCCCCAAAAGGCAAGTTGGCAAAGGATATGAACAAACAGTCCCCCCAAAAAGAAACATGAAATATTAATCACCATATGAAAGAATGGTCCAAATCACTAATAAGAGAAATACCCATCAAAACAACCCTGAACTTCATCCCATCCAGCAAACTGCAAAGATGACAAAGTATGGGAAGAGCCAAGATTGGTATGGTTATACAAAGACAAGCTCACTGAAGCATTATGGGGGAGCTATGCCATGGGATTACCATGTCTGGAGAGATTTTGGAATTATGGAAACAAAGTGACTACAATTTCTATACCTTTGGCCACTGGGAGAATAAAAAGGGGGAAGGATGCATTGAGAAATGTAGGTGATATAAAAACGAAGGATAGCCAATTTTATATACATACATATGCAGACATATGTGTATATGTATATACGCATATATGTGTATAAACTTTTGGATTTTCCTTAGGTGTTGCCTACAGATAACAGAGATGCTTGAATCTAAATGCCTAAATTATATCTCTATGAATACAGGTACAAGCTTGCAGAGAAATTCTTTTGCTCTACTGAGGGGAAGTTGGGGGGAGACCTTGGAACCATGCTGTGGTCCCTAGGCAGGCAGCCAAGGCACTGCTGTCATGGCAGATACAACATGCCCCTGACCTAGCACCATCTTAATCTCTGCTCTTTTGGGGACATTCTCTATTCAGTGTAGTGCGGGAACTTAGTTCCTACTTTAACTTGTAAATCCTAAGGAAAATAAAGTCTGTTTTAAAAAAATGATGCTGTGTTGAAGTCACCTCTGCTGGAACCCTATATTCTGTAGGGGGAGAAGATGACTGGGTCACTCTGATGACTCAGCACAAGCAGATGGCCTAAGGAGTCTCTTACTGACACAGAGGATGAGTCCAAGGTACAACTGACTTTCTAAAAACGATGCATTTTAAGATTTTCTGGCAGTCTGGGTTTTGACCTGCATCTTTACATCCATTCAAGGTATGAGAGGGAATGGCTGTTTTATGATTCCTGGTAGCAGGATCTAGCCTTTTCTCAGTGCCCGCCAAGCCCTGATGGCCTTGTACTTGTGGCTTCTCCTCTGGAGTTGCCTCTTGCCCTGGGCAAGAACACTGCAAGTTTCCTTGATAATACAAGATTTCATCTAAGTCCCAGAACTTTTGTTGGTGATTGTGTCCTGGATCTGCTTGCCAAGCCTGGCTTCTATCCCTGCTGTCTCCCCTTAATGCCTACTTGGGCTCCTTACTGAGGTGAGTGAGACACACATACCAGTAACAATACTTGTTTCTTATCTAGAACTAGAAAAGTTCTAGTGTTTCATATGCACTCGCTTATTTAATGATAGCCCCATTTAACAACGAGGATTCCTGCTGTATGCATTCTTGTAAAGCAAACACCCTTCACTTTGATTTACATTTAACATTTGTATGTATTTTCTCCCACAGGACAGAAAATTTTCTAAAGAGGATGATTTGGAGACATGTCTCCCATTTCCTGATGCCTGACCTGACCACAGCCTCAGTTCCTTATACATCGTGTGGTCCAGTGGGCAGAAAGCTGGACCTGAAGTCAAGAAAGCGAGGCTTCAAAGCTAATAGTCAGCTTTGTGGCCATGGGAAAATCACCTACCCACTGATACAGAGGGGCTTCTTCTGTTAAATATAGATAGTAATAACCATTAGATTGTCCTCCCAACCTCAAAGGAAAAAAAGCTAACTGCTGAAATGCCATTATTCCTTGAACATTATACATGTCAGGTAAATATTCTTTGAGCTGAATGAGGAAACTGAGGCAAACAGGGTTAAGTGACTTGCCCTGGGTCACACACCTAATAAGTGTCTGAGATCAGATCTAAACTCAGGTCTTCCCAACTCCAGAACTTTACCCATTTGACTACCCATTTGAGGAATAAAATCTCACACTGAAAACTCCCCCATCTCTGCCAGATTTTGATCAGCTATCTTGCCTCACCTTTCAGTACTTGCATCTACCAAATTATTATTTCCTGGTCTGGTTTCTGGAAAAGTTTTGACCTGCTGTGCTCCTCTGACTTGTGTACCCAAACTCTATACTGATCCTAATTGCCAGTTGCCAGGATGGTCTCAGAATGGGCCATTCTTGGGTCCACTCTCTACTGTGCTTTCACATCTGGTGTTGGTGCCTCTGGGTGTAGTTGCTCATCCTGCCTTCAAGAGATACCACTGGGGGTGGAGTCAAGATGGCAGCAAAGAAGCAGGAAAATTCTGTGGCTCCCCCATAACCACCTCAAATATGACTATAAAATAAAATATGACTAAACAAATTTTAGAGCTCCAGAACCCACAAAGTGAGAGAAACAAATATCCTTCTGAAGGAAACCTGGCAGGCAGAGAGGAAGTATTTGTCACTGGGAGCCAAGACCAGTCCCACTTGAACCCGCAGTTTTAGCACCAGGGCAGCCCAACCATCCTGACTGGAGCATTTGGGAAAGTGGATCACCAGCAGCTGTGATGGTTTCCGGAATTATCAACCCATAAATGCCAAAGACAAAGTGAAAGGTCTGTGGAACTTCGCTGAATTTGGCAGGGCAGAGGAGCAGGTCCAGCCCTCTGTAAAGCCAATCAGCAGTAGATTCCTGAGGGAATGCTACTGTGAAGACCTTTTAAGATTCGGATTACATAGTATTAGTGAACACTCTGTTTATTCCATTACAAATCTCTGTTCAGTACAATGTTCACAGTTTCAACAGTTCACAGTATTATATACAATCTTCAGAAT
>CM053593.1:389404847-389440767 GCA_028646575.1 Pseudocheirus occidentalis | reverse complement strand
CTTGAGAATTTCTTGAAGGGTGATTTCTAAGTTCTTTTTTTGATCATGACTTTCCTGTAATCCAATAATTTTTAAATTGTCTCTCCTGGATCTATTTTACAGGTTAGTTGTTTTTTCAAGGAGATATTTCACATTGCCTTCTATTTTTTCAGTTGTTTGGATCTGTTTGATAGCATCTTGATTTCTCATAAAGTCATTTGCTTCCATTTGCTCCACTCTAATTCTGAAGGAATTATTCTCCTCAGTGAGCTTTTTAGATTCTTTTTCCATCTGGCACATTTGGCTTTTTAAGGTCTTCTTCTCCTTCTTAGCTTTTTGGGCCTCTTTTGCCATTTGAATTCATCTATTTTTAAGGTGTTATTTTCTTCAGTCAGGTTGGTGACTCTCTTTTCATGATTTTCTTGCATCGTTCTCATTTCTCTTCCCAATTTTTCTTCCACTTCTCTTATTTGGTTTTTAAAATCCTTTTTAAGCTCCTCTATACACTTCATATTTTTCTTGGAAGTTTTTGGTGTGGGAGATCTGACCATGTTGTCTTCCCCCCATTCCATGCTTTGGTCCTTTTTGTCCCCCAAAAAGAAATCTAAAGTTACTTTGCTGGGCTTGCTTTGCTTCCTTTACCGGGCTTGCTTTGCTTCCTTTGCCTGCTCATGTTGCTAGTCAATTACTTGGCTTTTGGACTCAGTAGTAAAACTCTGCTTTCAGAGGGGAGAGCTCTGTCCCAAATCACTGGGGTTTTCACAGCTGCTGGAGCTATTAGGAGGCTGCCTTTTTTTGCAGCCCCCACCAGCTTTGGCTCACTGAAAACACACCTCAGGACCACCACCCAAGACTGTGGTCCAATCCAGGCAGCTCATAACAAGAGCACTTAGCCTCTGAATGATCGCTTGGTCCCCCTGCAATCTGCAGGCCAGGAACTTCTGAAGCAGCTATGTGAAGGTGGCTGCAGGACCACCACTTCAGACTGCTTCTAGATCTGGAGGCAGTTTGGCCACACCATCTACCCCAAATTTAGCCGAGTTTCACTGACCTTTTCCCTTTGTCCTTGTCTCTTGTGGTTTGGTGATTCTGGAAATTGCCACAGCTGCTGATGATCTGCTCTCCTGAATGCTACAGCCTCAGCTTCTCCTGGATACTCTGGGGCTGAAGCCACATGGGGCTGGCCTCTGCTTCCAGCATGCTGAGATGATTGCCTGCCAGGCTGCCTTCAGCAGGAGCTTTGTTATTCTGTCATTTTTGTCGAGTCTGAAGCTCTAAAATTTGTTTACAGTCATATTTTATAGGTATTTGAGGTGGTATTGGGGGGAGCTCACAGAGTTCTCCTGTTTCTATGCCACCATCTTGACTCCACCCCCAGTCCAGCTTACTTTGAAGTAAATGTCTAATTGAGTCCCACATATTCCAACCACAAGTAGACAAATCCAGACAACCTTAGTGACTGCTCTCTTTTCCAGAATATCTTAAAATTCATTTTTTGTCCTGAGTAGTGACTGGTCACTAGGGAAGTGAGCACTATCTTGACAAATAGAGAGTTTGGTCTAGAATAACCTCCAGCGAAGGATTGCAGAAGCATCACTTGTTATGAAGCACAATGATTGTCAGAATGGGAATGGCCACCTCCAGAGTGTTGGCAGCCGGTTTGTTCTCTTGGCCATTTCAAATGCCTTTGCTTAATGTCATGGGCAGGGAGTGGCTGTTAAGGTAAGGAAGAGACAGTGGACCCTTCTTTTATTGAGCTAGGATGCCATGCCACTGAAGGCCAGGAACAGAGTGCCAGACTAAGGGATCCCCAGGAGTGAGAGTCTGGTTACCTACCAGACTGGGATGGAGCCACAGAAGTCAAGGTCTGGTGAGAGGTAGATTCAGGAAAGTAGAAGAGAATTCAGTGACATGGAAAGGTATAGAAGGATCAATGCTAAGTTAAGCTGAGCCACAGGAGGGGTAAGGGATGCATTAGGGTTCAGGCTAAAGCAGAGAAGTGACTCTTAGAGGAGAAGTGTGAGACTTGGTGGATCAGAGGTTGGCACTTCTCCCCCTGATTTTGACCTTAACATGGAAGTTAACCCCTCGACATCTGTCCAGCTTCCCCCTCCCCCCGCTCTCCAAAGGTTTGGAACCTATGAAATTAATCATTTTATAGATGAGGAAACTAATCCCCCCCCCCATCACCAGCAGATTGTAAGGTCCTGGAGGGCAGGAGTTATCGTCTGCCTCTTTTTGTGTTTTGAGCACTCAGCCCAGTGCCTGCCACATAGTAGGCTCTTAATGGAAGTTTATGGATTGATTGAGCCAAGCATCATATGGGCAGTAAGAAAGAAGATTTGAGGCCAGCATCTCAGATTCCAGGGCTACGATTCTTTCAGTTGGAACAGGTTGCTTCTGCTCTAAAGCCAGTGACCACCAGGACCTTTGGGGGCAATGATCTTATAGAGGACACTTAGTTTTAAGCCACCCTTTCCTCTTTCTTCAATCTCTTGGGGGAAAGGAATGCCATAATCTGGCCACAGTGTCTTCACCTCTCAGCCTTTTGTGATCTTGTTGTGAGGATGACCAGAGGCCTCTTCCCTCCCACTGTGCCATAAAGACTGGAGATAGGATAGCCTTGGAAGGAGCATCCTTCCTTCCCATATCCTATCTGTCCTCCCAGGTGAGCTGGTGGGTGACTAGGAAGGATGCTAGAAGCAGCCACCCCAGGGAGTTTTTATCCTCTTAGCTTAAGCAGTATCACCCTGTGTAGAAATTAGCTTTCAAACGTCAGCTGGCACTCTGCCAGAGGAAGAGATGGTGTCATCACTTGTATACATGCATTTGTCAAGTGCTAATTACAATCAGAGAGGCAGATGTTCACTAGCTTTGCTCTTTGGGAACAAGTATCTGTCCAGGCGTGAGAGGAGGCTATGTCTGTAGGGGAGGGAAAGCCTGGATAGCATTGAATGGTGCTCCTGATGTCCAGGCAACTATTGAGCCACTGAGGCCAGAGGACCCTCCAGGGGATAGGGAGATAGTGAAGGAAGGAGGGAAAAGAGAAAGGAAGAAAGGAAGGAAGGAAGGAAGGAAGGAAGGAAGGAAGGAAGGAAGGAAGGAGGGTTCAGGCATCAGGTGGCTAGAGAATTGTAATAGAAGGTCTGGAATGTGAACAATTTAGGGGCAGGCCCCCCCCCAGGGAGGCTCAGGGGTCTTCATTGAACACCACTGCAAAGGAAGGTTCTGTCCCTTCCAGGAGAGGGCACCTAACAGACAGTAGTAGTCAGCTGCTAACATGGTAAGTTGTGCAGGTCCTGGAAGGTCCCTTTCAAGTCCAAGATTCAGGCTTGTTGGATTATCTCCTCCCCTTTCCCCCCACCTCTCCAAGTTCTAGTGGGTTCTTTACTTTCCATAGTCAGTTCATGTGCATTTCCAATCTGTTTGTGTCTTTGCTGTCACAGATTCCAGGGCTAGAGATGACATCTTTATCATTGTTGGGTCCCTTCCCCTGCCCCTCCAGGGTCTAATACAGTTCTCTGGCCACCGAGAGCACAGAACCAAATTGTTAACAAAATCAGGATGTGGCTCCACTCCCAGGAGGATTTCTTGTGAACAGCCTGCCTGTCTTTGTTACCTTCTGGGATATGGGACAATAGCTGTTTTCATGTTTTATTTACTAGGAATACATAACCACAACAGGGCTCAGCCTGGGGTTTGTGAATGTGTTTTTAAAAATCATTTTGTTTATTTCAGTAGAAGCAATTCCTTTGTAAAATCTATGTGTTTCATCTTAGACACTGAAAGCTCTTATTTTAAGAAGGGATCTATAGGCTTCTCAGCCTTTCCAAGGGATCCAGGACTCAAGAAAAGTTAAGAACTGCTATAGAGTATGTTTTCAGAGGGTGAAAAAGGCTCATTTCATAGCTGGAAACAAGCCCAGACATCAGCTTGTCTCATGTCAAATATGACAAAGGTGGATTGAGTCAGGTGAAAGATGGTTATCAGATGCTGCCTGTTGTCTGGCCTCAAAAAAGCGGCAGCAGGATTGGCTGGGATTCCTCATGTCAGCCGCATCAGGTTCCCAGCCAAAGTCTCTGGCCTCAATTAACCCTTCTCTCATATCTTCTCTGCAGTCTTCAGCTTGATATATTGTTTGAGAACTAGAACCATGTTATCTACGTGACTGTTTAGTTGGATGTTAGGTTGTAAATGGGAAAATTTTGGGGAAGGGGTGTGTGTGTGTGTGTGTGTGTGTGTGAGAGAGAGAGAGACAGAGACAGAGACAGAGACAGAGACAGAGACAGAGACAGAGTATAGGCAGATCTGAAACTAAATTATGCCAATATTTGTGACATTGGAATTACTGGATACTCTTCCAAAATGATATAGACCATTTCCTCCTGAGACAGGCAGAAGGACTTACAGACAAAATAGCTAGAAAGATTAAGGAATCCGTGAGTGTAAGCCTTAGTAAAAAGGAATTCTAGCACACCCTTTGTTTATTCTTGTCTGACCTGTTCATAATTACTGAATGAAGTGGTACTTGACCTTGACTCACCTTAGCTCACCTGGTGGATATGTAAGACATTTCTCCTTTATCTATCAAGACCTACTCTCCTTTATCTCAGGGTAAACTCCCCAACCTCTTACAGCCACCCAGAATTGGTGGTTAGCCTGGACAGAGTCAATTACTCAGGTTGTGGTTATGGGAGTACCTTCATTGCTCAGCAGAAGAAAAGTCAAAATGAATAAGAGTGACTGAGAATGGGTCCCCAGGATAACAGTGAGGTACAGGCAGATGTCTTTTTATATATTCTTGTTGGAAGCGTGTGCTCCACAAATAGATTGTAGGTTATTAACTAAAAAACAAAAGTCCTTGAGTTACTTTAGAGGTTAGTGTGAGTGTATTTCTAAGCCCTGAGATCTAGACCCAGACCAATGTGTCCATAAAAGATATTTGTTCTAACTTAATCCTGGAAAGGAATGACTCCAGTTGAGGCTACCAAGCTCTGGTGGGTTGGAATGAGCTACAAGTGTGGTTGATTTCAGGCTTCTTCTCCCAGAGCAGGAAGTCACATAACCCTTCAATGACATTGATTTCCTCAGCTAGGGCAAGGGCATTTATCTTGACAACTTATTGAGCAGGTTTCTGTGAGTCAGCTAATCCCTGATTAGTTGAAAAGGGAACAGCTGTTGGAACGAAGTGTGGGTGAGATCTGTCTAAGAATGTGTGGGAATGCTGGGGCTCTGTAAATAGCTTCAGAAAGGGGAGATTGTATTGTTTGGTATTGTGGAGCTCTTCAAAGGAAGCTTGTTTAAATAAGATCTCCATGGCTAGGCAGGAGATGTAATTGTTCATCTCCAGCCTTGAAATCACTCATTATTCTCAGCTTTGACATTGTATGATGGGATGCTGCTCTGCTAAGTGTTTGTTGCCATCTCTCCAAGGAGTCCATGATGAGATCAGAGAGTGAGGTAACAGAAACAATGGGTAAATGTTACAAATGTTTTTAAGTGTTCAATGATGGTCTTCATTCATTTTGGTCATCCTAAGGACACAAAAGGTCAGGGTTTTGCTCCATTGAACAACTATGTTAACTCCTACTTCACTAAGATGTTACCACTGTGAGGCCATGCTTAGGAACACTTTGGTAAGACTATAGTAAGGGGTAAACATTACCTCTGTGTTCACAAAGCCAGGCTTTCAGATTGTAAGTTGATGGAAGAAGATAGGATGCTATAGAAAAGCTCAGTGGAAGGAAAGTCTGATTTCAAATCTCAGCTATCTTACTGGTAGTATGACCTTGGGCAAGTCTCTTGATAATCTCAGGGCTTCAGTTTCCTCATCTGTAAAACAAGGATAATTGTATATATCTACTCTACTTCTGAGCCTCAGTTTTCTATTGCTTCAAAATGGGGCTCATGATACATATAGAACTTTCCCTTAGGTATATTGGGAGGGTCAGAAGAGATAATTTATCATCTTCATAAATTGCTAAAAGTATTGCATATTGGTTATTATTGTAATTATTTAGATGAAGCTCCTTCTCCCCTTCCTCCCCCTTTCTTTCTTCCTTGGAATTAGGGTTAGGTCTGTCAACAACAGTTACCAGGATTTTGATTGGGTAGTAGATGTGAATAGCATGAACCTCAAAGGAGGATAAGTCACTGATTTTATAGTTGAGTTTGTTCCATTTATATTCATGCTTATGATTCTTACTCATTATTTTTCATATCCTCTTATAATTTTTCATGTTGTTGCTCCCATTCTCCTTTATAGAGTGGAAAAACAAAGAGAGTGGGACCATCATTAGTAATATATTATTAGACTGGCTATTTTTGCACTATTCTACCATCTTCTTTTAGTCTAGACCAGCCCATAGTCACTGACTCTTCTACGTTTTAATCCCCTTTTACGATCTACCCTTTGCAAGGGTTTTTTGGCTTGTGTCTATTTCCTCCCTAACTTTACCCTCCCTTTTAACCACCTCTTTCTGTTTCCCTCTTGACTTTAATGCATTTCTACACAAAACTATTTGTATGCATGTGTGCATGTGAGTGTGTTTATTCAATCATTTCTCTTCTGGTTTAGTTAAGATCAAGGTTCACAAGATTCTTACTTTTATCATTTCCTCTTCCATGTTTGTATAGTCCTCTTCAGACTCATCCCAAATTGCCTTCTCCTTCCTACTCACTTGATCCCTAAGATATTTCTTTATTTCCTCCCTTCCTTGTCTCTTTCAAAACCAATAAAGAAAAGAATGGAATCACACCCAGGACCTAAGTATGAATTTGTTTACTCTTTCTGTGACCCTGGAAGACAGGGAAACTCTCATTTCTCCACCTATTAGAAAAGGAGTACTTGGTCATATAAGCAACTGGTCTTCATTAAACTCAGGAATCCATAGATAGGTTTGAGGGGGTCTGTAATCTTGGATGGGAAAAAAATTGCATCCTTATTTCACTATGATTGATTTGCAATCCTCTGCATTTTATTCTACTCATTTAAAAGCATTATTTTGAGAAGAGGTGCACCCATAGGTTCACCTAGACTGCCAAGGAGGTCCATGACATAGAGGAGGTTAGAAATCTTGACAACTCCTTCCACTTTCTCAAATGCATTTTCCTTCCTAGGTTTCTCTTGTTTTCTTTGTTTTTCAAAGCTTCTAAGCAGCCCTGATCTTCTCATACTCTTCCTTAGGAATCATCCTCTGGTCTGTTAAAGGTCTTCCTTTATATCAGGTTAGCTTCAGTTTTTCAGGGTATGTAAGTGGTTGTAAGCCATTTTGTGTTGCCTTTTTGTCTATCCTATGCCAAGATTTCCTTTCCTCTACAGTTGATGCAACATAGATGTGTGTAATTCTGCATGTGGTTTCTTGTTATTGAACTCTTTTTTTCTGGTTATTAACAGTATTTAAAAAACAATATCCCTGGGAGCTCTGGATTTTAGCCGTGGCCTTCTGTGTGTTTTATTCAAATCTGGCTGATGGATTCTTTTTATTTGCACTCTGCAATCTGTGAAATAGATAGGTCTGGGAAGTTTTCTCTTCTGATTTCTTTTTTCTATTTAGTAGTGTTGTTCAGGAGTTCAATGATTCCTACACGATCTCTCCTTGAACTGTTTTCAAGTCTTTTTACTGAGAACAGATACCTCATGTGTTAGTCTTTTAATTTCTAACGTTACATGTTGTTTCTTGAATTGTTAAGTTCTGCTTGAGCTATTCCATTGTTTCAGGAATCCTATTTGAGCAACATTTGTCACTTTCTGTTCTAAAGGCTATTTATTCACCTTTGAAAGGAAGCAGGAAGGAATAAACATTGATGTACTTGCTGCGTGCCAGACACCATGCTAAATGCTTGACAAATATTATCTCCTTTCACCCTCACAACAGCCTTGAGGAAATGAGACAAATGGAGGTAAAGTGACTTGCCCAGAGTCACACTGTTGATATCTGAGGTCAAATTTGAATGCAATGCTTCCTGACTCCAGACCTATACCACTGAGTTATCCTTGATTCCTCATTTCCTCTCCCTTTCCTCTCTCCCCACACCTAATCAGTTGCCAGATTGTGCTGGCCCTTCACTCTCCTCACACAGCCACCCTTTAGTTCTCACCCCCATCAACTCTTACCTTGGTTATTGCCAAGGCCTCATCACTGGCCTCTTTGCCTACAATGTCTCCCCACTCTAGCATTTCCTGTCCAGCTGCCAAAGTGATCTTTAAGTCTAGATTTGACTTCATGACTCCTGTCCTCACTCAACTCTAATAACTCTCCTTTGTCCTTAGGCTCAGTAGAAATTCATCCCTAAGCTTTTAAAGCCTTTCACAACCAGGCCCCAGCTGAACTTTCTGGCTTCATTGGACACCTTTTCTCTGTTCCTCACCCATTCCATCTTCCATTTCACTAACTGTCCCTCACTTGGAGTATCCTCCTTCCTCACCTTCCACCTAGAGAACCCCTCCTCTCTCCTGCAGGATGAAGCTTGTTCACCATCTGTACATGAAGTCCCCTTAACTCCCCAACTGCCTGTGCCTTCCTTCCTCCCCTCCCTGCCTCATATTTCATTATTTTGTTTTAGTTTCTTTGTGTTTATTCTTTACATATTCTTTACAATGTCTGTATTGCCTTCTCCATGAGAAAGAAAGTTCTTTGCCAACAAAGGTTGCTTCATTCCTTGTATTTGTGTTCCCCATTCCTGGCACAGCACTTTAAATTTATCCAGTGATTGAGTGTATTCCAGGAAACTCTGCCTCTCTTAATGCAACCCAAAGTCTCAGCTTCAGTGGGGTGCCATGTTACCATAATAACTGTCCATTAAAAGCCCCATATCTTTTGAAGCACAACTGCTTTCTAACCATCACCCTCCCCGTATCTTGTACTTGTGGAATTGATTTTTTATGCCCAAGTACCAATTTTACATTTATCTCAATTGAATTTTATCCTATTAGATTCAACTCAATGTTTTAGCCTGTCAAGAGCCTTCTGGATCCTGACTCTTAAGCAGGGTATTACATCTCTCTGTCCCAGTTTTATACCATCTCTACATCAAGAGAAGCATGGTTATCTATGACTTTAAGTCACTGATCAAAATGATAAACAGCATAAGCCTCTGTCTACATAGATTTGGGCAAAAGAGCACTGGATTGCCAACTTTAGGCCTGGTCTGTTACTAACTCACTATATCATTTGAGGTAAATCCCTTTTTCTGCCTGGCCTATCTCTTTTCTTGGCTATATCAGAGAGTAGAAGAGAAATAATACGATGCTATTAGAAATATTGGTTGGATTCAGGGTGTGAAAGGCTTTAAATGCCAGACAGAAGAGATAGTGTTTGGTTCTAGAGTCAGTGTTGTTGTGGAGTCACTTTAGTCATGCCTGACTCTTTGTGACCCCAGTGGAGTTTTCTTGGCAGATAGTAGAGTGGTTTGTGATTTCATTCTCCAACTCATTTTACACATGAGGAGACAGAGGCAAACAGGGTTAGGTGACTTGCCCAGGGTCACACAATAGTAAGTGTCTGAGGCTGGATTTGAACTTAGGAAGATGAGTCTTCCTGACTTCAGGCTTGGTGCTCTGTGCACTATGGTGCTACCTACCAGCCCCTTCTAGAGTCAGTAGGGAGCCAATGTAATATATGGAGTGGGAGAATCATATTCCATCTCATCTATTAAATGAGAACGTTAGACTCTATAGCCTCTGAGACTTTTTAAGCTTCAACGCTATTTCTGGCATTTTATTGAAACTGGTGAATTTTGCTTAAACTGTGTCATTTCTTGTGCCAGTCACTCTTAGAAGACTCTGGGCTTCAAAGGGCTAGTCCTGCCACAGTGACAGCTTCATGTATTTCCCAGTCTTGTTGGGAGTCCTTTTATGATGCATGGCATATGCTTACAATATGGTGAGGGCATGGGATGGCATCTCCAACCATGGGACAGAGCAAGTGAAATAGAGAGGTTATTAACTTCCTGCTTAGCTATGGTGGCCCCCTCAGAAGACACAGAGTAACTTAACTTGGGTACCAGGTGGCAGTACTTGGTCCACCTTAACTCTCACCTTGTGTTGTAACCTATTGGGGGAGGGGTACATGCTCCAAGTCCACCTCAGTTCTGCCAATCCTTGCCATGGATTAGATAGCATTAGAAGTGCTTTGAACAATGAATATCGCCCATTTCTTCCATCTCTAAGGGGTCCTCCAGGGTGTAGACTGGTAATCTCTCCTCTGGGACCATTAGATTGACTTAACATTAGCATTCACCTTAGGGCTGAGGCTGGGGAATTCTGCTTGTTGGAAAATCCTTAAAAGCCTTATCTTCATCCTCTCCTCCAAGGCCATCTTCTCCATAGACTAGTCTGTTGTCTGCAGGTGAGCCTTCCCCTTTAGTGTGGGGTCAGGCCCCCTCCCTTCCTCTAGTCCTTACAAATTCCCCTGCACTTTGGCCTTCCTCTCATCCTTCCCTCCACCCCCACAGATTGATAGTAGACACTTTGCCTATGTTGCTTTGATTATGAGGCTAAATGTAGAGCAGGCAATTGATGTTCTGTCATCAGTGGCCAGTGACAAGGTACTGCCCTCCCATTGCCACAGATTTAGAGTCAACAAATTTCACTCACAAGCTCTGGAATGACTATCCTGGATCTCTGTACACACAGTCCCTCCAGCTATCTTAGGCGTTGGGGTCTGCATGTGTGTGAATGCATGCACATATGTGCATATGTGTACTCATGTGTGCATCTGTGCACATGGGCTTGTGACTAAGTCAGCCTTTTTGACATTCCAATTTGGTTTAAAACAAATACGTCAAAGAAAACTTGCAAAAGCACAGTGCCATTGTAATCCAGCCGAGACATGTCTACCCACTATACCAAGGGGAAAATGTGTCTGTCTGGAGATATCCGTGCCTCAGAGAGGAACTTTCATGTTCTCTCCCTAGCTCACAGGGAAGGCTTGCTTTAACATCATGTAAAGGGCTGTGAAAACTGTTATTAGACACATGCGCATGTCTAAAATAAGCCCGTGGGAAAAGATGCCAGCAGAGTTTGGCTGGTATTAGAGTATTTTGACATCATTTATTTGTTTAAAAAAATTCAAAGCATTTTTCTATTGAATAGTATGTCCTAGTTAAAATGAGGTGTTGCTACACTTTGGAATCCATCACAGCCATCTTTGCTAAGTAGGCAAGTGAGGAGACTGTTGGCCAGTGAGTCTACCCTCTTCCTTGTCCTCTAGAACTAGCCAGTCATCATATCCTCTTGATTATTTCTTCAAAGAATTTCCTAAGTCCATACCCATCCCTGCTGCCCTCATCCCTTCTCACCTGCACTATTGTAGTGAGCTCCTAATGGTCTCCCTGTCTTCAGTCCTCTCCATCCTCAGTCCTTCTTCTATATGCTGGCAGATAAATTTGTTATAATACACAGCCTTGACCATCCCTTCTGGAAACCTCTACTCCAGTTTCTGTACCATAAAGCCTCCTGGTTGTTGGTTGCTGAACAGGATTTATGGTCCCCTAGGGTAAAGGAGGCTTTGCTGTTGGCTTTGAGCTTGGCACAGAGCCTGGAACCTCACATGTACCTAACATTGAATTTCCTTTTTCTCTGTCTACCGCAATCCTGTGCCTCCTTCAAACCCAGCTCCCATCTTCCCTCCTCATGGGAAGTCTTTACTGAGCCTTCCTGCTCATACTTCACTCATTTGGTCAGGGTTTCAGGTCCTCACAGCTACTTGTTCTAGAAGGCTTCAGGGTTTCTATAGTGGTTAATCAGTCAGTCAGTTAGAATTTATAAATGCCTACTATGTGTTAGGTACTGTGCATCTCTGGTGACTGCTAAAAGCACCATGCCTTTATTCAGTATGCTTGAGCTCTCACTAGGGAAGGCTTGTGGCCTAAGTGGAGGCACTAGGGGTATGAGGGAGTAGGGGGCAAGGGAAGATGGCTAGAGAGATTAGGTTCTGGCTGGATCACTGGAGAGGAAAGCTCTACTATGGCCCAGCCAAAAAGACCTGGGCTAAGATGACCTTAGAGTCATGGCAAGAGAAAGGAAGGCTGGCCACACTGCCCCTACCTCTTCCCAATTTGACTGGAATAGCCAGGTCATCTCAAACCAGAGAAATTTTTGAGTCAGAGGCCAGGGAGTTACAGGGAGGGAGGAACCCCTCGAGGTCAGAGCTGATCCCAGTTTCTTACAGTGACCTGTGTATGGGGAAAAAATCAGGATTTGTTGTGCAGTAGTTGTCCAACAGAAGCCTTTGATAAAGATAGCATCCTGTGGTTGAGTTGCAGCAAATGTGAATTCAGAGGGAATCCACAAGCAGGTTTTCACTCATGAATGGCAGCAATTCTTGGAGCCTAGTTTCCATTTAGCAGGAAAAAGGTCCATTTGTGCCCTGCAGTAATTCAGGACAAGAGCAGGGAACCTTTATTCCAGGGGCTCAACTCCAAAAGGACTTGCAAGGAGGCAAGTCTTTCAGCACCAGGACTAGCTCCTGCAGTTGGAGAAAACTCTCTCTGTTAGAGGCACCATTTGAAAGTATTGGCCACACCTAAGGAGGGCCACTAGTTAGTTCTGGGGCCAGTCCCAGTTTCCTCACAAGTCACAGCTACCCAGCATTTCAGTTGGTGCCTCCAAGTTCTGTGGATTTCATAAGTACAAGGTGAAATTTTCCCCAATTATAGCTCCTTTGTGACTTGGTGAAGATCTCTGAAAGTTGCTACAACTACAAAATTCTCTCTCTAGGGCCACATCAGTGATTGGCTTCTCCAGATTGAGACAAGGCTGGTGGTCAGACAACAGAAATGCAGTCCCTTTTCAAGTCCTGTTCAAAGCCCTTCCAGTCAGACAAGAGCTGGCAGAGCCAATGATGGCCCAGACTTACTTCCCTACCACCCATGATGGAGAGTTTGGATATCTGGGGGTCTTACATTGTTTGGGAGCTCTACAGTCTCCAAAGATGCTGTATAGACAAAACCTCAAAATGTCTTGTCTGTGAAGTTGGCAGGTCAGGGATTCTCACCATTGTACAGATGAGGAGGCTCACCAAGGTAAAAAAAATTATCCAGAGTCATGAAGCTAATAGGAACGGGAGCCCACGGCTCCTTACTCCTACCCAGACATCTTTCTGCTACACTGTTCAATTATTCAGTCATCATACCTTTACCTTGGCCTCTAGCTAGAGGTGCCAGGCTCTGATTACTGAGCTTTTGTGTTGCCTTGCCGAAAACCAAGTCTCCGCAGATGCCTCCACACCATGCCCACTGATTCAATCTATGTCCTTCCAGCCCTTCTTTCTGGGTTGCCTTCCCTGTTAGAATGTAAGTTTCTTGAGGACAGAATCTATCTCACTTGCTTGTATTTGTATTTCAAGACCTCAGCACAGAGCCTGACACATAGTAGCTACTTGCTACAATAAATGATTTCCCCATTTGTCCATGCACATCCTCTCTGTTTCTAGCTGAAGCTTTTTTAGGAGACCAATTTTCTTTGCCACAAACTTGTGCTGTTTTAAAGCTCTCACTCATTTCAAGATTAACCCAAGGGGGTGGAAAGGAAAGTGGCCAAATTAAATCCATTTCCCTCCCTCTTCTCTTTGTCCCATCCAATCTCAAGTCTTTGTTCATATTCTCTTCTCTTTGGTAAAAGAAGACTTTAAGAAGGTGGGCAGTAGAAAGGCCTTCTCTGCTGCCCTTTCTTCCAGTCCTTTCATGGTAAATCTTCATTCTGCATCAGCATTGGCCTGGCTGAGTGGGGATTGTGACATTCCTCTCCCTAAGCTCTTTGGCACCAGCCCCCTGTGTGTGGCAAGGTTGGAGTTGGGGCTGGGGGCGGTGGTTGTCTTTGAAAAGGCTTGATTATAAGAAGGCTCACATTGGAGCATCAATTACGCCTCCACAGGATCTCATGCTCATTTTAGAGCTCTTTGAGGTCTCTCCTCTCCTGCACAGGATGGGGCAAGTGGATTTGAATGCATTTGGGCAGCACCAACCCATGCTTTGGTGTAGTAGGTGAGATATAGGAGGGAGCCCAAGGCAGATGGAGCTCCACGAGCCCAGACCTAGAGAGCTACGGAGGAAGAGGAGGCCCAATATGTCTTCCTGAGATTCTTTAGGCCACAATACCAGACTCAGAAAATTTCAGAGTTGTGAGGGGCTGTAGAGACCAGTCAGGGCAGTTCATGCCTTTTGAAGACTCTTCTCCATAGCATTCCAACAAATCATCATTCAGCCTTTACTTGAAGACATCCAGTGAAGGAGAACTTACCAACTCCTGAGGCAGCCCAGTTATTGGAGGACTTTTCCATATATATTTAGATCTACCACCTTTACTCATTTCAACCCTCTGGGGTCAGGCAGAACTAGACTAATTGCTTTTTCAAATAATGGTTCTCCAACCACCAAAAATAGACCCTGTGTCATTGCCCACCTCCCCATACCCCAGACTTCTTTTTCTCAACTGAATAGCCCCAGTTTTTTTTCAACCAATCCTCAGAGAGCACAGTTTTGTTAACCTTCTCCATCCTGGATGTTCTCCTCTGGGCACTCCCTAGAAGTGTGATACCCATCCCCCCAACTGAACCTCTACCTTACAATTTGGTCTGAGTAGAGCTATGCACAGTCTGTGGGGGGTGGTTTACTTTCAAGTCCTGGGAACCTTGGCTTTCTTACACCTTCACCTCCACCCATATTGTGTTGGCTTCTGTGAAGATCGAAATCCTCTAAAAGCCCCAGGTCCTTTGCAGAGAAGTACCCCTCCATCTTTTACTTAGGGAAATTATTTCTGAACCCAAATTTAAGACTTGACATTTACTACTATTCAATACTTTCACTGGATCTGATTCTTTTATCTGCCCCATCACAATCAGTTGCCCATCCAAAGTTTGTGCTTTCTGGCAAGTTAATAAGCAAGCTCTCTTTAACTTCTCTGAACCTCAGTTACCTCATCTGTAAAAATAAAGGGGAATGAACTAAGTGGCTTTTAAGGTCCCTCCCAGTTCTACATCTGTGATCTGTGCCTGTATCTGATTTATTGATGAAACTGTTAAATAAAATAAGGCCACATACAGATCTCTGAGACAGTCTCTCCCCAAGTTGACATGAACTCACTGTTAGACAGTCAATCAATTTAACCAATATTTTATGAAATGTCTCCTATGTGCTATTCTGAGGATACATAGAGAAAAAAATGGGACAGGGTCTGCCATCCCTCCAGAAGTTTGAATTTTATTAAAAGAAGAAACATGTACACATGCAAAATAGGGTTGATTTTTAGGGAACAAGGAGAACACCAGCTTCTGGGGGGATCAACAAAGACTTCATGTCAACAATGGTGCTTGACCTGGAAGGGGACTAGAGATTCATGGAGAGGTAGGTGTGGAGAGAGTGTACTCCAGGCATGGGGGAGCAGTCTGTACCAAGACATAGAGACAGCTAATAGGGAGAGTATTTGAGGAGAAGGAAGGTCAGTTTCGTTGCCCTATAGAACAGTGGTTCTCAACCTGTAGGTTATGTTTAATTCGTAACAATGAAAATACATCCTGCATATCAGATATTTACATTATGACTCATAACAGTAGCAAAATCATACTTATGAAGTAGCAACAAACATAATCTTATGGTTGGGGGTCACTACAACATGAGGAACAGTATCAAAGGGTCATGGCGTTAGGAAGGTTGATAACCACTGCTATAGAATATATAAAAGGTGTATGTGTGTCACTGGGTAGAAAGGCAAAGTGGCTGGAGAAGAGAAGACTTGGTGGGGCATGCTAGTCATGTTCCCATGTTTGAAAGAATCCCACTTGTAAGAAGATTTAACTTGTGAACAGAGCCAGAGCTCCCAGTGGGAGTTGGAATGAGGCAGATTGGGGCTAGAGGTCAGAAAAGCACTTTCTCCAAGTGTTGACCAACTGACTCACAGGGAGAGCTGGTCCAGAGTGGAAGGGGTGGCCTCAGGAGGTGGTGGGCTCCCCCTCACTGGGAAGTCCCAAGCAGCAGCTCCACCCTCAATTTGGACTGAGTCCTGGCCTCCATCCTTTCTGGACTACCCTCCAGCTCCTCTGGGATTCAGTGAAATAGGGAGTAAATCAGACACGTGAACAGACCCAGACACAGATTGATCAGTAAAATCTGCAGTTAAAAATTATATCACCCCCCTACCAACACACACACACACAGACACACACAGACGCACACACAGACACACATGCACACACAGACACATGCACAGACACGCACACGGTCACATGCACAGACATGCATGCAGTCACACACCTGCACACACAGACACATACGCACACACAGACACACACACACATGCACAGACACCCCTTACATTTGAGTAGTGCCAGACGTTTACAAAGTGGTTTCACCATGTTGAGGGACAGTGGGGCAGAGTGGTCAGAGTGTTGGGCATGGAGTCAAGAAGAGTTGAGTTCAAATGTGACCTCCAGGTCTTAATAGCTGTGTGGCCCTGGGAGAAAAATCACTTCACTTTTTAGAACATTAATTTTCTCATCTTTAAAATAACTTTATTGTGAACTTTAATCCTCAACAAATATATTTTAATATTCACAAAATACCAAAAATATTCCATTTTTAAAACTATGATCTTTACTTAGGTATCTGTATACACATGATGTTGTATATAACATACACTAAAACCCTTAAAAACTAATTATATGTGCGTGTGTGCATACAGACATTCCAAAAAGTAGTAACTCTCCAGTCCTATGGGAAGCATCACAGCCTCACCTCCTAGGGTTGGTACCAAGCTTGAATGAGATGATGCCTGTAAAGCAGGTACCCCAGGGATGCCAGCCTTGATTAACCTCATCACCATTCCTGGTGTCTTCATTCTAGCCTCAAAACTGAAGCACAGGCTGCTTTCTCTGATCTGTTCCCTGAGTCTGCTCCCCTACACTGAAGGGCTCCTCCCACCACAGGGGTGGGGAGTGGGGGTCTGATGACAGCAGGAAGCATGCCTCTGTCACTGTTGCTATCATTCCTCTGATTCAGAAACATTGAGTCACAGTCATTAAAATCCCCTCAATTATACCCTGCCTACTCCCATTTGAGTAGTGTGCTCTTTGGAGGAAGGATCCCACACTCATCCACATCCAGCTAAATGAGCCCATCAGTCAGCCCCCTTCCTGTCCTTGGCCCTTTCAGATCCAGAGATTAGCCTTGGAATGGTCAGGGTCCAGTTCTAGGGAGGATGTTACTTTGTGGTGCTTTGGGGACCCCACTTTCTCCCCTATGTCCTCTGCAGTTCTTTGAGGATCTAGCCTTTCATTGGCACAGATCTTCCCTGCTTGGGCACCAATCACTGGCACTCACTTGCTTTGTAGATTGCCTTTTAGAGAGCCTGTACCTGCAAAGTGTGCCCCAATGGTCCAGGATGGGGAGGAGCCCCTGCATACTTAGCTGGGATAGACCTTGGTGAAGACCAAGAACCAATAACCCACCAGAACTTGGAAGCTTTCTACATTAGTGGGTCAAGTCAGAGTTTGTACTTGTCTGGAATAGCCTTGGTGAAGTCAGCTCCAATTGACATTTAGTAAGCACTTACTCTGTTCCGGGTATGTGTGTGCTAGGTGCAAGCCTATAAATACAAAGGTGAAGCTCTCCCTGTCCTGAAGGTGTTTATATATTATGGGGAGAATTATAATATGCCAAAAATCATGCAAAGAACATTGCCAAGGAAGAAAGTGCTAATATCTGGGCAAAGCCAGGGCCAAATTCCCCCAGGAGGTTAGCTGAGCCTTGGAGAAGGATGAGGATTCTGTGAGAGAAATGAGTGAGAACGTGAGAAGGATTTATAGGAATGTCCCAAGCAGGATCTGTAGGAAATGCTATAGCCAATAGTCAATTGGCCACGGACAATTTGGAGGATAACTAGCAGCATGACTGTGCTCAAGGGTCAAGTTCAGGAGGAAGCCCACGGGCCCCTCCACTTCCTAGTGTGGCATCTGAGGAAGTCTTTAATGTTGGAGGTTTCTTCTCATGCCACTGGAAGCCAGTGTTGTTCATATACTACCTCCCAGTCCCTGGGAGCAGCTGAGCAATGAGAAGACTGCCACTGGCTGGGACTTCTCATCAGAATGTCAGTGTGGCTGTTGCCTGGCATACATAGCAGAAGGAGAAGGTCTCTGTGTAATAAGTAGCTATGGAGGGGAAGAAACTTTCCATAGGCATCCATCCTTTCAAGTTTTCATGGTTCAGTTCTACAGAAAAATCTTCCAGCTTTCCAACTGTAGTGCTGGGAAATGGGTGTTATTCTGACCCTAGAGAGAAGCAGGTGGGTTTGGCATTCAGTATCCCTATGAGCCAGGGTCAGACTGGCACATTCCTAGGCTCTCTCAGATGGGCAGTATAATTCTATGCCATTTCCTTTAAAGCTCACTGTGTCATTCTAGTGTCATGGGAGGGATGCTGGTCCATCACCCTCTGCTTGCCTGACCCATCCTTCATATCTGGTACCAATCCATTATCTTAGTCACAAGGGCTCTTATGGAAGTCTCCAATGGGCAGTGAGTTTACTCCGGTATTTGAGGGGCAAATAGTAAATCCTTCCTGGTCTAAGTAAAACGCAGCAAAATGTGAAGTTATAGATGAGCTTGGAGAATTATTTGGTTTCCATAGTAACTGTCAACTGGGTAAGTATATGGTAGGTTCCTTGTGGTGGCATGGGGTAATTACAGCCATCAGGGTAATTGCAGGGTAAGTTTTCCACAAATACAAAGCATCCCCATGATAGGACCTGTCTCCTCAAACAGTTCAGGTTTAGCATTTCATTTGTGACCCGGTTACAGGATCCAACAGTCCCTCAGAAGTTGTATTATACTTCCTGGCCCATGACCAAGACATATCTGTGCTATTGTGCACACAGAGCACAGTGTGAGGATTTCATTCAATCATTTAAATGTGAATCCTTTTGGTCCTTGCCTCCTTGGCTCACTCCATGCCCCAGGCACCCAGAACATAGGTACACACAGAATCCTTTCCAAGTCCAGGCAGCAAGATAGCCCTTGCCATGAACCTCAAGCCCCATGTACTGGGAATGATAGGGTGTAGAGTCTGGACCAGCAGTCTACTTACTGTCTTCAGCTGGTAGCTGGGGTTCTCATGGATTCTATTCTTCTCATCCTCAGTGACACATACACTATCATGCATATTGAAAACTATGTTTTATCATTGCCTCTCATCACAGTCATTTCTGTGAAAAGAGTCTCTCCATCCTCACTTCCAGGATGAAGCTTCTGGGGGACCAAAGAACAGTTAAACCCAAATGGCCCATGCAGTGAGTATGCAGAACTCTACCCTGGGACTCCCCCAGCTCTTTTCTATGAGACAGGGGATATATTTTGCTCTTTATTCTTCCTGACCAGCACTGGTCATTTACATGATGCATATTTTGGGATAGCACATTGATAGTGTTTCTCATTTGGTTCTACACAGACCTTGGAGGGGTAAGGAAGGGAAAGTACTAAGATTTTCCCTCTTCCACCCACTCTACTGTCTTTGGAAAAGCAATGAGAGAAATGGGTCATGAGATAAGGGCTCTGGAGCTGGAAGGATCTTTAGAGATTGCCTAGTCCAACCCTTTCATCTTGGGGGTTCACACAAGTGGATGGAATCTTAGCTCTAGAGCTGGGATGGATTCTTAAGGCCAAATAGTCCCTCATTTGCCACATGAGGAAGCTGAGGTCCAGAGAGATAAAAAATACTTTGCCAAGGCCAGTTATTCAAACAGCCTGTGCCAGACCTGGTGCTAAGTGCTGGGAATACAATGAAAATAAAAGACAAAATGAAACAATTATAAAAAGAAATCACCACTGTCTCTGCGCTCCAGGAGTTTGAATCATAATGGGAGAGACAATATGCAAAGAGGTATGTACAGATAAGATGTGCCCAGTAGAAGTGGGAAGTAAGCTCTGAGGGAGGTCTCTAACAGTGGGGGCTCAGTGACAAAAAAGGCTTCTCACAGAAGGCAGACTTTGAGTTGAATCTTGAAAGAAGCAAAGGAAAGTGGGAGGTTGAGAGAAAGAAACAGAGCCTCCGAGGCATGGGGGCCATCCAGTGAAAGGCACAGAGGTGAGGGGTGGAGGGCGAGGACCATCCAGGAGGCTGATATCACTGAATCACAGAGTGCATGGGCATGAGCAAGGCATAAAAAGACTGGGAAGGCAGTCTTTGGAAAGGGTTTAAAAAGCCAAGCAGCATTTTCTCTTTGAATTTGGAGCTCATAGTGTTTTACTGAGTGGGGTGAGCAATGTCATACTTGGACTTGTCCTTTAGAAAAATCACTGTGGAAGCTGGGTGAAGGAGGGAGGGAGGAGAGACTTGAAGGAGGTAGACTGATCATAAGACTATTGCAGTAGTTGAGGAATAAGGTAGTGAGGGCCTGAATCAGGGTAGGGGCCATGAGAGTGGAGAGAAGAGACCCTATGCAAGACATTTCATGAAGGTAGAAGCAACATAACTTGACTTCCAACTGGATATGTGGGGTGAGCATTAGTCAGGAATGGGTGATTGGGAGGGTCATAGGGAATCTGGGAAGGGAGGGATTGGGGAAAGAGATAGAGTTCAATATTTGGACATGGTAGGTTTGAGATCTCAACAGAATATCCAGTTTATCTGATAAACAGTTGGCGATACAAGACTGGAGTTCAGGGGGGAAGGTAGGATGCCTTTTTAACTTGAGGAATCATGAATATAGAGATTCTAATTAGAACCCATGGGAACTAATGAAATCAGATAGCATAAGACAGAAGAAAAGAGCCAGGACAGAGACTTGGAGGACAACCATAGTTGGTGAGCATTCCCTGCAAAAAAAAAAAATTCATCAAAGGAGACAGAGCAGGAGTGTTAGACATGTAGGAGGAAAGCTGAGAGAGAACATTGGCATTGAACCTAGAAAGAAGAGAACATTCAGAGAGAGGGTCATCAACAGTGGGAGAAACTGCAGAGAGGTCAAGAAGGCTGAGGAATGATCAAAAGGTCTTTGGATCTGAAAATAAAGAGATCGTTGTCAACTTTGGGGAAAGTAACTTCTGCTAAATGATGCCAGCAGATGGCAGAAAGTTTGGAGTTGAGCTAAAGGAGAAGTAGAGGCATCTGCTCTAGCTAGTTTTCTTGAGGAGTTTAGTCTCAGAGTGGAGGAAAGCTATAGAATAGTAGCTAGTAGGGGTGGCCAGCTCAAGTGAAAATGTTTTCAGAATGGGGGAGAGATGAGCATGTTTGTAGACATGGAAGGATCTGGTAGACAGGGAGAAGTGGAAGATTGGCAAGAGTGATGATGATAATGGGGAAAATCTGCTGGAAAAGATGAGGATGGGGGGATCAAGGGTGCATGTGGAGGCAAGGAGAAGGGTGTCCTCTTTACATGAGACAGGGATGAAGGTCTGAGTGATATGAAAAGATAAAGAGGAATATCAAGGGCATCCTCAGAGAATGGCCTCAAGTGTGTCAGGGAAGTATGAGGTGACATTCTCAACTGGCAGGGTAAGAGTCAGAAGAGTCCTGGGAGCTGTGAGGAGAGATGAGCTCTGGAATAGCCTCTGTATGGCATTCCAAGCCCTTCATAACCCCTTCCCCCCCCCCTTTCCTATATCTTGTCCCCTCACTCCATTCTACAAAACCTTCCATCCAGAGACACTGGCCTCCTTGGTTTTCCTCAGCTTCATGCTATGGGCCTCTTCTCTGATTTCTCTTCTACCTGGTGTGCTCTCCCTCCTCACATCTGCTTCCTGGCTTCTCTGCTTTCCTTTCAGCCCACCCTGTAGGAGAAGCCTTTGCTGATGCCGCTCTCCTTCCCTCTCCTGATTGTCTCTTATTTATCTTGTAATATACCTTTCTGCACATGGTTGTTTGAATGTTGCCTCCTCCATTAGACTAAGGTCTCTTTGAGAGCAGGAACTGGTTTTTTGTTTGTTTTGATTTTACCTTTCTTTCTATCCCCAGTACTTAGCACAGTTGTAGGCACATAAAAGGCGTGTGATAAATGCTTGTTTACTGGTGAATGGGACAGGGAAGAATGGATGAGCCAGGGTATAAATTCTGGCTCTGTAACTTCAAACCTACTACTCTCCATGGTAGCCATACAAAGAAGGCCCAACGTGCATAAGGAGAGAAGGTACGTTCCTATATGAGAAATGAATGACTGTACAACTTGTCCTGTCCTTCATTCAGTCATTAAGAAAGCAAGGATTTAAATGTCACTGCCTCGAGACAGCTAGGTGGTGTAATGAGTAGAGCATTGGCCCTGGAATCAGGAGGACCTGAGTTCAAATCCAGCCTTAGAGACTTGACACACTTACTACTTATGTGACCTTGGGCAAGTCACTTAACCCCAATTGCCCTCCAAAAAGCAAAATAAACAAGCAAACAAACAAATAAATAAATAAATAAATGTCACTGCCTCTCACTTCATTGTCAGTGCCCCAATCTAACCTAAAATCATTCAGAGTTCTCTCTTGGTTGGTGTGTCTTCTCAATTAGCTGAGTGCCCTCTGTACTTTCCACCTCTTTTACAGAGAGACAACTTTAGACTTGAGGTGAGGACAGTATTCCTGACAAGGAGAGCTATCTCAAAGCTCCATTTAGGAGAGGAATGGGCTTTATTATTCTTCTTGTCAGGGGCTCCTCTTCACTGGAAGTTTTCAGGCAGAGGCTGGATGACCCTTTCATAGAGGATGTCACAGAGGGAACCCTTTGTCAAGTTCATGTTGGGACTGAAAATGACACTCAGATAAAAAGTAAAAGAATCTATATGAAGAAAATATTTACAAAATCTCTTTTTTATATTGGCAAGGAATTAGAAAGTGAGGAGATGCCCACCAATTGGGCAATGGCTGAACAAGTTGTAGTATGTAATTGTGATAGAATACTATTATTCTGCAAGAAATGGTGAGTAGGGGGGCAGCTAGGTGACATGATGAATAGATCACCAGCCCTGGAGTCAGGAGGATCTGAGTTCAAATTTGGCCTCAGATACTTGACACACTTACTACTTATGTGACCTTGGACAAGTCACTTAACCCCAATTGCTTTGCCTTTTCCCCTCCAAAAAACACCAGACCAAAACAAATCAAAGTCCAGAGTGGGCCTGAACCACACATCCAAATAGAACTGTGAAATCATTATCAAAATAAATAAAAAGGTGACAGAACATAGATAATATAACATTTTTAAAAAGAAATGATGAGTAGGATGATTTCAGAAAAACCTGAAAAGATTGATGTGAACTGATATAAACTGAAGTGAGAAGAACCAGGAGAGCATTGTACTTGGTAACAGCAATATTGTAAAGTAATCAACTGTTATTGATCCAAGGCAGCTCCAAAGGACCTATGATAAAAATGCTATTTATCTCCTATTAAAAAAACTGAGTATGAATGCAGATTGAAACATAGTTTTTAAACTTTATTTTTCTTGGTTGGTTTTTTTGGTCTGTGTTTTCCTTCACAACATGACTAATATGGACATATGTTTGGCATGACTGCACATATATAACTTATATCAAATTGTTTGCCTTTTCAACGAGGGGAGGAAGGGAATATGGTACTTGGAAGTTTTGAAAGAGAATGTTAAAATTGTTTTTATATGTAATTGGAAAAAGTGATACATTTTTTAAAAAGAAAATGATACTCAAGAAATGAAGCTAAAATGGTTCTGAGACTTGAACCAATTAACAGCAAAGAAAGCCCTGCTAGAGTCTGAATTCTCTGCTGTTGCAATGGTGGTCTAGGGTCAACTTTCAAGATGACTCAGGGAGAGGAAGCCTAAAATAGTGGAAGAGGCAGGAATGTTCTGGTCTTAATTAAAGAAGTGACTAAGAAGGCATGTGCAATAGCTATTGATCCTACTGCCTATTTATTTATTACTCTGAAGTCTAAATGAGAGTGGCATGTGTGATTTTTCAGGGCACTTGTGATGAAAATACAAGACAGGGCCTTGAAATAGGACAGCTTTTTAGAACTGGCCACACCTTTGGAGTAACACAATTGTGTAAAAGGGGGAAAAATTCAATTTGCTTTGCTGCTTGTTGAGTATAAAGAAGCATAAGTTGACTTGATGGAGCAACATGCAGCCAAAAGTCCCTGTTCCTCCCCAGGCTTTCAGCCATCCCTGCTTTCATAGCCTAGTCCTTGATAGTAACAGCCAAAATGTTTTTGAGCAGTGACTGTCTGATTATGGCTAGGCAGAGGGGCACTAAAGGAGGGTCATTGAAGTTACTCCACACAGTTGTGGAGGGCATGCCATGTTGAGTCCAAATGGGAAAGATTCCCTATAGATGGTGAGGTCCTCCAGAGGTTCCCCTTTGCCTATACAAAATAGGATACCAATTTTATCAAACCCCTCAACACTACCGGTGTTCCTCAATGAGATCCATTACCACACCAAACACATGTCACAATCCACTCTGAAACAACAACAAATAATGAAGAATGTATATGGCTTGGATTATAACATGTAGTTTCATGGGTAGCCCACTGAGTTAGTCCATGAGTGAAGATATCCAACACAGGTAGAATATTTGGACAATGAGCTACAGAGAGAAATGAATGACCATGTAAAAGAGGAAGCTCAGTCATGTTTGGGAGGACACCATAGTGAAATCAGGGATCCCCAGATGCTACCTTCCACCAAAGTCTGTCTTTTCAATTCCAACATTATGCTAGTGATGTTATTGGGCTACAAGTCATGGGGCTCCATAATCTCAGAAGAATGCAGATGTCAGGTGACCCACAGTACACTGGAAGTGTTCATGATAGGTCTAAATAGACTGAAGACAGGCCATAAAATATATCCTCAACATGAGAGGCGAGCTGGATTTGGAGCAAGAGAATCTGGGCTTTTCCTATTCCTACAGCTGACTATGAGTGCAGATTTAGTGGCCTTTTAATTTTGGGGGGCCTTGTTGACTTCATTTGTGAAAGGAGGCTTTGGATAGAATGACTTCTCAGGTCTCTTCCAGTTCTCAAGTTTGTTCCTATGATATTGGTCCAGAAAAGGCTGGTCTTGTAGCAAGTGAGAGAGAGCTATCACCTGGATAATGTGAGGACTGCATGGTGTCCATGAGTCAGCCTCCAGGATGCTGGAGAGTTCCTCCAAATAGATGAATGATGAGAGACCTGGACAAGCAATTCCCAGGATAAATGAGATGGTGGGTAGAGAGGGGGCACAGGAGAGGAAAGACCTGTGAGTTCTTCAGCATGAGCTTGGGTCCATCCAAAGTCTTGGCATGTGTTTCCAAAGCTGGCCAACTCCCCTTTAGCTGAGTCTAGTGCTGTCCCATTTCTACTCTGAGTTAGCATTTCCTGGGACTGACCAATTTGTGGTCCTCATTCCCTCCATGGCTCTCGTGTTTTTCCACTCTGTGCTTGAGCTGTCTTGGCTGTTGCCTCTTTGGAATGTGTTACAGCCAGCATGTGCTATTGAGATCCCATCTTTCTGCATCTGCTAACAACAGCATTCACCTTCATTGTACTTGTTACCTGCACGGCAAGGTTAAATCATAAACTGTGGAAGGTGAAGAAACAGTCTGGAGGTTGGAAGCATATCAGGACCACAGCCTGACTTTGGTTCCTTTGAAAACACTCCAGATTTCTTGCCAGAAGAGCAAACCCTAGTGTGTGCTTTATGGGGTGGCCATTCCCCCAAATCCCTAAAGGATTTCAGACTCATTGGCTTGCTCAATGGCTTGTCCTTGAGAGGACCTGGATACAGATCTCACCACTGACAGTTCCTGCCTTTATGACTGGGGGCAAGTCTCATCCCCATCCTGACCTTCAGTCTCTTCATCTGTACAATGAAGATTGAACAAGATGGCTTCTGGGGTCCAGAGTTACTACTAACGTGAGCCCTACTACTGGTGTGATCTTTGCCTTTGCCCAGGCTGTCACCCATTCTCTCTCTCAGCATCCAAAATTTAGAACACCTATGCCTGCTCAAAACTTGCCTCCTGCCTAAAGTTTTCCCCAGCAGTTGCTTGTCTCTCACCCCTTGTATCGTCGTTTGTTGTTCAGTCATGTCTGACTCTTTGTGATCTGTGGGGCACAGCACACCAGGCCCTTCTGTCCCCCACTATCTCTCAAAGTCTGTCCAAGTGCCTGGTCGCTGTTTCCATGACACTATATGTCCATCCATTTCTGCCATCCCCTTTTTCTTCTGCCTTCAATCTTTCACAAGACCAGGGTCTTTTTCAGTGAGTCCTGTCTTCTCATTGTATGGCCAAAGCATTTGCTTTGTGTTTACTATGTGTGTTTTTCTATTTGTCATTTGGATATTTGCTATTTGTGTTCATGTTGTGTCCCTCCCCCCAGGAGAATGATGGCTTCTTGAGGGTAGACCCCATTTCCTTCTGGTCTTTGTAGCTCCAGTACCTAGGACAGGGCTTGGTACTTAATAAATACTTTCCAAATTGTTGATTTGAATAGGGCAACAATTACTCCCTTCTTCAAGGCCTGACAAGGTATGAAAGCAACCAGAGGAGATATGCTTCCTCAGCTGTGTTCCCTCCCCTCCCATTCTCCTCCCACACCCATGACTAGCAATCAAGAGGCTGCCCTGCTGGTAACAATCCCCTATAATTAAAGTATCTGGCTGGCCCAAAGCAGGGTGAATGAAGGTGGTGCTAGGCTCTGCTCTAAGAGCTATTTACACTCACCTTCAGGGCAGGGTACAACCCCATTATCACAAACCTGGCTTCCGATGGATCTGAGTCTTTTGGGTGATGGACACTGACTCAGTTGTCCCAAGACTGACTTTCCTTATACTTTGGGCTGGCTAGCATGCTCATCCAAGCCTTGCTGTCATGAAGCACTTGACACAAGACTGCTGTTCAAAGAGAAAAGTCTGGGACAGGCCATGTGCATAGAACTCAGGATACAAGTCAGGCCATTCCTGGGGTCTTGTTAGCCTATTACTAAAAAGGCCTTGATTTGTTCCATTTTGGGCTACTTCTAGTTTTTACAGAACTGGAGAATTGGAAGGAAACATAGTGTCCATCTAGTTACAGTCCACCCTGGTAAGGCATCACCTAATCCAGCCACTTGATGGCAAACTTCCCCCACAGTGCTTGCAAGGGGTAGGGGTCAGCTACATTTGACTTTGGAGTCTAATTTGGAGAAAATAAACAGAAAACCAGTGATCCAAGCAGTTGTCCTAACCACAAGAAAGATCAACATGAGCCATTATGGGGACTGATAGTTTTAAAGGCCCTTCTGGGCAGACAGTGCCATGTAGCCCCACCCCCTTGCCCCAGATATACACAGTCCCATACTGAAGGATACTCCATACAACATGCAATGGAAAGAGCTCCAATTTTGGACCTTATTATCAACATGCTGAACCTGGGCTCAAAATAGTGCTGGGGATGATATGACTATAAAACTTAATCCCCTTCAAAAATGGAACCCCTTAGTTTTCCATACTCATGGCAACATGGTGCTGGACTCAAAACCAGGGAAGCCTTGGAGTTTGTGCTCACTATCTCTGTGATCCTGGGAAATCACAGAACCTCTCCAGGCTTCCATTTTTTTCATCTACAAAATGGGGGCAATAATAGCTCCTCCCTCCCAAGGTTGTGTCCAAAGGAGGGGCTGTTACCCATCACAGTGGAGGGAGGTTAGAAGGTAGCTGGATAGGCTGAGATCACTTAACGTCATCTAGGCAGTAATTCACATGATCAAAAGTCACCCGGTGTGGATCTGGAAAGGCCCTCCAAGTCTTCTTTAGAAGACTTTCTTAACTTTATAGGTGAGGGCTTTGAATGCCAAGTTGGCGTTCTCCTGATGGGAAAACAAGACACACACACATACACACACACAGACACACACACACACTAAATACAGGGCTGGGAGGGAGGAGAGAATTAACAACAGCAGAAATCAGAAAAAGCCATTTGTATGAGGCAAACTTCAATCAGAAGTCAGGGTTCTAAGAGTTAAATGTGGGGAGTAAATGTGTTCCAGGCATGAGGAACAGCCTGGACAAAGGCAAAGCAGTGGGAAACGGAGCATTATGCATGAGAGAAGAACATTAAGTGGACTGTTTGTCTGGAAGAGAGTGTGGGAGGGAGAGTGATGTATAACCAGCCTGGAAAGAGAGACTGGAACCAGACTGTCTCTTAACCTAGAAGCAAGACAGAGCCACTATTTTCAAATGAATGTTGAAATTCTTTTTAACATTTACCACTTACTGTGAGCGCTGAGGAACATTCCATCCATGACAGATGAAGAAGCTGTTATCATGAGACACGAGGTCTTTCACACGCAGACACAGACACAGACACAGACACACACACACACACACACACACACACACCAAACCCACCCTAGACATCCACAATACCACAGCCAAAGAGAGTGCTTCCTGCTTGGAGTGTGCCTGGGGAAGGGAGGAATATTGGTCTTTGCTTCCCCCTCCCCCTTGTGCTATTTTTGGAAAAATAAAAAAAGCCAAACCCCAGATAAGTGGTATGCAGCAGCAGTATCCAAACATGACTCCCAGAGGAAGCTTGATATGAAGCCTAGCCCAGGGTCCCTTCCTTCAGTAATGCTTCACAGTGAAGCCCAGAGCCCCTGAAGTGGTAGCTGAGAGGAGGGCTCTGGAGGCCAATTGCCTCATTCCTCAGAAATATGTTTACAACATCACTCTCTCCATGTCATGCCTTCTGCCCATAATGAGGCTCAAAGCTGTAACCAAGACAAGGCAGTCAGACCTGTGTCCTAGGGCTGCAATTGAGAGGGGATAAACATGGGCACTCTTCTTCATAACTAACTCTTCCTACCCCGCTGAATTCTTCATAATTTTTCTTGTAATATTTTCATATCAGGAACCACGGGCTTAATTTGAAAACAAGGTTACTTGACTGGACCACATTTATGCTGCTGTCCCAGGTGTCAAGATTCCTAGTCATGGCTTTGGTGACACAATTTTACTTAAAACCAGCTTGGTGGGTTTTGTTTCCACTATAAAGAAGTAGGAAAAATTAGTCACTTCCTTGACTATATTTCTATCAACAAAGACTCATGGGAAGTCCTTCCACTTTTAGGTTCTGTATTATCAACAACCATCTCCTTGCCTGACATATAGGATCATATAGGTAGAGCTTGAAGGAACCTTGAAGCTATCAAATTTAATACCTCCATTTCACAGATGTGTAAATTGAGGCATTTAATGGTTCCCAAAGTTGCATAGCTAATCCAGGGCAAACTAGGGAGCATAGGTTCATAGACTTAGAGATGAAGAAAGCTTAGAAGTAATCTAGTCCAACACCATTTCACAGATGATGAACCTGAGGCACAGAGAAGTTTAGTGACTTCCCCAAAGTCACACAGACAACAAGGGAGAAATCCAGATCCCCTGACTCCAAGTCCTATACTCCTTTCATTCTATATGCTGCTTCCCTGGAGTAACCACTTAAATGCTCAGACTGATTGATTAGGTGACGGTGAAGAAGCAGCAGGGGTCCTGAAGGCCTGAGAGCTGGCCAAGGTTCTGAGCTTGGTCTCTTTCTCTGCTTTTCTCTTCCTCTGCCTGTGGTTGTTCTGTGGGCTAGGGTCTTCCATAAGAAGTGTCCAAGGTGTGCTGAATGAAACCCCAGTCAACTAGTCAGTCAGCCAGCAAAGCTTTATTGAGCACTTACTATGAGCCAGGCCTTGTGCTAAGTACTGGGGCTACAAAGGAAAAGCACCAATGATAACTGCCCTCAAGGAGCTTCCAATCTAACGGGGGAGCCCACTTGTGAAAAGCCAGGAACATACCAAATACATAGAGAATGGCTGTAAGGTAACTGTAGAGAGGAAGACAATAGGAGAGGAGTGTTCAGCAAGTTAGAATAGAACAGATTTTGGGGGAGCTGGGTGTCCACTTTAGCAACTTTCCACATACTGTGATTACTGAGTTGGCAATAGGAAGCTGGATTCCCAATAGACCCTCATCGTTCTGGATAAGCTTTTTGGTTGTGGGGCTGGATTCAAGAGGAAAATATAGACTTTTAAGCCTCTTCCCTGATGAAGGGTTTCCCAGGTTACTTCAATGGCCAGGGACTACAATGGGGGCCTGAATGAAAGAATTCTCTGATATATTATTGCAGGAGATAATCCTTTATGCCTCATCTCCTCCTCCTTCCCTCTTCAATCATCTGTAGGAAAGTCTGGCTTTCCTCATTGCTAGCCCTATCTTCTGCCATAGCTGGACTACTGAACTGCCCTTTACCTGGACATTTGGCTCTGCCATAGATTGCTGTAACCATGTAGGACACTCTTGCTGCCCTTTCACTGTTGTTTATAATTAAATTCTAAATCCCAGGCTAGGCTTCACATCAGGTTTCCCCATGAAGTTGGGATTGGATACTGCTGTCGTGCACCACGTTGCACTTTTGCAAATCCAAGGAATGTTTTTAGCCATGAGACACACAGTGATATTAACTCTAATTCGAAATCCCTGTAGATGGGACTGAAATATAACTCTCTGCCTTGTCATGGGTATTTTAATCCTATTTTCGAGCCCTTGAATGTCTGTCTGGCTTTATGGAAAGAAAGTGCCATCTAACTTGCTGAAGGAACAGCCCATATGGTTTCTATTTTCTTTCTATATGTGATGAAGTAGGAGGGAGAAGATGTCTGCTTTACTTTCCCTTCCAATCAATACTCATCTTGATGACCTTGGGAGAGTCTTTTCTTGCCTGTACACCTTTGACTTACTGGTTCATGATATGGAGTCAGAAATACTTGCATCTCATTTATCTCCCTGGATAAGTGCTGGGATAATCACAAAGGTTAAGACTACCTTTCCCATGGGCTTCCACTGGCTTTGTATGGGGCAGCCATGCTTTACTCCAGATGAAGTCCTATCTTCAGCTTGGGTTTATTGGATTTATCATAAATTTAGAGGAGGAAGGGACCATTGCCTTTTATATTTGAGGAAATTGAAGTGGGGTAAGAGTACTCTAGCATAAGTTGGAACACTTACATAGGATGGTAAATATCCCTCCCTTCCATCTTTCTGTGGTGGTGCTTTGCCAACTCATGACCTCCTTGGAATGGGTTCAGTTCATAGTCCTTCTATGTCTTCTTATCCTATGTCATTATCACCCACACCCTCTCATGAGACATCCAAGGAAGAGTCATGAAATGCTCTGGAGGATTTCCTCTAGAATTCTTCAAGAGTCTGTGGATCTTGGCTCCTCGCTGGGGCTGCCCATCTTGTCCTTCACATGCTGCATGGTTGTCCACCTCAACTAAACAGTTGTGGATGTCTTTAACAATGTCACATGCTCCCAGTTTTTATATGGAAGTCACTGTTGGTAATAGCAACATGCAGTTGATAATATCAATATGTAGTATTTTGGAGGTCAGTTCAATGGGCCCAATGTCATCTTCAAATGGGAGCATTTGGAAAACCTCCTCATGGTCAGGAACTTTCTTTCATTTGGATTTTAAGGAAGAAATCCTCCATAGCCCTGGTGAATATCTTATGTATCTTATATGAGCATATGTCACTGTTTTCTGTTTCACTGGCAGTTAAAACTCAAGTCCACAAGCATACCAAGTACTCTACAAAGTGTCAGGAGTACAGATATAAGCAAAAAGAGAGTAGCTATCATCAAAAAGTTTATATTCTAATGGGAAAATAGAAGGAAGTGAAAAGAAGGGAGGCAGGGAGAAAGAAAGTGTATGCTATGGCATTTAAATATGGAAAGTCAAGAGTAGAAAGAATGAGAAGAGGAGGAGATTGAGCATAGCTGGCTTGGCCATTTCCTCAAAATGGAGGTTTCACTACATACTCTGAAAACTATAGTCAGTGCAAATATAGCTCTCAGCCTTGCAATGGACATTTTAATCAGCCTTGCCATCCTACCTGAAAAAGATCAAGAATTGAACAATGCCTAGATTTGTCTGGCAGCTGGGAGGCCAGCCCATTCCATGAGTCCTTGAGTACATACATCTTGGACATGTCCTGATGTCTGAAGACAAACTGGACTTGAGATTGAATTGGATGGTGAGAATGGGCTAGATAGGATTTAGTAAACTACTTCATGGTTCCAATCACCCCAAACTGTAAATTGTGCATCACACCAATCAGATGAGGTGACTTCAAGGGAAGAAGAATCTTTCAGGATGAGAAAGCTGGTGGGGAATGGGGGAGAAGTCCAGAGAATCACGAGCAAAGCTGGGAGAGAAGTTAAGAAGGATTATTAAACACAGTACTATTTGTGGTTGCATCTGTCATAGAACTGTGTCTCATTTGAATACACCTTGATTGAACAAAGCCTTGAAATCTGCTTTTCATCCTTTTGAGATATTTTGTTCTAATATTAATGGGGATATAAGATCTTCCCCACCCATTAATAGGCCGCACATGGTGACCATTAAGGGTAGCTTGATTAGGAGAGGCTTGTTTTTCAGGAAGGTCCACACCTTTTGTTACTTTGACCCTGAAGAAGTGTATATGTACTTTGAAGTTGGCATTTTGCTTTGGGGTTCACTCACTGTAAGAAAGGTCTGGTGATTTGACTAGATGTGACTCTGGGTAGCCATTAAGGAGCCCCCCCAGTTTTGAAAAACCCAAATGTTGGTGTTTCTGTCTCTGGTAACTATGTATGTAGTGCCTTGGTCAGACATTTGGATCTGTCTGTTGATCTGTGCTAATTTCTCAGACAGAATCCCTGTCTGTTGATCTTTTTTTCCACTTGTATTTTGTCTGTTTTCTTTGGATTTTCTCTGAAGTTCAGGGTGCTGAGTTTACCTCTGAACTAATGAATATAATTTTAAAAGATTGTTGACCCCTTAAACATCTATCTTTCCTAGTAAAGCAGATTTAAGAACCTGTGCTATCAGCCGTCCTGGGGATGCCAGTGTGGTTGCTATTACATTTGTAATCCACAAATAGGAGGAACATGAACTTATATTTTTTACACATTGAGTTGTATGAGTGTAAAAATGTGGTCAGATGTAGAACGTCACCTGTGAAATCCTTACCATTTACTTCATAAGTTTCTGTGAAAGATAGTTCTGATCTACATCATAACAACTTTATGAAAGAGTATGTCAGTCAGGAGTTCCTGTTGCCTTCTTTAGTTTTCAGGTTTTTTAAATAGCATCTCTGGTCTTTACCATTATTTGGTCATTTTCTCTCTCTTTAAGATATTTTGAAAATAGGTGCCTAGGAGCTTTAAAAATTTGGTGCTTCCAATATGGATTTCTTCTGAATGAATTCCAACAGATTCACCTCTTCTGGAAAAACCTTCTCTTCTGAAGGGACATTGCTACTTCCCAGCCTGGTAGGTTAAAATACTCCCCTTTTGTCAGTGATGAGTTTGCATCACACTACCAATGTTGGTAGTTCATTTTATTTTAAAAGAAAATCTGTTCCTTGTTCTCTTCCTAGTTTTCTTTAGAAATGACCTCAGGATGATGTGCTTTAGCCAAGTCGAATTCCAAAGATTCTCTGTGATTACCTTGTGTTCTTTTTTGTGATCACTGCTATGTATTAGCACCTGTTATTTCTTCCATGAAATTTTCCAAATGAGCTTGGACTCTAAATTCTTGGATGTGTCCCTTGGATGCCATGTCTCTCTCCCTGGCACAAGTAGGTTTCTGGGCCTTTTTGTCCTCCATCTTGTGATGATAGTTTTGTATCTGTAAAATGTCTCTAAGAAGTGGTGACAGTCCATGGCATTAATTTAGTCCATTTTCCATATTTCAGAGGTGATAGATTGGGATATGGCTGCTACAGTTGCACATTGTATCTTATCTTTATATTTTCCTCTTATGTGTTATTGATTTTGATCTAACTGTCAGTAATCTGATGACACACAGAGAGATGTTTCTGAAATGACTTCATTGGTAATATATTGTTTTCTGTTAATAATTAACATTATCTCATAATATCATTTTTTCTAATTCATGTGAAACTTATCTAGGCCAGTCAATGAATTAAGCACTTTATTTATGTGCCATTGTGCTAAATGCTAGGGATATAAAGAAGGACAAAAATACAGTCCTTACCCTCAAGAAGCTCATGTTCCAATGGCAAAGACAACATGGAAAAATTCTATATGCTATATGTACAATGCACATGGAAAGTAATGTAGTTCTGCATTCACTATCTGTAATTTGGACACCTCAAAATGGATAGCCTGTAAACATCTCAAATTAAATGTGTTCAAAACATGATCTGTCATCTTTCTTTCCAAATCCCTACCCCTGCAGAAGGTTAAGAGATGAGCTAAGGCTTAAAGGAAGCCAGGGAATACAAAAGGCAAAAATGAGAAGGGAAAAACAGTGCAAAGTTTCAGGGATGGCAGATGGAGCTTTGCATACAAGGATTAACAGTTAGGTCAGTGCTGCTGGATCAAAAGGTAGGGAGGGCCACATTGTAAAAGACTTTGAAAGCCAAACAAAGGCTTTTATATTTCACCCTGGAAATAATAGGGAACCTCTGGAGTTTGAAGGGTTAGGGAGTGGAGGAAAATCACTTTGGTGTTTCTAAGTGGAGTCTGAATTTGAATGAAGAAAAATTGAAACAGGCAGACCAACCAAAAGGCTGTTTAAATAGTCCAAGACAAGTGATGAGAGACCACCCACACCAGGCTGGTAATTGTCTGAGTACAGAGAAAGAGGATTATATGAGAGGTGCTGGGAACATAAGTGACAAAATTTGATAACAGTTTGGATATTTAGTGAAGACAGGTAAGGAGCTGAGGATGATTTTGAGGTTGTAAGCTTGGGTGAATGGGAGAGTGTTAGTGACCTCAAGAATAATATAGAGAGAATGAACTGATTGAGTGCCATACCAATTACACTACCAAAAAAAGCTATTTTATAGAGCTAGAAAAAAAATCATAACAGAATTAATTTGGAAGAACAAAAGGTCAAGAATGTCAAGGGAATTAATGAAAACAAATGTCAAGGAAGGTGGCCTTGCTGATCTCCAGCTGTATTACAAAATGGTAATCATCCAAAAATTCTAATACTGGTTAATAAATAGAGTAGATTAGTCACATAGTACATAGTAGTAAATGATTATAGTAATTTAGTGTTTGATAAACCCAAAGATTCAAGCTTGAGGAACAAGAATCCACTATTTGACAAAACTTCTGGGAAAACTGGAAAATGGCTTGACAGAAACTTTGTTTAGACCATCATTTCACACCATATGCCAAGATAAGGTACATGATTTAGACATAAAAAATGATATCATGAGCAAATTTGGGGAACATGGAATAGTTTACCTGTCAGATCTGTGAATAAGGGAAGAATTTATTTTTTTATTAATTGATTTGTCAATTTACTTTTAGTTTATAAGATTCAGTTCCACAATCCATTCAGTTTCAAATTTTCCCCTCCCTATCCTCGCCCCGCCATGGTGGCATGCAATCAAGTATAGGATCTGCAAATACTTTCACATTGGACATTAGTCTGGTTGTATAGAAAGGTTGTAACCAATAGAGTAAAAAATGAGAAAGAAGAAGCAAAACCAAACATATAAAAGAACCATAGCATGTAGATTGCTTCAGTCTCCATTTAAAAACTGTTCTTTCTAGATCTTTCTCTGAATGTAGACATCTTCCATCCTGAGACTTGTAGAATTGTCTTATAACTGTGTTGCTGAGAAGAGCCCAGTTTATCCAAGCTGGTTGTCACACATACGTTGTGTCTGTGATTGTGTAAAAATTTTTTCCTGGTTCTGCTCTTCTCATTTAGAATCAGTTTGTATAAGCCTCTCCAGGTAAATATGAAGTCCATCTCCTCCCCATTTCTTATAGCATAATAGTATTCCATTACATTCATATACCACAACTTGTTTAGCCATTCCCCAATTGAAGGGCATCCCCTTAATTTCCAGTTTTTTGCCACCACAAAAAGAGCTGTAATAAATATTTTTGTACATATGGATCTTCCTCTCACTTCAATGATCTCTTTGGGGTGCAACCCCAGAAGTGGTATTA
>CM053593.1:389375302-389404747 GCA_028646575.1 Pseudocheirus occidentalis | reverse complement strand
AGGGGACATGGGGATGAGAGGGGGGATGACAGAGGGGAGGGCAGGGTCTGGGGGATGGATGCTGGAAGCACACACTTCAGTAAAGGGACAGGGACAGGGTAGAGAACAGAACAAGGGGGGGAGGGATAGGAAGGAGAGACAGATGATCACTGTCACAATATGTCCACTATGAAGATGTCCTGTATAATCACACATCCACAGCCTGTATTGAATTGATTGTCCTTCCAGTGGGGATGGGTGACAAGGGAGGAACCTAAAGAATCTAGAATGTAAAGTTCTGCAAGACCTGCAACTAGGAATTAAGATATACAGGGGCTGGGATAGGGAGACAGACCCTTCCCTACCAGAAAGTAAGAGAGCAGAGCAGGGGAGGGGCTTTACAGTGGGATTGCTGTTTTAGGGTTGGGGCAGGGGAAAGATGGGAAAATTTGTAATTCAAAAATGACATGAAAATGAATTATGTAAACAAGAAAACAAATTTAAAAAATTAAATAAAAAAGCGTATGCAATTATTTATAGCCCTTTGGACATATTTCCAGATTGCTCTCCAGAATGGTTGTATCAGTTCACAGCTCCAGCAAGAATGCATTAGTGTTCCAATTTTTCCACATCCACTCAAGCATTTGTTGTTTTCTTGTTTTGTCATCTTAGCCAGTCTGACTGGTGAGATGTGGTACCTCAAAGTTGTTTTGATTTGCATTTCTCGAATCACTAGTGATTTAGAGCATTTTTTCATATGCTTATAGATATCTTTAATTTCTACCTCTGAAAACTGTCTGTTCATATCCTTTAACCATTTATCAGTTGGGGAATGACTTGTATTCTTATAGATTTTACTTAATTCCCTGTATATTCTAGAAATGAAGCCTTTATCAGAGACACTGATTGTAAAAGTTCTTTCCCAATTTTCCACTTATAAGTGAAGAATTTATGACCAGACATAGAGAATATTATGAGATGCAACATGGATAATTTAATTTAATTACATTATATTAAAAAGGTTTTGCACAAACAAAAACAATGCAGCAAAGATTAGAAGAAAAGTAGACTTCTGGGGAGAAGAATTTATGATTAAGGTCTCATTTCTTAACTATATGGAAGACTGAGTAAATGAAATACAAGTCATTTCCTAACTGGTAAATGATCAAAAGATATGAACAGGCAGTTTTCAGGCAAATCAAAACTATCTATAGTCATATAAAAATATTCTAAATCACCATTGATTAGAGAAATTAAAATTAAAACAACTCTAAATTATGACTTCACACTATCAGATTGGCTAATAGGATAGAAAAGGAAAATGACAAATGCTGGGATGGATGTGGTAAAAATCAGGATGCTAATGTTGGTGGAGTGGTATACTGATTCAACCATTCTGGAGAACAATTAGAATCATTCACATATTTTAACCAAGTAATACCACTACTAGGCATGTATCCCAAAGATATTTTTTAAAAAGAAAAAGGGTCCATTTGTAGATAAATAAATATATATGTATGTATGTATATGTATGTATGTTTCATACAATACATATACTATATATGTATATGTGTATATATAAATATATACATACACTATATATTTGTATTGTGTATATACATATACGTTTATAACTATATACACACATATATGTATGTGTGTTGTGTGTGTATATAAACATACACACACATATTCTTTTTGTGGTGGCATAGAATTAGAAATTGAAGGAATGTCAATCGATTGAGGAATGGTTGAACAAATTGTGGTATGTTATTATAATGGCATACTATTGCATTATAAGAAATGGCAAGCAGGATGACTTCAGAAAGCCTGGAAAAACTTGCATGAGCTGATGCAAAGTGAATTGAGCAGAAGCAGGAGAACATTGTACACGGTAACAGCAATGTTGTATGATGATCAATTGTGAATGATCTTAGCTATTCCCAGCAATATAGTGATCCAAAAACAGTTCCAAAAGACTCATGATGAAAAATGCTCTCCACCTCCAGAGAAAGAACTGATGGAGTCTGAATGAAGATCAAAACACTCTTTTTCACTTCATTTTGTTTGTGATTTTTTAGTCTTTGTTTTCTTTCACTACATGACTAACAGAAATGTTTTGCATGATTGCACATATATAACCTATACCAAATTTCTTACTATCTCAGGGAGGGAGTAGGGACAGAGGGAGAGAAAGAATTTGGAACTCATTATTTTTTAAATGAATGTTAAAAATGTTTTCACATCAAATTAGGGAAAATAAAATATTCAAAATAATAATAAGTAGAAAGAGGGGAGATCTGGGGAGCAGACAATGTCCACTTTGGGATATTTTAAATTTGAGATGCTTCCAGGAGATTCAGTTCAAGGAGTTTAAAATACAGATATGGTGACGCACTAACCAGAAGTTAGGACTTTATTTCTTGATATGGGAAATCTCTGCTTAGAGATGGTCATTGAATCTGTGGGAAGTGGTGAACTCACTAACTGAGTAAAAAGAGAAAAGAACAGAAATCCTAGGACAGAGCCATGTAGGACACCCTGAGTTAATGGGTACACTGGTATGAAGAGCCAATAAAGAAGACTCAGAAGGCATTCAGGCTTCTAGGCATAAAGCTTCTGATGAGACTTGTCTTTGTGATACAGGCATCACATTTGTTCATTCTCAAAGATACTTCCAAACAATATTTACCGTCCATCTTCTGTCTTCCCCTTCTTTGGAGCTTCTCCAGAAGGCCTTCACTGAATTTCTCCATTTCTTCATCTACAACAGATCCTGGCCCCCAACCTGTTGGCATCTTCATGACAATCTGTTGGCTCCTAGTCATCATAAGCCTTGTGAAACAAGGTGAAGTGTTTGTTTTATGCTAATCATTCTCTCCGTAGAACTGACCTATGAACAAAGATTGCACTTAGTTAGAAAGAGAAAGCATTTATTGAGAACTTGCAATGTTCCCAACACTGTGTCCAAGGCTGGGAATATAAAAGCAAGTCAGCCTCTGCCTAAGGATTGCATTCTGAGGGGGGAAGACCATTCAAAAGGGTCTGGAAGCACGGAGCAGAGCACATAGCCTAGAAATCAGTAGACAGTGAGGCAGAGCCCTGGGTCCAGTAAGTAAGCGAGAACTCACATTTTCCACTTAGGGGGCTTTCAGGGGCAAAGCACAAAGTTCCAATGGAGAAGAGATGGGGATGATGGCCAAAGTGGAGGTAGGAGGATATGGAGATGCCACAGCATTCTCCTTTGTTGACTCCTCATTTCGTTTATAGTGATATAGGCATCAGATGGGAAAATACTTGCTTACTGCCTGGCACATAGTGGTAATTGAATGCATGGTTGTCCCTAATATGGTCATTGAACACACACTGGACATACTGCTGGGGAGGATCCATCTGGGTGGCTTGGCTTCTGGAGACAGACTACATTTTCCAAGGGCCAACAGTGACATGTATGTTTATAGTTGTCAGTAAATAAGCATTGGTTAATCATCTACTATTGTCAGGCACTGTCCTAAGCACTAGGGATACAAAGAAAGACAAGACAGTGCCTGCCCTCAAGGAACTTCAGATCTAATAGGGGAGACAAGCAAACTAATATGTATAAACAAGCTATATCCAGGATCAGAAGTAGCAGGAAAGAAGCCTGAATAAAGAGCGCTTGGGAAAGCTTTCCTGTTTCACACAATGCAAATGACGGATGAGGTCAGAAGTAGGTTGTAGGGAATTTAGAAGAGAAGGAAGTTTAGGAGAGAGCCCTGCCCCCCTTTCTGACACTCCTTTTCTTTCACCGTGGAAGCCACACAAAACTCAGGCATGCTTTGTATTTTCGTCTGTACTGTGGTTTGCTGTAGACAAAACACCCTAACCTTGGTGACGGAAGGCTGAGGTAATGCCAAAGAAGGAATGTAGGTTTCTTTTACTACAGAGGCTACAACTATGTTACATCAAGTACTTGTTAATATTATTGGTTATGATACATCGCATGAACAATTCAGGGCTCTCAGTCTCCAAATATATCGATCTTTCACTGGCTCACAGTCTTCCTGGTGGGTATCCTCACAGGTAGTGGAAGAACCATCCTGGTGGGGGAATAAGCCACTATGGTGAAGGTATCTATTATCTCTCAGCTGGCAGTGAGCCCCTGGGAAGGCAGGAGACCTGTGAATGAAGTCTAGCATTTTTACAACTCCAGAAGAGGGAGGAGTGAGCAAATTTCAACAAGTCACACACCTAATGTCATTGGGTATCTCAAGAGAAGGCATTTTACATTTGTGACTACCAAAAGCCCTAGGTGATCACAGGTGATATTCTGAAAAGCCCTGCAAAGCCTTCTACTTGCCTGTAGGAGCTGAGGGAGGGCATTTCTCATCAAGCATTACTGAGGACAATGTCCAGACCTGAGATGCCTGAGGGATATCATGGGAAACATCCTTTCTTTGGGTGCATACATCGAGGAAGCCCAAGATTCAGGCATCTCCTAACTGTTGTTGATGGATCACATCTGGTATGTCTGAATGAGATTCACTGATGGCATGTAACAGTGAAGTTCAGTGTTAAAAGGTGGTGGGTCCACTTGTGCCCATGTAAGTTGGAGACCACAGTATGAAGTGATTAAAAGGTCTCCAGTAGTTTCTGGGATGCTACCACCTTTTCATGATCTAATTCCTGTTCTAATAACATCTCTCACCTGCTGACGCATCTTAAGATTTTCTAGAAAATCCCAGAGGCAAACAGCACAGTCAATTGACTAATGGAGGCCTATCATTAACGGGATTCCCCCTTCCACCTGCAATGCAGGATGATTGACATCACTCATTGAGCTGCACAACCACTTCACTGGTCTGTTATAGGTACCACACATTCCATCTTAACATTCCAATTTGGGAAATAGTTGTTGTGATCATAGGTATAGGGAGATGACCTGAACCACTTCTGGATGCTGGGATGAATACCTACAGTAGTGGAGAATGGAACCAAGAAAGGTTACTACATGTTGGTCTAGCAAGTACTAAAATGCCAGAGTCATGGACTTGTGAAGAATTGGGGGCGGGGCAGGATGGGCAAAACAGAAAGATCAGTTTATAAGTTCCTAAGGATCAATAAACAAGAATCAGATTGCATGCTTCTTTACTCCAAACCCCAAAGATCCAGGTTAGTGAATATTACCACCCCTACCATATGATCTGACAGGTTGGGTGGGCACCAGAGGCAAGGAGCAACTAGCCTTAATGAGGACACTTCTCCAAGGAAGTCAAATAGCTCTGAGGCTCAGACAGAAGTAAAGTAATATTGGAAGAATCTCCCCCTCTGGGGATTTTTCAAAAGCTCTGGCAGAACTGAGCCTTGGCCTTGTCAATGAGTTGATACTTCCAGCTTTCCTTAACTTAGGTTAATCACCCAATCATAATGGCTCATGGGCTGATAACTCTTCTTCCTCAATAGTGCTAAAAATGTCTCATTCATGTTGGGAAGAGAGCTGTGACTTGGGACTTGGCCAGGGAGCTTTGGCCAGATGCCACACAAATCTGCTCCAGGCAATGCTTTGGACAGTACATGGAAGGTAATGTGACCTTCCCATATTCCAGGCAATGACTGGATTATGTATGCCTCTTGTCAAATAACTAGGACCACTGGGATGAGAGTAGGATAAATTGTATTCTGGATTAATATTTTGTAATGTTTTCCACTCCAGCATTACAAGGACTTGGGCTCCTGCATTATATATTCTGACCAAAGCGAGCACCTTTTTATTATTTCAGCTATTTCATGGATGACACAAGACTTTAGGAGCAATTACTTTCATTAGGCAAGAATCAGAATTCTAAAATTCATAGTCAGTTTTTCATGAAAGATGGAACCCATAATGCTGGTAATGTGGAACTTTTATGTCAAGGGCATGGACTATTTGGATTGATCATTCTGGGGATGACTGGAGATGAGAGAATATCCTCACCACTTTGCCCATGGTGTTGGGTTGTCTTGATTGTAGTCTGTGGCCTGGGTCATAAAAATGGTTCCAACCTACTACCTTATGACCTGCCTTGAGTATTTCAGTTATATGTACAGTACCATTGGCCAGGTTGGCAGAATTCTGCAGAATAGCTGCATCCTCAGACAGGATTCCATGTGGGCATGTTGCCAGAGAGAAACAAGAAAAACTGAAGCTAATAACTACATCTTCCTGGACTAATTCATCTTGAAAGAACCACTAAAATTGATCTACAAAGCAGAAATACTTCATATTAAGACCTCACTCAAAGTATAGGAGTTGGCATGTTTTGCTGTGTTCCTTTTCCTTTCTAAGAATTCTAATCCAGGATTGGTTGGGGATGGGTGTAAAAGTTCCAAAGAGCTCCTACAGAATCCCCTCTCTCCCATTAATTGTACAATACAGTGCTGTTCCTGTGAGATAGTGGTCACCCAGCAGGGTCTTTCCCACCTAATGAGTGACAGCAAAGGCATTTTGTAAATTTCTCTCTACCATTGCTTAACATTAAATATCTGCTTCCAGTGATTTCAGCTGTCTGGATATTTTCAGGGACAGCTAATACTCTGAACACCATTTACTGGGGATGTTGTGCTTAGTAAGCCTCTCCCCTGTAGATGAGCTATAGCTCTCCTCAGTCAGGTTTTTTTCTTTTCATTCAGTGGCTGTGATCCTCTTTTCCTTAGCCAGGGTGCTCACAACAGGAAACTGCCAAAATAAAATCATACCTGCTCCTTGGGCACACTTCTTATGTCTCCTTCTACTCTTCCTACTCCAACTTTAATCTGATCTGTGGTCAGAAACCCATTTTTGTTCTTAGTTTTTACTTCTCTGAGTAGGGCAGGTTTCCTCAGGGCTTCATTTTCTTAAATGGAAAAGGAGCTGAGTGAAACTGGTAAGGAAATAGTGTTCATCCTTTTCCCATCATGCTCCTCTGTAAATCGCCACAAGCTGGGCTTATTGGAGAAGAATCATAAAACTGGTGAGCTTTATTCCATTTTTCCCCAGCAAAAAAAGAATCAGTCTGGTCTCCTGTTGGTCTCTGCACTACCTACAAATGCTGGACCCTTCTCTCCTCTCTCCAGAAATAACCTCCCTATAACCCTTTTGTGCCTGTGAATGCCCACACCAGCTAATGTTCTGAGCAGAGAAAGTAACTCTTCTGAGCAATTGAAATGCACAAGAACTTGAAAGACTGGAGAAGATGATAATAAATGCTAATATTAAGACTTGGGATTTTTTTTAATCGCAGACTTCTATTTTCAGAAGGAAATTAATCTTAGTGAAAGAGGATCTGCAGGATGTCAGGAGGTGGCTGTCAGCTCAGTGTAATGCTCTCAGAGTTCGCTAAGATGTGTTGAGTTGGGGGTAGATTTTGGTTTGGTGGGGAGACAGTGAATTAGGTGCTAACAAAATGTGCTAGATTGACAAATGACTATTCTTTTTATCCACTGGAAGTGCTCAGAATGGAACACTTCCCTCCTCCCCTCCCCATACACATCTCACTCATATTTCTTTCTGTTCCCCCACACACACTTTCCCCTTCCACACTAAGTTTTGATCTTTCACAGTGATGGGAAAAATAGTCACTCAGGAAAAATAGGACAGTAGCTTACAATTAGAGTCTTATAACAATTTTTCTCTGAACATCGCAATACAAGAATTCCTTCTCTGACCCCATTTCTGTGCAGTCTTTCTCCCAGAGTAAGCCCGCAGACATGGGACATTGCCCACTCTTTCTGAAAATTTGGAATGATGATGGACCAAGGACCTCCTTCCAGGCAGAACCCATACACCTTTGCCTATGACCATGTTAGTTAAATCAAGGATATTTAGTCTGATCTCTGGCCCCTGTGACCAACATTCTTTGTGTTTGTGGTTATGCTGACCCATGCCACAGTACTAGGTAGAAATAGGTTATAGAGTAATGGGCAACATGCTAACTAGGGCACCAAGAGATCCATGGAAACATAGGAACTTCATGTGTGAGAGGACCTCCAAGGGTTCTGGCCCAGGTGAACTGAATAAGAGGGTCTGGTGATTATCTCAGGCTTAGGAGACTTTGACTCCTGGCTATTGGTTAAACTTCTGGAAAAGCAGGGATCGACAGGAAAGACCTGCACTTGTCTTTCCTGTGTGAGCACACAGACTCGAAGTGACCAGCCCAATCGGTCACTTTCTGCTGCCATTGAACTCTTCTCATCTCATTGCCACTGAAGGGCATTCTTGTACCTGCTCAATAATCCATGACAAACTTGTTTCTGCCTTACAATTTCACCCTGGAGAACAGCATCTGGCACTTAGTGCATATCCAATAAATGCTTGTTGACCTTTTGACTGTGTCCTCCAAGGTCACCAGTAATGGTTGTTCTGGCCTTCACTTTCTAAGAGGGCCTGTGACTTCATAGGGTGATCGCTTGACTTTTGTGTGTATTTGTTTTAAGTGAGATGGAGCTACACAAAGTCCTCAGCCTCACTCTCTCTTCAGAGTTATCCAGGTTCAGTGACAGAACAAAAGTTAAGAGACTGGAGATGGATGAAGGCGGTGGGGGGTGGTGTGAGACCTTGGCATATTCAATGTCTGATGAAACTCTAAGCACTCCACGATGTTTGCTTCAGCCACTTTCATGGCCATTGGAATTCTCACGTTGTTTTCATCTACCTATTTTACCTGGGGAAATCCTAAAATGCTTAGGGTAGACACCCCCTAACTTGCCAACACGTTTGAGGTCTGTTGATAACCCTCAACCTGGTTTAGTCCATCTGCCAAGATGATTTATTGGATTGTGGCTGCTGCACATGCTTTTTAGAGCCACAGCTGAGAGCTGAGTGCCATGTTGACACCAAAGATGCTTGAGCAGCCTTGAAAAGGGCTCGGCAAGTCGTCAAACCAGAGATGTTAGTGCTCCTTGGACACTCCATACACCCCTGTCAAATCCAGTGGCTTTCCCTGAGTCCTCATCCTCCTCGGCATCTTTATTTTTTGAGATTTGGTGGGGTAGTCTTTTTTCTAAAGCTCTCTGCCTATTGTTTCTGAGATCCTGGACTATCCTGCCAACTTTCTGATGCCTGTTTCTCTGCCTCCTTTTGTCTCTTCTCCTCCTCCTACCTCTGAGGAGCGTGCCCCCAGGTTTGGTCCTTAACCATTAACTGAGAAGCTAGGTGGCATGTGGATAGGAAGCTGGTCTTAAAGTCAGTAAGACTTGAGCTCCAATCCTGTTTCAGGATTGACTATACTATATGCTATCGAGCTTCATGACCATGGTCAATCCATTTGAACTCGCTCAACCTCAGTTTCCTCATCTGTAACATAGGGATGATAACAAGACTTAGAGGGCTGTTGTGAAGATCACAGAGGTGACATGTAAAGCACTCTACAAACATAAAAGCATCTCAGAATTATTAGCTGTTACTTTGATTGCTGCTATTATTCATCTCCCCTCTTAGTCCATGTTATATTCTTCTCACAGGGTATGTAGGCTCTGTCCTTTGGACAGCTCCTCTCTTCCTGTGGAATCAACTCTAAGAAGGTTCCCCTCTGATCTGCCAGGACCAGAATTCCTGGGGAGGGAAATCCAGGACCCCAAGAGAAGCATCATGAACCCTTAGGAGCATTCACTGGCCAGGCTGATGGGAGCCCTCCTAGGGCATTATCAGATGGCAAAATGAAAGCTGGGACAAGTGGATTGGAGAGGGACGTGCTGCTGAGAAGACAGGTCAGCCTGACTATGGTTCCTCAATTCAGCTTCAGAGAATCTGTCTATCCATCCCCTGTTGTTCTCCCACTCTGAGGTGCCCTAGATAAGGAGGCAAATGTTAGAAACTGGCCCCTGCTCCAGTTTCACGGGAAATATGCCTACCTCCCCTCCTCTTATAGTCCTGTTTGGGAAAGCTTATTCTCTGTTCAAGTGTATTTTTAAAAGGCAATTATAAAGTCAGTGGGTCACAGTGTTATCCATTGCATCACAGAGGATCCAGAGGGGCTAGGTACATGTTCTTCCCCACTCTGGACCAGAGTTTCCTCATCTATAACTAGATATGGTCTAAGCTCTTTTCCATCTTTAGAGCCTGGATCCTAAGTTAGGCAAACTACATGTATTGCTGGGCTAACCTGAAAGACCTGAGTTCAAATCTGGCCTCAGACATGAACTAGCTGTGAGACCTTGAGAATTTTTAGATTGCTAATCTAGGGAACAGGAATAATAGGAATGCTTGCCTTCCAGAGGTTGTCATGAGGATCAAAGGAGGTAAGATTTAGGGTGTTTGAAAAACTTAAGGTACTATATAAATGCTGTCATCATTGTAATGGTATTCTAAATGATCTTCATTTCAGTTTTGTCTGACTCTTAAGTGATCCCACTGGGGGAGATTTCTTGGCACAGAAACTACAAAAGTTTGTTGTTTCTTTTCCCAGTTCATTTTTATAGATGAGGAAACTAAGGCAGAGCTAAATGACTTGTCCAGGGTCACACAATTAGTAAGTGTCTGAGGCTTATTTAAACTCAGGTCCTGACTCCAGACCTGGTGTTCTATCCACTGCACCACCCAGCTACCCCCTACATTCTCTTAGTGGAGGAAAAATGCTGACATTGGAGCCTAAGCAGATGGGTTTAGACCTCAGCTTTGTCACTACTGGTGTGGCCTTGGACAAGTCCTTTCACTTCCTTGGGTTCTGTTTCCTCATCTGTAAAATGATGGACTAGCCAGACTCCCAAGCCCCTGGGAGTTCTAAAGGGATCACCTCATGAGGCCATGCTTCTCATGGAGTCAGAAACAAGTTAGAAACATTTCAGAAGAGCCCCAGTTGTGTGTGGAGAGGGTCTGTTCAAGAAACAGTCACCAAGCTTCCCCCAGAGGAAGGGCACTCACTGAGCTACCTGCTGCTTCCATTCCCTTGTGTTTTCCCAAACAGCAAGAGAAGAAGCAGGTATTGGGTAAGTCAGTTCAATTCTGCCTGTGCTGAGTTAAGTGCCTCTCATGCCCAGCACTGGGCTTGGCTCTGGGATCACAGAGATTAAAAAATAGACCTTGCCCCCAGAGGGGGGCAGCTGTGGGGCTTGGAGACAGAACAGAGCATGGGACTGGGGTGGGGGGAGGCATTGGCATTTCTCCTGGGATATTTCAAGATGCCAGGGAGCTTGAGGGAGACTGGTACATAGATAGTTGGTGGTATGTGGAAACGTGCCTACAGGTGGTTGTGAGAAATTTTGAGGTGAGAGCCAATAGATGTAGTGGTGAATCTGTGCATGAGGAGGAGGCAGGTTAGTGCTGGGACGAGGATGTAGCAGTAGACCTTTGGTATCTGGCTCTAGATCTCCTCCCCTTTGGTCAGAATCCTGGTACCTACAGGTATTCCCAGTTATCTCACCAGTCCAGGTTTGGAGCTCATGTTGGCCCAGGGCCTCCACACAGTGAGTGCCAGAATTGTTGGAGATGTGATAATGAGATCTGGGGTCAGATTCACCCTCATGCTGCTCATGATGATGGTAGCAGCTTAGCTCAGCTTCCCATTTCTGTACCATACTGGGGCTCAATGACAATGCTCATAATCACAGGGAATATTGGTATGGGGAGAGGGTGGTAGGAGGAGCATGGAAATTAGAAGGACAAAATGGGAGTTCATTTGCTAATCAGCCACAAACAGGTAACTCAGCTCTTGATGTAGCTATCAAAGTCACAGGAGAGAGCCTTTGAAGGCTTTGGGAGCCAAGTTTACCAAGAATGTTGAAGTCAGAGCAACTGAGGACCCAGAAAAGCATTTGACTAGGAGAATTCCAAGTGGAATTTGACTCACACCTGGAGGGGAGATGGTAGTGCCCTCAGCTGCAGATAGATGCCCACATTGTGCCTTTTGCTGGATTTGCCAAGCTGTCTGAATATGGAGTTCTACCTGTGTAAGGTATGAAAAGACTTCTGTGTTTCAAAGGAGAGTTGCTGTGGCCTAAAAGATTTGCCCTCCTGGCACCAGCCTGGGAAGTAGCCTCTCTGCGCTCTGCTGGTTTAATCCATGGATGTCAGGCATGGAGCCTGTCACTCGGACCATACCCAGAGCCTCCCTAGATTTGTGGATCCTATTTAAACTTGTGCTCCACTTGCAGGGCCTTTGAGAGTGCAGGATCCCCCCATACCCTGTGAGCCAAAAGATCAGGGTTCCAGGGAAGAGAATCACCAGGGAAAGAGGCCATGATTCTCTTGGACTCTTTCTGCTTATGATGATGAGGCTAGCAGAGCCATGACACCATTTTCCACCCTAATGACAGGTTAAGTAACTCACACAAAAAGTCAGTCAGTAGGACTTCTAGTGTACCAGGAACGGTGCTCAGACTGCTGATAAAAAGAATGGCATAAGGAGAAGGAGGAGTCAAGCTCCCAATTCTAAACCTACAGATTTGTAGCAAAAGTGACATCATTTCAGAGTTCCCATCCCACCCCTGCCCCCAACTTTGTGCTACACAAAGTTTCTTTCCTCAGAAGTAATCTCTTGCAATTTTCAGAGTCCTTGATATCTTCCTAAGATATTTTCCCATCTTTCTTATGGAGATTTACACATGCTTTATTCTCCTCTGTTCAACAGGAATGTGTGAGGCACATGTCACATTCTGAATAGAAAGCTTGATGCTCAGGAAAGCACAGTTTGAGGCAGACAAGATGGATGCTGGGTTTGCCCTGGTTTCCTCTCATCCCCTGCATTGTTTTGTTCATGTCTCACTGAGGACTTTGTTATTTGCTGACTGACACAAAAGCTTTGAATTATGAATAAAAGAACAAACACCAGCCCAAGAGTCTTGGGAGAGGGCATTACATAACCAGTGCCCTCCACGTAGACAGCCTTGGAAGCAATGGCTGCAAAGCCGGGCTAGCTTGGCAACCTCTGGAGGAGGCACTTGGTGACTTTGGTTCCTTCTCTTATTTTTGTAAATATCACAAAATTCAATTCAGTCAATGTAACTCCATGCACCAGCAGATTCCCAAAAGAATGCTACTGTGAACAGCTTTTAAGGTTGGGATCACACACTAATAGTGAACACTCTGTTTACTCCATTACAAATCAAGGCAAACATTCACAATATATCAATCTTATAATTATTCACACCATTACATCTTATCACAGAAAGTCACAATATAGTGTCCATAACAGCTTAACATTAGAATGGCCACACAGTTTTCACTACAGTGGCCATAATGTTTACAACAAAGAACAAGAGAATAATTATCTGGTTTCCCTAAGGGTGAAACCCTGCTTACCTAATCATTCAGTCAATTCACAACACAATAATCAAACTTCCACTCATGGGGCAACCATTAACTTAATCAGTCACTAATCTAGATTCACAAGTACTAAATATCATTAGTCACTAGTACAGTTACTAGAAAACCACACAAACCCTCCACCTTTTGGTGTCCAGCAAACCTCAATTTCCTCCAAGTGGAGGCCTTTTCTTCATCTTGATTCTGGGTGGTCTCTCTGATTCCCTGGATCTCCTTCCATGGTCCCAGATCCCTCCTGAATTCACCAAAAAGTCACCTGGATTCAGAAGCTGACAGCTCCCAGGTCCTCATCCAGTCCTCAGAGGTAGACAGCTCCCAGTCTCTTGTCAAGTCCTCAGGGCAGTCCCTGGCACACACTGAAGTTCACAGGGTCCAGCACATCTCAAACCCTTCACTACTTCTCTCACCTGTAACTCAAGGATCAGCCAGGCCATGAACAAACCAAGTCTTATCCTGGTCATGCTTCTTCAGTCCTTCAGCAGTTCAGCTTGCCCTAGGACCCAGAAGGAATATTAGCCTTCTGGGTGGCCTTCACAAGATTCTGATCTCAGGAAAACTCCATCTCTTTCCTCAGTCCGCTTCCAGATGCTGGGAGATAAACTCTCTCTCTCTTTCTCTGTCTCTGTCTCTGTCTCTGTCTGTCTCTGTCTCTGTCTCTGTCTCTGTCTCTGTCTCTCTCTCTCTGTCTCTCTCTCTCTCTCTCTCTCTCTCTCTCTCTCTCTCTTTCTCTCTCTGTCTCTCTCTGTCTCTCTCTGTCTCTGTCTCTCTCTTAAGAAAACTCCAACTCACTTCCAGCAGCCCAGCTCCCAGATGCTGAGACAATCCTGCTTCCTCCAACAGGAAAATTCCAATTCTGTCTGTCTGTCTCTCTCTCTGGAATTCTTTCTTATATACACACACTGGCCTCCTGTCTCAGCCAATACTCTTCTTCCACATCAACAGGGAGTTCATATCCTCTCAACAGGGGACAGCGTTCACACCTTCCATAGTTAGCCCTAAGTCACTAAGTGCTAAGTATCTGCTAAACTGATTTCTATTACAATCAAATTGAATGAAATTTAATAAATATTGAATGATAATGATGTGAATGGTGATGACCAATATTTATCCTAAGGCTTTATGATCTTTTTTGAGTTTCTAGAACCTGTAAGATATGTTGGGAAGACATATTATCCCCACTTTCCTGAGGGGGAAACTCAGATTGAGGGATTTGCTCCAGAGGATAGATTTGGTAAGTGGCAGTAGTGGGATTGTTGAAGGCCACCCAGATGGCTGATATTCCTTCTGGGTCCTAGGGCCAGCTGAACTGCTGAAGGACTGAAGAAGCATGACCAGGACAAAACTTTGTTTGTTCATGGCTTGATTGATCCTTGAGTTCCAGTCAAGGATAATTGTACTTTGAAATTAAGTAACCATTATCTGAAATGGGGATGCCAGTACAAGGAGCCAATGAAAGGGAGGCTGGGAGGGAATTAGCTTTCTTTGTTTATTTTATTGACTTGTTTATTTACTTTTAGTTTACAAAATTCAGTTACAGAATCACTTGAGTTTCAGATTTTCTCCCTTCCCTTCTCCTCCCCCTCCCCTGCCATGGTGGTGTACAATCATGTATGGGATCTGAAAATACTTTCACGTTGTACATTAATCTGGTTGTATAGAAGCATTGTAACCAATGGAACAAATAATGGGAAAAAAAGAAAAGAAACAAAACCAAACAAGGAAAAGAACAATAGCATGTGTTGCTTCAGCCTCCATTTAAACTCTGGTCTTTCTAGATCTTTCTCTGAGTGTAAGTATCTCCTTGCATTCTGAGACTTGTAGAGTTGTCTTTTAACTGTGTGTTGCTGAGAAGAGTCCAGTTTATCAAGGTCGGTCATCACACATATGATGCATCTGTGACTGTGTACAAATTTTTCCTAGTTCTGCTCTTCTCACTTACTATCAATTCATATAAGAGCCTCTCCAGGTAATTATGAAGTCCATCTCCTTCCCATTTCTTATAGCACAATAGTATTCCATTACATTCATATACCATAACTTGTTCAGCCATTCCCCAATGGATGGGCATCCCTTAAGTTTCCAGTTTTTTGCCACCGCAAAGAGAGCTGCAATAAATATTTTTGTACACGTGGGTCCTTTTCCCACTTCTATGATCTCTTTGGGATACAACCCCAAAAGTGGTATTACTGGGTGGGAATTAGCTTTCTTATGCACATTCTGAGTCTGAGCTGCTGGTGAGACTTAAGTGGTTAGAAATTAGAGCTAATTTAGAAAGAAGAGGGTAGAGTTTGAGATTTAAATACCATCTTCATGAAGATAGAAGTTAAAGCCATGAGAGTTAATAAGATCACCAAAGGAGGGAGAGAAGATGGAACTTTGGTGAGTACTCATACTTAGATGATGAAGGAAGGATGTAGAACCATTGAGGAGAAAGAGAGTGGTCAAAAAGTAGTGAGATAAGAAGAGAATTGAGGTAGGACAGCATCATGGAAGCCAAGAGAATAGGGATTTTCTGATAGATGGTGCTCAACTGTGTCCATTGACAAAGACCACTGGATCCAGTGATTAAGATGTCATTGTGACAAAAGAATAATGTTGTTCTAGTGGTGTTAAACCAGATTTCAAGGGCATTTAGGAGAGAGTATTGAGTAAGTAGAGGTTCTAAGACTACTCTTTTGAGACAAATTAGGGGAAAGGAGTAGAAAAGTAGAAAAGGAAAAAAGGAAAAGATAGAAAAGTAGAAAAGTAGTATGTTGTGAGAAGGAATTTGGGAAGTTTGTTTTTAGGATGATAAGTCCTCTGAAATTTTTAAACATGTGGAAGTAAGCCAATGGAGAATAAAGGGATTGAAGAAGTGATAATTGATGAAGGAAGGTCCCAAGAATGATTTTATTGTCATGGCTCATAACTCTGGGCTTACGCAAACTGAATGTAGTGTTGGGTACAGACTTGTGAGGGGTCATTTTCTATCTTTGGTTCATTGCTTCCACCTGGAATTAGTCAAGGAAAGTCTCTAAATCTACCCATTACTTAACTTATGTCAAGTTTTTCCCAGATGTGGGTAATAAGATCCTAACATCTTATAAAAGCACTCAAAGGTGACAAATGTAAATTGGCTTTGGGACACCTTTTATTTTGCCTCATAGAAAATTTAAAAAGATGCAAAGGACTCACAGGAACCTCAAAACACATAAAGAAAGAAAGCCTGCATGGAGCACTCAGCTTGCAATTAGTTATCCAGTCACTTTCCAAAGTCTTCCAATGAGGAGAAATCCACCTTCTTCAAAGGTGGCATTCCTCTTTAGGACAGATGTAGTGTTAGGAAATTTCCTCTAAGCTGAAGCTTAGATTGGCCTCTTTGCAACTTTTCCCAACTGCTCTCTTTTGAGTCCAAACAGAACCAACAATACACCTTCCACATGACAGCCTTTGCAAGCCTTGCAGAGGCCTATCAGCTCACCTTTCCTGAAAGCTCCCCCTCCCTTATTGTGGCCTCTTGAAATACATCTGAGATCATCCTAGGGGGGTTGCTTTTAATCTCACCCTGAAGTTAATTGAACACCTTGACCTCTTGATGATGGAGAAAAGGGCTGTTTGGAGAATTAGCACCTTATTCCAAACCCTAGTACTCCAATACTCAAGAGCATGAAGAATCTAAGCAGGTGTTTTAGTGGAAAGCCTCTCTCAAACTCCAGTGATTTCTGAAATCCATTAGGCTCATTAAGGGGTAATGACAATGCCTCTCATTTATGAGCCCCTGGGCAGCCATGCACATTGCAGAACTTGGTGGGGGTTTTAATATCTATTTGGAGGAAGGACTGAGGTGGATGAGCTGAGTTGGGGCTCCCTTCCTCCCTCACTCTCATGGGACTCTCCAACTATAATAAACAGATACACATGAATGGGGCTGGGGAGAGGCCTGAGACCACCAACTTCCAACATAAACATCTCATTTGGGACATTAGAGTGAGCCTCATCTTGGCAGCTCTGGTCTGTTCTCCCATTTGTGGGTACCCCTTGTAGTGACTGTGCATTGATTTTGCGTTAACTTTATACATCTGTATCCTGATTCTCAGGGACATCTGAAGTCTGATTCCTCTGGGCTCACTCAGTAAGTTGTCACCCTTCCCCACCCCCAATCACATAGAGCATTCTATCCCACATTTGTGGGAAGGCTTTCCTGCTTCTTTTCCCAATAGCTGAGGGATTGGCAGACAGAGAAAATAAACATTTGTCAATTGAAAAATAAAATTTAATTTTAGAATGTTTATCTCCTATCTCTGCATGTAGATATTCAAGCTGGGGTGGCTTAGGTAGTGGGTAGACTGCTGGCCTTGGAGTCAGAAAGACTTATATTCATATTCTGCTTTTGATGCTTACTAACTGCATGAGTCTAGGGGATTCATTCCTACATTTTAATCCTCAGTTTCCTAAACTGTAAAATGAAGGCAGTTCTCTCTGCCTGTCTCACAGGGTCGATGTGTGCCTCCAGTGAGATTAGATCATAAAGTGCTGCAGAAGGGCCAGTTCCTTCCTCCACAGACCAGTCTCTCCAAGCCATCTCATCTGTCCCATCTTTTCTTGTGTTCTCCCATCAGTCCTCTTCAGAGGGTCTTTCTAATGTCCTGGAACTTTTTTTTTGGATCTCTAAATATCATAGAATAGCCATGAAACCTTATTTCAATCTCTTGTAGCTCATTCTCAGTATGAGGCTGCTACATACCAGCCATGTGACTGTGGGTAAGTCATTTCTTTTTTTCTGGGTTTCAGCATCCTTCTTTATGTCAGTCAGTCAATCAATGATCATTTACTAAGTGACCAGTCCTTGGTAGGTGCTGGGGGTACCAATATGAAGAATGAGATAGTGCGTACTCTGAAATAGCTGAAGGAGAAGATCGAGCTAAATGACCCTTTAGGTCCTTTTGTTCCAAAGAGAGAATAATGATGCCATGTTCTCCCTCCTTCCCCTTCAAACATATGTAGCCCTAGATGCCTATTTTTGTTTTTATAAAAGTCCTTAATTAGGGAAGAAAAATCTTCTGGAATGCTGGGACTCTATTTGGTATGTTGTCAGGTACTTTAGAGTTTGTGGGTGATTGCCTCTAATGGTATAAGCTCATTGATAAAATAATCATGATACCAACAGTGGGGCATTTTAGATAGCTCTTTAAAGTAGGCAATGAACTTTACCAACATTGTCAGCTGATCTTCTTCCCAATTTCAGGTGCTTGTTATTAGTAGTGCAGCTCAGTGGTGCGGTGGATAGAGCATTGGGCTTGGAATCACAAAGAATTGTCTTCACAACTTCAAAGCCTGCCTCAGAAACTTACTAGCTGTGTGATCCTGGGCAAGTCACTTAATTCTATTTGCCTCAGTTTCCTCATCTGTAAAATGAGCTGGAGGAAGAAATGGTGAGCCACTTCAGTATCTTTGCCAAGAAAACTGCAGAAGGGGTGATGGAGAGTTGGACTCAACTGAGAAGTCTCAGCAACAGGTGCTATGATTATTCCTGTTTTACAGATGAAGAAACAGGCTGAAAGAGGTTAAGTGACTTTACAGAGTCACATAGCTAGTGTCTGAGGCAAGATTTGCTCGCAGGTCTTCCTGACCCCAAATCCAGCAGTTTGTCTATTATGACACACAGTCAGTTGCTTTTCTCTTTTTGTTCAACAAACCTGCATGACCATGAACACTTTAGAAAAACATTGCCATCTGCATTGCTGGCTTCAGCTGTCTTGAAGGCTTGAATACTAGGAAGGATATTTACCCCGAAGAACAGAATGTGTCATGGATTGAGGCCATCATCTGGAAACTTGGCCCAAGCTGGGCTCAGTTTTCAGTCCTCTCCTGCTCTGAGGTCCATTTACCCAATAGTATTATTGCTTTACTATCTTTTGATGGTGAAAGCATTAAAGACATCACCTGTGCACACACATAAAAGCAGGGAGTTCACAAAAAGTACTTTGTACTGTAGAAACAACAAAGACTGAAAAGTCTGGTGCCCTTTGCCCGATGCTCCAGCCCCAATCCTTTAGCAGCATATCCCCACCTGGCCTCAATACTGCCCTGCTAGCAGGGTTCAGCAAAAGCAGGCACACTGAAGCCAACATGGCTGCCTCCATGCTGTTCCTTGGAACTTCAAGCCCACACCAATGTGGCCCAAATATGGTCCATCCTCCTCACAGCCCACAGAATACTAGTTCTGACACAAGGGGTAGAGAAATTTGGGGAAATGTCAGGTCCAATGGAAAGAGCCCAGGCTGTAGAGTCTGAGGTAAGTCCCAACTCAAATGGTTCCTGGCTCAGTGACCTTGGACAAATCCCCAATTCTCCCCAGGATCAAACTTCCTGTTCTGTAAAATAAAAGGACTAGCCTAAGTGGCCTCCAAGGTTCCTTCCAGGTCTACACCTTTGATCTTGATTAGACCACTTGAGAACTGACCTCTGCTACATAAAGAGCCTCTCTATCTCTAGACTTCTAGAAGGAAGCATTTACTAAGCACCTACTATGCTATACTTTGCAGGTAGTATGCTGACATCATCATTTCTGCAGGAAGTCCTATAAGTCCAGGTGGAAGGGAGTTGCACGTGCTCTAACAATAGGTCGACATTAGCATCTCCGTACTCTGTGCCATCCTCTCTTCCTGAACACGACACCGTTTCCATCTCATTCACCAACCTGCATTCCTCTGTTGAGCACCTCCAACAGTTGTGTGCATCTTGCCCAGGAATGTCATTGTTTGGACCCCGATGGCTCAGAGTTAATGTAAATAGCAATTGTTTGTGTTTTGGCCAGAAGCCCTGAGTCTTTCCCTCCCAGCCTGATTTTTTTGAGTAGGTAAAGAGGCCATTTTCTGACTCATTTCTTGCCTAGCCTCAGTCACTGAATGGGTGGTTCAGACAAACTGAGACCTGTTAAAGATGTTAGCTTGAAAAGGCCAAAGTCTCCCACAACATCCAGGGCCACCTCCAGTCATCCTGATGTATATCTTGCCACTGTACTTAGATGGCTCCTAAGAAGAAAGTGAGGCTGGTGACCTTGCACAGCCCTGCCTCACTTCAATCCAATTCACTTACATGTCATGGCATCACCTCCCTGATGTCATGGTCCTCTTTGAGAACCAAGGGTGAGTAACAACCAAGACATTGCCTCTACTGCCCTCCCACCAGCTCTTGTGACCTCAGGCTTCATTCTCCTTAGTCTTGGTGAGTGGAGCTGTTCTGTCCATCCCCCTGAGAGACTGCCTTTGGATTGGGGTGACAAAGGTAGACCTCCCACCTCATTCTCTTGACCCCCACGGGAGCTATTCTGCGGTCAGAAGACTGATTGTCTTTGCTCCAAGTCCACTGTTTTCTCCCTTATGTAGCCTAAGAGTATCTCACTTTCCAAAGCAAGTTGTATTAAGCCACTGAACTGAGGATTATTTGCCTCTTCAGGGACACTACTCTCTACCATCTTCTCTCTCAGCCCACTTTGACAGCTGAATCGGAGGCTATGCCCCAAGTGACTTCACCCTCTTGTCTCTAGATGAGATCTGGTGAATCCATTGCAGGGTGTGCTCCATCTGAAGCAGCTCTAGCCAAGCTTTGCTTTGTTCCCTGGACATCTTCATACCACCTGCCTTGGGTCCTCCCTCATATGTTTCTCACCCTTCCCACTCCACTGCTTTCCCATTCTGGAACCATAATCAAATCAATTCTGTTCTTGCTACTGGAAAGGATGAGTCTGTCTACTCCTGCTGCTTTTCATTCTTTCTTCTTTTTAAAAATATGATTCCAGTCCCTGAATAAACAGTCTGGGGTTTGCCGACTGCATGCAGCCCCTTGTCTCAAGGCCTTTCCAGTTTTTGTGTCCTTTGTCATTTATCAAGACAGATTCTAGTACATCAAGAAGACACCACTTATTGGGCTGTTCTCCAGTTGTTGGGCATCCTTCAGCTTCCTCTTCAGGTAAGAGAGACTATGGAGTGTCTGGTGTGGAGAGGAAGCTGGTCAGGTGTACACTGGACCACATGGCCAAGGAGGAGGCCCTTCACACCTGGAGTGTGTGATCTTCTACTGGTTCACTTCAGTCCCTGTACATTGGCCATTACCACAACAGAGAGGCTTGGGGGTATCAAGGCAAGACCATCTGACTTGAAGTCAGACCTGCCTTCCAAACCCACTTCTGACGTGTACTAGGTACATGGCTAGAAGCAAGCCACTTCACGATGGTCACTCAGTGGTAAGAGGGCTGGCTTTGGAGTCAGAGACCTAAGTCTGTCCTCGAATACCTGTGTGACCTTGGTTAAGTCACTTGACCTTAGTTCGTTCACTGTACAATGAGAGGATTGGACTAGATGGCCTATGAGGTCCTTTTCAGCTTTATAGCTTTACTTGAATGATAGATTTGAAGCTACTTCTTCTCTTACAAAATGGAGACATTAATTCCTCTAGTGCAGGAGTGCTTAACTTGAGTTCTGAGGATTTTTCTTTTTAAGTTTTTTTTCTATAGCTATTTTTTCAATACAATAGACTTATTTGGTAATCCCATGTGTTTTATGTATTTCAAAACACCATTCTGAGAAAGCATCCAGAGACTTCACCAGACTGCCTAATGGGTCCAGGGCATACACAAACACAAACACTCATTAAAAAACCCCTGGCCAAATACCTACCTCCCAGAGATAGTATCTATGCAGCAATTACAAACCTTAAAGTAGAGATAAATGTCACCTCTTGATATGTTGCAGCCCCCATACACTCTGTCTAAATCTCAACATCAGATTTTCCCCATCGTGTTTATTTTAAATATCTCCTGTCTTGTGGACACCTGGGGCAGCCACTGAGAAATGATCTCATCAATTGGTCCCCCTCTCGGACAGCCATGCTATTTCATTTTACTGACTTTTTCAACCTCAGGAGACCAAGGGGTTGCTGGGACTTTCCTGTTTCTTCCAGAGGAGAACCAAGAGTGATTTGTTTGGTCATTTCAGTCATGTCCAAGAGTAATGGGAGAGGCTTAGTGGATAGTTTCAGCACTATGGTCAGTGCTGAGTTCTGGTGGGCTACTGGCCCTTTACTTCTATAGAACTTCTAGACAACTTCTATAGAAGGGCGAGGCCCATGTTTCTGCTTCTGTTTGTCTGCCTGCTGTTTGTTGTTCATCCTCTGTTGTCAAAGAGGACCAATGGCATCGTGAGTCTTGGATTTGCTCTTCTAATTTTCTGACTAACCATGCCTGCTCAGCCACCTTCTCCTCAGGCCTCCATCTGAAGTCCAAAGTGAATTCAGCTCCTCCCTGATTCTCTGCTCATCCTCCCATCCACACTGGGGGTGAGCAGCTGTACCTTAATTTCACTTAGAGGAAATTAGCCTAAGAGGTAGCTTAGTCTGTAGGGAAGGGGAGGAGATGGATCCATTAGGCAGCTGAGGCAGCTCTTGGAGCAGACCCACTTGGGACTGAGGGAATCAATCCAGCCTGGCAGGCAGCACAAGAACAAATTGACAGAGAATATTAGTGTTCTTCTTACCCAACCCTTCCTGTCTTGCTGGAGCTTCCAAGAAAGGTGGCATCGTACACTTTCTATAGAGTTTATTTCTGTTCACAAGCCTTAAACAACAGCAGCAGACTCTGTTGGGCCTCCACCACCCCCTCCATTCACTCCCCATTCTCTTCTTTGGTTTCATGTATGCTAACAGGAGATGTCCATTCATGGGATGATCTAGTGAATGCTAGTTGCTAGTGGGTGGTGAAATTCCAGAAATGAATTTCTGTTTTTTGAAGAGCCTAGGATTCTTTGTGCTCAGGAAAAAATACCACTATGTGCTTTCACTGCCCTCTGGACAAAGGTCAGAATGACCTGAATGGCTGAATCTGGATGGCTCACTCAAAACAGCCTCTATCTGCCTGCTTTATCCATGCACATCTCCAGTGAGCCTTTTCTGGGAAGCAGGACTGTGCAGGCTGTACTGGCATCAGGTGCTCCTGAGTGCCCTTTGCTATGCTATTCTGTTCCCCACCTACTAACCTTTCTGGGGAAACATTTTACTTGACATCACCCTTCCCCACCATTGCTTCTCCCTGCCTCTATACTACAGGAATTTTCAAAGAACTGGCATGGCCTGCTGAGACCACAGAAATGACTGAAAAGCTGTCATTTGATCAGGAAGGTGACCCTGAGGCAGATCCAGTGACAGAGAGTTGAGATAGGACAGCTGTCTCAGGAAGGAGAGCAAAGCTGGAGCCATTGAGAAAATCAATAGATCTTTAGGAATCCAAAAATCAGCACCATTTACCATTGGAACATTGGTGTCAGACAGTGGGACTAAAATGGAAAGGAAGAAGCTTGTGACAAGACTTGTGGAGATGGAGAAGTCAGAAGGAAACTGGCCAGAGAGAAGTTCTCATTTCTGATCTCAGTCCCAGCAGCCACTGTTTTCATGGCCTTGGATGAGCTTTCCCTTCTGAACAATGAGGATATGGGACCCCTCTAGCCCTCTATGCTTCCAGGATTCTATTTATGGGTTTTTTACTCCAGTTTGTTAGAAAGGGAGAGGACAGAACAAGTGTTTAAGTCCTTTACAAATTTTGTCTCATTTGATAGAAACTGACCGGGTTGTTGTTCTTGTTTCAGTCTATTCTGTTGTGTCTGAATTTTCGTGGCACCATTTGAAGTTTTCTTGGCCAAGATATTGGACTGATTTGGCCATTTTCTTCTCCAGCTCTTTATACTGATGAGGAAACCGAGGCAACCAGGGTGAAGTGATTTGCCCAGCATCAGACAGTTAGTAAGTATCTGAGACCGGATTTGGACTCAGGGAGATGAGTCTTCCTTCTTCCAAGCTCAGTACTCTGTCCATTGTGCCACCTAGCTGCCCCTAGACCAGGTTGGTTCTCAAATCCAACAATCAAGCCCATGTGTAATTGAATGGGACAAGATGCCTGCTTCAGGCCAGTCTGGGGAGAGGGAACCAATCTCAGTTTCCAGGTTGATGTTTTCCTCCCTGAAAAGGCCCTAGGCTTTCAGGCTCCTCTCACTACCTAATTTAAAACAGTGTCTAATGGTCTAAAAGCTAACTGCTGTTTGAAAGGTTAAGGGTGTCCCCAGGCACCATCACAATAATAAAAGAACAGATTCTGAGTTGGAAAGGACTTCAGAAGTGACCGGTTTGCTTCACTATAGCATATTCCCCATCATCCTTTCCTGGGAAGCAAGATTGGATGGGGGCCATGGGACTCTTTTGAGCAAAGTGTTCCATCTCACAGTACTCTATTACCTACCTATATTAAATGATAACACCTACCCCAACCTTGTCTGGCACATAGTAGGAGCTTTTTAAATGCTAACTCACTGGCATTACCTAAGGATAAGCAATCTACATTCATGTGGATTTGGAGTCATTGTGATCACCAAGAATGTGGCCATTTACCATTAGTAATCCAGTTCTGATTAATACCTACATTGATAGGGACATAGAAATAGTGGGGTTGGACTGAAGGAGGAATTTGGAGAAAGGATTAGTTATATTTTGGGAATGTTTAATTTGATGGGTCTGCAAGATGTCCAAGGGAAGATGTCTAGCAGGAAGGTGGTGATGAGGGACTGACTGACGGTCAGGACAAAGACGGAGGCTAGTTTGGAGCCTTGGGAGGCATCTGGCTCACCACTAGAGGCTTGCCACATCAGTTGATGCATTTTTCTTTTTGTAATTTGACTATAATTTCTCCTATATGTGAAAATACATTTTAAATACCAATAATCACGAGAAGATATTATCATTTTACTGTGAAATACAAATTTCCATCCTGCTCTGTTTTATTTGCCTAATGGAATAGAACATGTGGTTCATCAGGTGATGGAGACTGGTCCTTTGTGGTACCCTCAAATTCTAGTGCTTCCTAAATAGGATTAGACAGTCCATTGTGAAATGAACTGGATTCTCGCAAAGAAAGTTGGTGGAATTCAAAGAATTTGCTTCTTTCTGGAGATCAGTCATATGGTGTCCATTGGCCAAATAGAACACTAGATTTGAAATCAGGAAGAGCTGAATTCAAATCTAGCCTCAGATGCTTTGTAGGAATGTGACTCCAGGCAAGCCATTTAAGCTCTATCTGCCCCAATTGCTCAGCTGCAAAATGTGTGGCCAGTAATAGAACTGACTTCCCAGGACTATTGTGAAGAGCCAAGGAGACAGGATTTGAAGAGTGCTTAGTAGAGGCCCTGACACACAGTGGGCACTTAGTAGAAGCTCATTCCCGTCCTTGTCCCTCTTCCCCAGACACAGCCCAGGCTATCGGTCTGATCATTCTTCTCACAGGACATTTACAGGAGGCTGATCATCCTTGTCTTAGGCTCTGCTCACCACAGACTGCCGTCCCTTAAATCGCCTTTACTGTAGACCTGCTGCCTGGCTTGTCTCCAGGAAAGGATCCCCAGATAACAATCCAAAGTTGCTGAGTGCTGCTTAGCACTCAGGCCCTTCCTGCAAAGGCTGTGACTGTGGGGGGTGGAGGGGGCACATGAGTAAGAGGGACTGCCAGGAACGAGCATCCAGAGGAATGGAGCTTGGACTCACAGAGACTTTGGAAGCTCTGTGCCCATTTCATCACAGTTTCTAGGCCATTAGTGAGGAGGGGGATGGTGAGGGAGGATGGTGAATGGAGGAAGAGATAGAAGAAGAAAAAGGGAGGGGGAGGGAGAAGGAGAGAGACAGAGACAGAGACAAAGAGAAAGAGGAGAAGAGAGAGACAGAGACAGAAGAGAGAAGCTGTAGGTTATTTTTAGGCCTGGCTGCTCACCTCCTCCAGAAGTCAAGTGAGAGGTAATAACCTTCTACACCTCTATTCACACATGGGGCTGGTTGTAACTGGAGATAGGAGGGGGGTGGAAGAAAATGCACCTGAATGGTGTGATCTGCCACTAACCTTTCTTCCTGGCTTCCTGCCTCTTCCTTTGAACTCATGGAAAAAAGAGGAAGAATAAGCCAATCAACAGACAGTTATTTACTAAGTGTGTCCCATCTGCAGCACAGAGCTAGGCAGTGAGGATGTAGAAACAAAATACTGAAATAATTACCACTTTCAAGGAGCTTACATTCTATAATGGGAGGCTAAGAGCTATATCTTTAAGTAGACACAGAATCTCTCTCCTCCCTCCTTCCTCCTCTCTGCTCCTACCCTTCTTGGTTTTCCTTTTCTCTCCCCTTCTTTCCCCCTATAACTTTTATTTGACCTTCCTTTGCCCTCCTCCTCCTCCTCCTCCTCCTTCTCCTCCTCCTTCTCCTCCTTCTCTCCCACCGTCCTTCCCTCCCTCCCTCTCTCTCACCAATACACATAAAACAAAAAGAAAATGGCCATCAGGCAGTTTGGGAAGAAGGACTCTAGCAGTTGGAGTTGGGAAAGGCTTTGTGTAGAAGGTGATACTTCCAGGAAGTGACAGTTGCTAGGAAAGAATATGCTCTAGGTATGGTGGTAGAAGATGGAGTCTCAGGTGGTAAGTACAAATAAGGCCAGTCTGGCTAGATGGTAGAGTATAGGAAGGGGGGTGATATCTAATGAGGCTGGAAAGATAGTTTGGAGTCAGATTGTGACAGATTCTAATACCAGAAGAGAAAAGGTTTTTTTGATCTTTTATCTTAGAGTCAATAGAAGACCACTGGAGTTTGAGTAAAGAATCATGTGGTTAGATATGTGCTTAAGGAAAAAAATCTCTTTGGCAACAAGAGGGAATATAGATTGGAATGGGAAGAGGTTTAAAGCAGGGAGGCCAATGAGGAGGCTAGGTCTCTACTCTCAAGGAATTTCAAGACTATTAGGGAAGAGACAACCACAAAGAGCCATCATATTAAAGAAGCTTTGTCTTTGCAGTCAGAGAAGTTTAAACCATGGAATAGAAAATACCCAAAGAGGGGCGGCTAGGTGGCGCAGTGAATAGAGCACCGGCCCTGGAGTCAGGAGTACCTGAGTTCAAATCCGGCCTCAGACACTTAATACAAAAAACTAGCCGTGTGACCTTGGGCAAGTCACTTAACCCCAACTGCCCTCCAAAAAGCAAAAAAAAAAAAAAAAAAAAAAAGAAAATACCCAAAGAAGAAAAGACAGTTTCCAACCAACATGTGGGAGAGAGGTCAGGGAATATTTGCAAAGGAGGTCACACTGGAGCTTCATCCTCAAGAAAGAGGCAGATTTCAACAGATGGACTTTGGGGTGAACTGGTACGTTCCAGTTATGGGGCGTGGCTTGAGCAAAGACACAGAAAGAAGCAAGGAAAATCTAAGTGACATAAGGAGGCAGACTGTTGACTCAGGAAGGGAGTCCTTGGGGAGGGGGTCTGGAGAGGAGGGGGCTAATACACCATTGAGTTTAGCATTTGACAACATTCTACTATTTGTCTTGAGCACGTGCTTATATTGGTTACCTGTTTCACAGACACTCGTTACTTTAGGTTAGATGTCCCAGAACTAACTTGGGATCATGGTATGGAGGGATGAGTCCACTCAGTATTCAAAACCTGTGATTCCCAGCCTTCTCCAGCAGAGAAGATAGGACATCAAGAGGGATGGATTCCCAGATGAATTCCATTCCTTGTAGTTCTTCAAGCAGTCTAGAAGACCATTTTTTGTATGTTATCATTGCTGATTCCTTTCATGTATGGGCCAGACCAGAAGATGACCAAGATCCCAACTCTCAGACTCTTTGATTCTGTAAAGCAGTGGTTCTCAACCTTCCTAATGCCATGACCCTTTGATACTCGTATGTGTGCATATCTGCATGTGGGAAAACCCACCTGGAGATGGATAGAGGAGTGATGTCTCCATTCCTATGACCATCGGCAATATGTGTTTTCTGATGGTCTTAGGTGACCTCTGTGAAAGGGTCATTTGACCTCTAAAGGGGTCGTGACCCACAGGTTGAGAACTACTGCTGTAAAGTGTCATTTTTAAGATTAAAAGTCCATTTCCAGTCTCTTCTCCCATGATAGCAATTGACCTATTAGCATCTTTTGGCTCAGAAAATACACAATAACATTAAAAACAACTGCTGTGTATTTGGTGAGACTTTTAAGTGAATTTGTGTTTGTATTAGTCCCAGTCCCACCATCTAGGTCCATCTGGAAATCAGTGAAACAAATTTGTATGTAAAATGTTATTCAATCTATGTGGGTTTAAGGACTCCTTGGAATATCTCTGCAGTCCTTTTCCTCAGGGGGGCTCAGTCCATATGGATTGACAACAGCTGGCTAAGAGTATTCTTATTTTCATCCAGGGCTGTCTTAGAGTTATCTTGTTTCTTGATACTGCTTCAAACCTTTGTTTGTTGCTTCTCTTAGTTACCTTCCCATTTGTGATCTTGGCCATCAGAAATCTTTACATTGGGGAAAGGGAGTTGTTTGACTCCAAACTTTAGAAAACTGAGTAAGAATTGGTTGAACTAATCTACTGGGAGGAATTATGATGGAGAAAAGTGAAAGAACAAGGCCTGAAGATTGATAAGAAAGTTGGAAAGTCCATACAAAAATCTTCTGGGAAAAGAAATTACTAACACAGTGTTTCTGTTGATTTTCTTGGCTTCCTATTAGAGCAAAAGGAAGAGGAGAGCCATGGCTAGAGCAGACCCATCTAGTGAATTAGTGAGCCTGTCAGATAGGAGAATTACCAGAAAGAGAGTCTTTGTGAGGTCCTTAGGGGCTGTCTGAGAAAAGGACTGATGTGGCTTTCAATAGCAATGTGTCTATCCCATAGACAGCACTAGGATATTCCAGACTTGATGAGTTCATTTCTATTGGTCCTTCCCTTGCCATTAAAAATGATAGCCATCCAAATTCTGAGGTGGGAGAGGACTAGAATGAGAGGAGACAGGGAGAGACAAAATGGGGTTAATCATCCCGTGTGGAAGAGGCAAGGGATAACTGTTACAACTTTACTTTCATTTACTCTCATTGAATCTGGCTCAGGGAAGAAATGGCATAAACTCTAAACTGGGCATGATGCCACACAAGAGAGTAAAGGGCGTAAGGATGAAAGGCGGGATGATGGAGGGGAGGGCAAGGTCTGGAGGAGGGATGCTGGATGCTCACACTTCAATAAAGGGATAGGGACAGGGTAGAGAACAGAACAAGGGGGGAGGAATAGGAAGGAGGGACATATGATCACTGTCACAATATGTCCACTATGAAGATGTCCTGTATAATCACACCTACACAGCCTGTATTGAATTGGTTGTCCTTCCA
>CM053593.1:389334037-389375202 GCA_028646575.1 Pseudocheirus occidentalis | reverse complement strand
AGAGCAGACCAGGGGAGGGGCTCTACAGTGGGATCGCTGTTTTGGGGTTGGGGTAGGGGAAAGACAGGGAGAAAATTTGTAATTCAAAAATCTCATGAAAATGAATGATGTAAACAAGAGACAAATAAAATTTATTATATAAAAAATGAAAAAAATGATAACCATCCATCCCATGGTAGGGTTGGTGGTGGCATTAATCAGCTCATCATTCCATCCCTAATCATTTGATTATGTGCAGAGAAGGTAAGAAATATAGGGTTCTTTTGGAAACTGATGGAGAAAGTACCTTCTTCTTGATACTGAAAATGTGGGTGTGCTTCTACAAGTAGGGAAGCTGAGAAAAAGTAGATCAATGTTTGAACCCAAGTAGTGAAATATTTGCAAACCCACTGAGAGAGCCTGCAGAGACCTGCCTTATGACATATGCATTGTTGGGTTCAAAGTTGAAGAGGTTCAAAATAGGAAATCTATTGAACAACTTGAATGAAGGCATAGATCACAGGAACATAAGAAAATTCAGATGAAATAAAAGGGAAAGGGCTCACTAACACATACAGTGACTGATTCTGGATTCAAAAAGATCTTGATATCCTAAAAAATTAACAAGATGATATTGAGCATGGAGAAATGTCAAAGCTTACATTTGGCTTAAAAAGTCAACCTCAAAAACACAAGATGGGGAAGATATGGTTAGACAATTTATCTGAAAAAAGATATAGGGGTTTTAATGAACAGTAGGCTAGGCACCAATAATTTGGTCAGTCAATCAACCCATTCATCAACTATCTGCAATACTGTGCCAACAGCTGTCCTGGGTGCTGGGTATACAAATGAAAAGAATAAAAAGTATCCCTGCTCTCAAAAAAACTCGATCTTCTAAGAGACAACAAGACTGGTGTCATCCCTGGCTGCATTACACCTTAGAATCCAGGAATATGGAGGTAATTGTCCTGTTGTGCATTGCCATGATATGACATTAGGAGCTTTGTTCAGTTCTGACTGCCACATGTCAGAAAGGGCATTGCCAAGTCAGAGGGTATCTAGAAGAGGTCAGCCAGAGTGGTGAAGAGCCTTGAGTTCATGTCATAGCTGGACTGGTTGAAGGAATTAGCCTAGAGACTGATGGGAGGGCTTTGGATATTGTCTTTGGATATTGGAAGGCCTCTTATATAAAAGAGAGATTAGCCTTGCTCTGCTTGGCTCCAAGGAGCAGACCTAAAAACAAGAGTTAGGAATCACCAGGAGTCAGATTGAAACTCAAAGGGAGGAAGAGCTTCTGAAAAAGTAGAGCTGTCCCAGTGTAGAAAGGGCTGCCTTGGGAAGTAGTAGCTTCCTCTACCTTGGAGGTCATCAAGCAGATACTGGACAAGGTCTTAGTAGGATGTGTTGGTGAGCAATTTCTTGTTGAAGTAGGAGGTTGAACAAGCCAGTCTCCCAGGATCCTCTAGCATTCCAAGATCTGGAAATCCTGGGCATCTTCTTTTATTCCATGGTGGAAACTTGTTCTGAGAGTCAAGGAAGGGAGCAGGACATGAGATTCAGAAAATGTTTAATTGGCTGAAGCTATAAATGAATCACAGTCAGAGATAGAAAGGAAACATATCTTTGTACAATTGAGAATTCTCACACTAGTGTTGATGGTGTAAACCTGAGAACTTTCAAACCTGTTAACATATTCTAAAAAGCACAGTGCCTTGTGGGCTTGCTGGTTAGAGAAGCTTAACTCCTTGATTACACATACCTGTGCTGAGACATACCTAGGATCCAGGAGAAAGAGCACTAGGAGAAATGGGTGAGGATCAAAAGAGAGACTCTATCAGGGCAACCTTTGGATGGGGAATTTGATGGGCACTGAGGAGGAGGTTCACAGAAGCTCCCAGTGAAGCTTCCTCTACAGTTGGTCACTTGTAACCCCTAAGTGCACAGCTTAAGGGTCCTGCATGAGTCAACAACACAGGGTAACTCAGCTCTTCAAGAATAAATGAAATTGTTCATCTGTGGTGCTCAAGGGAGTATTTCCAGAATCAGACAGTCACTGAATTTCAAGCCTGGAAGGATCTTCAGTGGCCATCTTGTCTGATCTAGACCTGACTAAGAGTGGTCCTCCAGCCTCAGTCTGAAGGGCTGCAGAAACCATCAGGGCCTTTGGTCTGGAAAACAGAGAGCCTGAGTTCAAATGCTGGCTCTGCCACCTTGGGGCCCTTGGGCAAGTCCTTTCCCTTGGCTGGATATCCATTCCCTCATCTTTGAACTGAGGAAGGTGGATTTTTTGGCTTCTGAGATTCAATCCAGATATAGATCATGATCCAGATGTGGATCCATGATATTCATGGGGAGTCCCTTTGGAGGTCCTATCCAGATGTATATCTGTGATCTTAATGGGGAGCTATTTCCAGGAAGTCTTTGTTGATATCAAGCCAGAACTGACCCCTGAAGCTTCTAAGTGTTGCTTTGGGTTGGTCCTTTCTGTATACATGATCTCTTTACATCCTTATTGGTAATCCTTAGACATAGCCAGTCTCACTTCCATTTTATAGATAAGCAAACAGGCTGGGAAAGGTAAAGTGAATTGCCCATGATCAAAAGAAGCAGAGCTGGGACAAAAGCCTTTGCCTCTTCTTTTCTTGTCCCTGGCTCAGTCCCCACTCTCCATTCCTGGGCACTGAAGAAGTGTTACCACCCTCTTCTGTATATACATTTCTAATCTAATAAAGGTATTTTATCCCTAGAGTTCCACTGGGGAAGCCACTACCTCCAGGGCCACCACTCTTCCCAGCAACCAGTACCTCTTGCTGTATGTGATTTTGAGACATTAGGGGAGATGCCATGTCAATGTCATCAGCAGATGACAGGAGGAGCTAGCAGAGAACCCATCTTTCCTGGTCAAAATGAGCCTGAGGCCACAGGAGACATCAAGGGAAGCCTTGTGGTGGTTTGACCAGGTGTAGAGAGGGCTCAGGGACCACGAAGTGAGAGGTAGAGTTAAGATGAAGCAACCTGTTTGGCATGTAAGGGATCAGGGCAGACATCATGAGGGAAAGGTGAAGGACACTGAAGGGAAATGAGCAGTGTCTCTTTCACCAAAGAGGAATTGGGGGTCCTAGTGACTCAGCCAAAGTCTGGTAGCTGGGCTCTGGGGGAGCCCAGGGTCAGTTCCTGTCTTTTGACTTCTGGACTAATCTTCTTTCCACTAAATTAATCTGTACTATAGATAGATGATAGATAGATAGATAGATAGATGGATGAATAGATAGACAGATAGAGATAATGCCACAAGAACCCTTTATTCTTCCCCATCCCTTACCCCAACCTGGCCTTGTCTCTACATTCCCTAATGGACTGTAGACCCAGAAGGGAAGAGAACCAAAGGAAGACATTAGCTGTAGTAGAACAGACCCACTTCCAGGAAGCAGGTGGCACAAGGAGGGAGCCGTGGGAGATGTCAGAGTCAGCCAAGGTGGCCTTTAGCTTCTGTTACACATGACCTGAAATAGTGGGGAAGCTAAGAATTTGAATGGAGGGGAGGGAACAAGCATCTGTTAAGTGCCTACTGTGTACTACACACCATGCTGAGACCCTTTAGAGTCAGGAGATCTTGGTAAAGTCCCTGCTCTGACACTAGCCATAGGAGCTTGGCCATAAGAAAGGGTCATGGTCCAGTGGGAAGAACAATGGCTTTGGAGTCACAGACTCTGGCTTCAAGACTCAATTTTGATACTTGCTACTTGTGTGATCCTGGGTGAGTCACTGGCTCTCTCTGGGCATCCACTTCCTCCTCTGTGAAATGAAGGTCTGGGTCTAGAGGATCACTAGAATCGAGCTCTAAAAGGTTGGCATAGGAGGTGGGCACAGATGAGGAAGCTGGCTTCCACAAAGATTGCTTAGGCAATCCTAGGTGTTCTAGGGCAGGTCTGCTGACGCCAGTGCCAAGTGCCTTCTTTTCCTCTTCACTGTCAATCAGTCATTGTCCCCTTAGCCTGAACCGGTGCAGTAGTGCCCTGTTTTGTCCTTAGCTTAGCGCAGCGACTGCTGTGCATGGTAGGGCCTTAAAGACGCTGGGCGAATTGAGTGGAATCGGTTTGTCAGCTTTGACAGAAGTCAGCTAGGTACTGAGATAATAAGATTAATCAAATTAACACTAAGGGCAATCACTGCACCTGTGTAATAGTCCACAGAACATTAAACATAAAACAATAGCAAGAGAACGCCTTCTCCCAGGGCCATTTCTATCTAAAGTCCTTCAGGAAAGAGCACAGGAAGGTAACAGGACTTCTTTAGGTCCAGATTCCGAGACCCCTGGGAAGAACTGTGAGCCCAGTGTGTCTGGCCAGGCACAGGGTGGACACCATGAGGCAACCTTATCTGGGTCCAACCTGGAGGACATCTGCTGGACCCTGGGAGCTGGGGTGCAGCACCCACTGCCCTCTGCACTAGGGGCCTCTTGGTTCTGGATCCAGACACAAGGACCGGACTCAGATAAGCCATGGGAGAGCCTGGTCCTTGAGACCTTTGGCAATTGTTTGAGACTAAATGACAAATTGCCTTGTCAGCAACTTGGTTCTGAGCCTTCTATCTTCGCCAGACCAGCCCTTTGGTGGCAGCCATTCAGCTCACTGCTGGGCCCTTCAAAGAGTCGCCATCTTGCTGTAGGGCTACCTGGAGCTTCTCCACTGGCCCCACCTTCAAGGGCTTAGCACCTTCCCCCCACCCATAAGGGACGAGTGGAGAAGTAGTCGTCATATACACTCCTAATACACTTTCGTTACAACTCAATCAGGTCATCTATGTGGCAGTTGCTATCCCTTCATAGTCCTTTGGTTGGGAAACTTGAGGCCCTGAAGGGTTTTGGGACTCATTTGTGGTCACACACGATGTCAGGGTCTGTCTGAACTGGACTCCAGTCCCTGGCAGTATGGTGCAGGGCACAGGACACTAGGTCTGGAGTTGTGAGGAGGATGCACATCCCATTGCTGATGCCTGCTACTACTGGTAGGACCTTGACAAGTCAATTAGTCAGCCCTAAGAAAATACTTGTTGACTGACTCAGACTCACTGACATGTGAGTCCTTTGAGGCTCAGTTTCTTCCCATGTAAAGTGGGTGAGTCAGACCACAAGGTTTCTGAGGGCTCTTCATTTGAAGATCTAGTTTTCTCTGCCATAGGGAGCTGTGGCAGGAGAGGATGGGATGGAGTATGGTCTGAGAGGTGCAGAGTTTGGGGGAGGGTGCCCCTGGGGACAAGGGAGACTGCTGTGGGGTAGAAGGGACATGTGTATGTGGAGAAACTCTGGCTGCCTCATCATTTGCCCAAGAGGGGCCGGGCGACAGGATAGGGTTTGCTAAGCGGACTCTCCCTGGGAATGGACAGAGACATAAGGAGGACAGCTATGCTGCCAGGTTATCACTTCCAGGAAAGATGTAGGATTTTTAAAATAAAACTGCAGCAGTGTCAGGACCCAAAGGCCTCCTGGGACAGCTGGGCATTTGTCTGGTATCCATCCATGCCCTACAGCTGGAGGTTGGGAGGCCAAGACTAAGACTTGGATGAGACATAAACAAACTCCGGCTTGGGTGCAGGAGCTAACTTAGCGGGAGGTACAGGGTCGGCACCAATGGGGGACTGACGCTCCGGGAATCTCTGGCCTGGGGAGGATTCTCCAAGCGGGTTCAGGGCTTAAGGCTATTCTCTGGATGGCCCCTTCCCCAGGGCATGGCTGCTACTGTGTGGTTCTCTGTTGCCATCTAGTGTTAATGGCCTTATTCAATAGCATCCAAAGATTGCATCTTGGGAATGGCTAGCATGCATCTTTCAAGGACTACTGCACAAGGCAAAACCCCCAAACATGGTGGGGAGGGGGAGAGCTGGCTTTTTCCATAGAGCAACAGTGAAGGGGCTGGGATATTTAGGATTCAGGTCCACGTCTGGGGTCCTGAAGAAGTTGGGGAGTCCTAGGCTTTTGTTTTTTCCCACCCTATCAGAAGAGAGAAGGGAGGCCATAAAGAATCACAGCGTCCCAGGTCAGGGGGAGGCTTTTGGGAAAGAAGTCTTTCACAGGGCTGGAAGGCTGGCAAACAGGGCAATTCTTTAACCCACTGGCACTTTGCAAGATGCTGATCCCAGCACACTTTGAAGGCCAGCATCAATCAGGCTTCAAGGTTGTCTGGTATCTTTGCAGAATTCAGAAGCTGGTCTCACTGACTCCTTCATTAAGGTCCCTCCTCAATCAGTCTGTGACAGAACCCTGATGTTATGTTATTTAATTAAGCTGATTTTCTTTTTTTAAGGTCCTCTTAAGAGAAAAGGAACAACTGATTGTTACTTCTTCCTCCTGGAAAAAAAAATTGATTTACATGAAGACTAATGAATTTGTAGTTTGGCATTTTATTTTCCCATCTAAATGATCCCCATTTATTTGATCTGTTGTGCTTCTTTAGTATTTCTTCACTCTCATCAAAACCCTTTGCTTCTTTTTCATCATATTACTAAAGTGTGGTGACCAAAACTGGACCCAACATTCCATGAGTCTACAGAGTTTACTGTCAACACCTCCTTGAGACATCAGCCCCGGAGTAGGATGGCTGGGCCACAGGTGGTGGAGAGTCTTCTGGCTGAAATGACTTGGAGTTTTTCTATCAACATCAGATATCCAACTGTCTTTTCTCACGTTGATATGATGGTGGCCATGGCAGAAAGAATTATTCCTGTAATTAGAAAGAATTCATCCTGTAAGAAAGAATTATGCCTGTAAGCTTCCATTCCTTCCCTGCAACTCCTCTTCTGAGAGATATGCCAAGAAAACAGAAAAGTGAAGAGATCTGCCCTGCCGGGGGTCATGCAGCTGTGTGTCTCAGTGACAAGCACAGAACCAGCTCTTCCTGGCTCTCCACAATGCCAGCAAAATCTTTCTTAGCTATAGGCAAGGGGTCAATTCTTAAGTAGATAAGGAAGGGAGAGACTTTGCAAAGCTTAAGGAGACGCTTCTCTTACATGAAGTTGAAGAACTCATTGGGATGAATAAAATTAATGCAATCTAGATAAGAAAGAAACAGCCTTTATATGAAATGGTCTGACAACCCAAACCAAGAGAATATTGATGCCGTTTGTCTTTGCATAGCCTCAATTTGTCCTTCCTCTCCTCCCCCCAGGAAGCCATCCCGTATAACAGGGGATCTTTATAAAAGGAAAAAGAGTGATAAGAGAGAAGTTGGCAGAATCAATCCATGCACAATATATGTGTCCATATTCATCATTACCATGTGATCAAAAGCATTCTCTGGGAACTAAGTGGCCAAGAATGTAAACAAACAATTCACCAGAGAAGAATTTCATACTGTTTACAGCCATCTGAAACAACTCTGCAAATCACCAGCGATAAAAGAAATGTTAACTCTGAGGTCTCACCTCACACCCAACAAATTGGCAAAGATGAGATGTCGGTACTGGGGGACTGACAGGAACTGTGGAAAACCAGGTATGCTAATGTATCCAGGAAACCTATTTACCATTAAGCAAATGAAGTGCCATCTAATTCAGAGATCCCACTGCTCAATGCCCCGAGAAGGTCAGTGACAAAAAGGAAGGCCTCATATCCACCAAACTGTGGGAGCAGGCACATTCATGGGGTGCTTTTTCTCTGCCTTAAATATCTTTAGGGGACAGGCCTAGTAATGGCATCACTCAGTCAAAGGGGATGCACAGGGCATAGTTCCAAATTGTTTTCCAGGATGACTGGAAAAATTCACTTTTTTAATGGGGGTAAAGAGAGGAAAGCAGGAGGAGAGGAAATAAATGTTTGTTCATTGGGAAAATAATTAGGAAGAGAAGAGAGCCTGCCTGTGGGCCAATCTCATTTTTTTCCATCATGAAGACACTTAGTGTTCGCATAAAGTTTTCACAAATATTGAATAACAAAGAAAACAGGCATGAGTATCAACGGTTGTGAATGTTTTCTTCAGTCATCTTGAAAACGGAAAGCGAAGGAGGCTTCATCCATGAGCATTCTGTGAAGAACATTGAGCTTGGCTGCGTCACCCCATTGGTCTCCCATTGTCGCCAGGTTGGTAGAGTCCAAACCTGGTGCTCACCCACCCGCGTCTCCTGTTTATTGTCCTCCTGCTCGGCTCCCCTCCCAAGTCCCCTTCAAGGAGCCCCTTTCACAGCTTTCATGCCAAGCTCTCTGAAGGCCCGCGCTCTCCTTCTCACCCACTTATGAGTCATTTCTGCCCATTCTCTTACCTCATCCCCTGACATCATCCTCTGCACTTGACCTTGGGCTCTCAGCCAGTGTTGTCCTTGGCTCCTGTGTTCATTAGATACAGGCAGAGACGCAGCGTTTGCTGCCCGAGGCAGGTCGGGGGCCTTTTCCATCTCCTCGGTGTTACTTTCCATGTGAATTAAACTTCTTTGGGCAATATTGATACATGGAGTTGATGTCCTTAACTTTAGATTCTTTTCTGTACTTAATGGCATTTAATTTTTTCCAGTTACATGTAAGGATAGTTTTCATCGTTTGCTTTTTAATTTTTTTTTAAATTTATTTTTATTTACTTTTAATTTTTAACTTAAATATACAATAAGAAAAGAAACAGAAACATATCATAAACTTAAATATTAAGGTTTAAATACGAAAGAAGAAAAGAATAAAAGCATTGCCGTGTGCATAGAAGAACACAAGAGAGGATTCTAAAGACACAGCAATGAGTTTCCCTTCCTGGAAAGCTGATAGGATAAATGCTATGCATTGTGTTCCAAGCTGGCCGTCTTTTCTTAGCTTGCTTAGAAGCTTTCTGTTATTCTTTGTTTTGTACTTTAACTTTGTTCTTTTCCCTCCTTCCTCTCCTTTCCCCCAAGAAGGCTGCACTTAAGCTTGAATATATTTTCATACATACATACATGCACATATACGCGCATACACATACACATATACCTGTACATATATACATGCACATGTACACATACACACAAATATATGTACATATAAAATACATAAATATACTTGCATACATATTCTTAGATCTCTATAACCATACTCACATGTAGACATATACATTCATGAGTCTATGTAAGACCATCTCATACTTTTTTAGCCTCTGCTTTTCTGTGGGTAGACAACATCTTGCTTCATAAGCCCGAGTCTTTCCCTATTTTTCTAAGTCCACCAACTCCTGATTTCTTCCACCACAGTAATATTCCAGCCTTATGTCATTGAGTAAATTTAAATAGCCTAAAACAGTATTGATGAATATGGCTGACATGTAGTGTGGTTTCCTCATTTTTCTCTTTTGATTAAATCTATTTTAGCTCTAATTTTGTCCAAGCTCATGATTACTACCCCTGTTTTTTTCCCCTGATAAATTCTGCTCATGATCTTTATTTCATGTTTGGGCGTATTTCATTTGCTATCCTTCCTGACTCCGCTACTTTACTTCTATCTGCTACTTTGCCCTCTTCTTACTTGATGTAACCCCTCCAAGGATCCCTCTCTTGCCCTCCAGTTCACATAAATGTAAACACACTTTTATATCCCCCCTTATTCCATTCCCTTACTCTCCCCTGTAAAAATCCTCCACTTATTCTTCCCCACTCCTTATTCCCTTAGCCTTTTATTTCTTTCTGAATTTAGAAGACATTTATACCCTTCTAGATATATATGTATTGTTCCCTCAAGCCCATTCCTGAGGAAAATAGGGTTCCAAAACTACCAGCCCTACTCCCCTATCTAATTTCTCTATGTCAGTTCTTCCTCTTGCTCCTCATTTGTATAAGATTACTCTTTTTACTTATTCCTAAATGGTTTTAAAAATCATATTATACTCAGGTCTACCTCAATCTTTCTTACAAACTCCCCAATTACTAATAACAACCTTCCACGTACATTTTAATTTTCCTTATATAAAAAGTAAACTGTCCTTATTGAATCTCTCATAATTGGTCTTTGTTTTGTAGCTTATATTCTCTTGGATTGTATATGTCAAATTGTTTATTAAGTTTACTTCTGTGAGATTTTGAGTTCTAATTTTTTTCTCCCTTTGTCCCTCCTTTCCCCTTTCCCCTCCCCAGGATGGCAAGCAATCTCATATAGATTATATGTGTACAATCGTATTAAATTTATTTCCACATTAGCCAGGTTGTGAAGGAAGAATCAGAACAAAAGGGAAAAGTCATGAGAAAGGGGAAACAAAGTGAGCATAGTCAGCTTCAATCTGCATTCAGATTCCACAGCTCTTATCTAAATGTGAATAGCGTTGTCCATCATGGGTCTTTTTCTATTTTTGTATTCTTTTTTTTTTAGTCTTTTTTTTGTATTGACTTGTTTGTTTACTTTTAGTTTACAAGATTCAGTTCCAGAATCGCTTGAGTTTCAGATTTTTCTCTCCTTCCTCCCCACCCCCTACCCCCACTACGGTGGCATACAATCATGTAGAAGATCTGCAAACTCTTTCACATTGTACAGTAGTCTGGTTGTATAGGTGTTATAGCCAATGAGTGAACAATGAGAAAAGAGAAACAAAAACCAAACATAGAAAAGAATGATAGCATGCATTGCTTCAGTCTCCATTTAAACTCTGGTCTTTCTGGATCTTTCTCTGAATGTAGACATCTCCTTCCATCCTGAGACTTGTAGAGTTGTCTTTTAACTGTGCATTACTGAGAAGAGTCCAGTTTTTAAAGGTTGGTCATCACACATGTGGTGTATCTATCTTTGTATTCTGTGAAATAAATTTGATCATTGGAGAAAAGGAGTAAATCTTCCCAATTTACTTTTACATCCTTTAGGGTTATAAACCCACATTCTGGAAGCTGCTCCTTGGAACATTTAATCTACCATTCCTATGACATGGACCCTTTGAGTAGGCTGAGGCCAGTGTTGAAAGGGTCAATACCTGGTCAGGAGTTGGAGACAAAACAATGGCAGCTCCCCTCGGAATTCCCTTACTAGGTTCTACTCTGTCAGAAGATATTTTCCCCTTGGACAATAGCAGCACTAGTCAGCTTCCCATGAACCATCTCCCATCCAGCTCCCAGTGATACCTGACCTATTATCAGAGTGCAATAGATGTTTGTCAGACAGAACAAGTGCATGATAATCATGATTTTCTAATGGTAATTTAAAAATGTTTTGTTGTCTCTAACATTATGTTTATGGACCAGGCACATTGCTTATGTGCCCTTCAAAGAAGTTGAGACTATTTACTCAATGGAAATGGTTTGTTCAACCTTTCTCAGTGAATTCCATTCATTTCCCCTTTGCAATGTCAACCGAAATTTGTCAGCTATGGAGAGAAGAACCAGCTACTCACTCTTCTTTGGCTTCCATAGTTTTGTTTCCATCAAGAAGAATGGCCCTCCATTGGGAGTAAAGAAGAAGAGAGAAGATCAGGGACCCTCTAACAGCCCAAGGCAGCCCAATGCAGGCACTGGCATTCTGGGAAGAATGAGAAATCTGGCAGATGGAGCCGTAAGCCACAGTCAGTGACTGAAAAATTGTGAAGAACACAAGTCCTCTTGACTAGAGTCAGGAAACATCGTTCCCATCTTTGAACTAACGGCATCATCCTAGCAAAACTTGAGAGGCTGAGCTAAAGAAATGTAAGCCCCCTTCCTCATGAAAGCCCTTTGGAGAATTACGGGCAAGCATCCACTTATCAAGCCCCTTCTTAAATATGCTCCCTGGAACCAAAGGTGATAGTCTAGCTATGATCTTCCTAGAATGGGTCACCGTGGTGCCATTACCGCCTGACTCCCAGCTTCTCATCTTTCTGCCTTAGGTTACTTTCCACTTCACTATGAACAGATCTCATGTGTACACAGTTGTTTACATGGAGTCACTCCCAAGTAAGTTTCTTGGGGATATGAATTGTGATTTTTCCTTTCTTGTTGTATCCCTGGTGTTTACCACAGTCCTGGCACATCATGGGAATTTAATACATGCCAATTGACTGACTGATTCTCAATGCAACCGGAGTTTCCTGAACATTCTCTCTCCCTTGAGAGAGTTTTGCCAAGGGACTCCTTGCTCAGATAAAGTTTGAGCTTGGTGACCTCTTAAATCCCTTTCAACTCAGAGACTTTGAGATTCGAATTATATGATTATGAAAGCAGAGAACCTGGGTTTGAGTCCTAGTTCTGCCCCTTCCTCACTGGGTGACCTTGTCAAAATCTCTCTGCTTATTCCAAGCCCTGATTGCCTCATCTGGAAACTGGTAGACAAGCCTGGAAGTGTCTGGGGTTGTTCAGAGGATTAAATGAGCTTGAGTATTCAGACTCCTTGTTAAAAACAAGAAATAAGCCAGTGGAAGTCCTAATGTTGCTGCCATCATTGGGCTCTTTTCCTAGGAACAGGTAAGAATACTGAGGCCCAGAGTTCTTCATGACCTGCAGTCCCCAAGCAGAGCCAGGAATGTGTCCTTGGCCACTGTGTCCTCTTGGCTACAGTCAGTAGCCCCTGTGCCTTCCCTGCCCCCTCCATCCTGAGAAAATCCATGCCAGCTTGCTAGCCATAGGGCCCCATTTCTGACTTCACTCTCCATGATTTCATGAATTATTTTCCCACCCTTTTGGCCAAGTGTAGGGACATGAGGAGGTCAGTACAGGGGGCAGCTGTTACTTCTTGGATGAATGAGGCATTTTCTGGTTTTTCCCCTTCAGATTACAGATAGGTGGCCTGCCTTTGGAACCTGGCTCATTTCACTCCATAGGCTTCCCTTGACCCCCTGTTCCAAGGAAGCTCTGTTTGGGGGTCCTGACTACTATGTCCTGCAGCAATGGGGAACTCAGAAAGAGATTTCCCCACTGGGGTGGTCATGGCTAGAAAAGAGAAGACTGAAAAGTGCTAAGGGCTCCAAGGAATAGAGGAATAGAATGAGTCTACTCACATAATCTGTTTACTGGTTGTGACAATCAAGGCCTATGATAAATGGATTGGCCTTTGTTGCCCATTAAAATAATTGATCTGATTTTGCACAAAGATACAGAGTAGACTTTGGAAATCCCAATAGATTCCATTAATTATTGTTCTTGGCATTCCTGTCTATAAAATTCAAAGGACTGCTGAGCTAGACAGTCAATTGACTTGTGGAAAATTTTAAATATTTTTAAATATTTGAAGTCTATGACACATCATTGTTTTCTCTCTTCTGTCTCTTCTCTTTATCAAAAAAGCAAAGCTAAAACCAAACCAAACAAATAAGCCAACTCTAGACAGAATGAACCTAACCTCTCTGTTCCCCACCAAAACAGAAAAATTAGGTGCTTCTTGGAAGAAGGCAGGATGGAGAGGGAAAGCTTTGCCTGTGGAATAAGCACCAACAATATTCAAAGTTAATTATGATCGAAAGGGACTCCCAGTGACATCTTGTTCCAGACTCTCCCTTAGTGATTTTGATCAGATTTGTGCATTTGCAAGTCAAACCCAATTTTCTCTGACAGTCCCCAGAACTGAGACCAGCCAGGAATCTGATAGTAAAGCCATGCCCATTTAGACAAATAGCTCCTTCCCTGTGCCTGGCTTTTCCTTTAGAGAAAAGACTATGTCCTTCCCAGCAGAGAATCAGTGTTTCAGGAGCATAGAACCCCAAACTTAGCTGATAAGACCAGCTGTGAACAGAATCCAGTTTGTTCCTTGGAACCAATGAAGAAAATCCTGTTGTACCGATGAGCCCTACAGGCACCGAGGGAGTTGTCTTCATATTTTATTTCTGTAAAGCATTTTGGGGGCATCACAAAGGCTTCTTACAGAAATCTCTAAAGGCTGTGCTGGGAGGTCATCACAGCTTTGTCAGGAGCAGTTCTGGGGTCTAAGAAGGAATTGTGCCTGCTCTGTAACCTGGGCCCCATGCACGGTGCCCTGTGCATGGCTCAGCACGGCATCTGTCCCACCTCCTAGAGGAAGGTCTTTCTCAGTTCTCCCCAGGTGTTAGTATCCTTCCCTTCCTCAAACTTTCCTTGGATTTTAGTGTCTAGAGAAATGTGTTTGGAAATTAAGCCTTTCCCACTCTGTTTTCCAGCGACTTTTGCAGTGCCATTCTACATTTACTACTCTACATTCTATATTACTCTCTTCCTCAGACTCTATGGTTCAGGCCAAGCTGATTTCTTGCTGTTCTTCCTGCTTGTGGCTCCATCTCTGATCTCTGGGTCTTTGTACTAGCTGTTACCATTGCCTGGGTGCACTCCTGGCTCACCCCTATCTCACAGACCCTCTCCGTTCCTTCAGATCCTATCCCAAGCACCACCTTCCATGTGATGGATTTGCTAACTCCCCCAACACACATGACTTCTGGCATCCCTGCCCCCTAACCACTTGTATTATTTTTCATTGATATGCTATATGTTTATGTGCATACAAGCTGGTTCCCCCACTCAAATGTAAGATCCTTGAGAGAAGGAGCTGCTTTATTGTTGACTTTTGTGTCGCTCAGTGCTGGCTGGAGTTATGTTATCATGGAAAGAAAGCTGTCTGTTTAGAGGTTAGGGTACAAGCTCATGAAAGGTGGTACTTCATCCATGGTTGCTCTCCACAGCAGGGAGAAGCATCCATAGACTCTGAGAGAGCAGCAGCCTCTATGGGCCAAATGGGCTTCTGACTGAATTCTAACCATTTCTCACGGCACACAAACCCACAGCCACGTTGGGCTCTCCACAGGGTGGCTGCTGGCCCTGAGGGCAGGCTGTTGGAATTCCTGTTCTGGTCTGTCACCTGCCTCAGAACCTGTCACCAGGAAGGCTGTGGTCATTCTGCTGTCTTTTCACAAGGATGGGGTAGAGGAAGCTGGGGACTTAGGGGTCAGAAGGCAGAGATAAAGGAAATAAAGACTTCTTCCCCAAAGGCGCTATCCATGCCAAGAGATGGAGAATATAGGCCTGCTCCTGGCACTGCTGCTATCATTGGCACTTACAAAATACTTATCCTTGAATATAATCTAATAATCCATAAGCAAGTATGCAGTCAGCACTTTGTGCCTTGCACCGTGCTAAGCACCGGAATACAAAAACAAAGAACAAATCATTTCAGTCAATCAATAACATTTATTAATGGCCTACTACGCACTGGGCACTGTGATAAGCACTGGGGATGCAAAAAGAGGCAAAAGAGAGCCCCTGCCCTCAAGGTGTTCACAGTCTAATGGGGGAACAAATATGCTCAAAGCCTGCTCTGTGCTAGGAGGTCACTGAGGGACATCGCTGAGTGAAGGGCTCAGGGAGGCTTCCTGAAGAAGCAGAGCGGGGGCTAGTTACTGGGACTTGGAGGGAGCCAGGGAAGTCAGTGGTCAGAGAAGAGAAGGCAGAGAAGTGCCCAGAGGCCAGGGTCACAGGAACAAAGGGCAAATCCCTGCTCCCAAACTGTTTACAGTCTAGGGACACAAGAAGTAGTCATAAAAATGTGTACCAATGTATGCAGGGTAAATGTAACATGAATAAATACAGTTATTGCTCACAATCATATCTGACTCTTCATGATTCCATTTGGGATTTTCTTGGCAGAGATACTAGACTGGTTTGCCATTTCCTTCTCCAGCTCATTTTACAGATGAGGAAACTGAGGCAACCAGGATTAAGTGACTTGTCCAGGGTCACAGTTACTAAATATTTGAGGCCAGATTTGAACTCAGAAAGATGAATCTTAGGACCAGTGTCTGTTTTAGTGAAATGGGGGGTTGGACTTGATGTCTTTGCAGGCAGCTCCTAGCCCTGCAGGGTCCATGGTTTCACTGGTGGGTCCTTTGTGGCTGGGGAATGGGGTGCTCCTTTGAATGTGCCTTGCCATTGGTGAAAAGTTGCCATTTCTCAGGGAGCTGGAGGCAGAAGGCCTTCAGCTCTTACCCATCACTCTCTATACACCTTCACTTCTCATCTTTTTCTTTCAGTTGTCCTGCCTTGGCTCATGAAACTTGGCCCCGTCATTCGGATGTCTAAATCCCTCCTTCCCGAGGTGGTGGTTTGATTGGCGCAGACAGTGCTGCCATTCCAGGTAGAATGGATGCCCTTCCCATCTAGACCTGATGTCTGTCCCTGTCTCGGTTTCTCTTCTTTGCCCTGGGGTCTATGTGAGTGCATTAGGCGGGGTTTTCTTCCCACTCTTTGTCACTAAGCACTACCTGCTTATTTTCCCCAACCATTACTTATTTTACTTTTTAATGTAAACTTGACAAGCATCATTTAAAGCGTGAAGAGAAAGCAACTTCTTCCCCGTAGCTAAGTGGTCAGAGGTTATTAATAGCTGACCCTCCAAGGAAGCTTTGCAAACTACTGCCAAACACATGCAACCTTGCTCCATGGTGCTAATAACCAGAAGATGCCAATCGAACACCATCTAAAGCTGTCACTCCCATGGAGCCCCCAGCAAACTGGACGAGCTGACCAAAGATGGGAGCAGTCAGCGATGGAGGGAAAGACACATTGCTGGTGATCTGTGGGTTGCTCTGATCAGTCTGGAAAACAATTTGGAGCTATGCAAAAGAGATCCCACCACTGGCTAGGCACTCCAAGAAAATCAGTGACACAAAGAATAGCCCCGTAGTCATCCAAAATAATTGTAGCAGCACTTTGTAAAAAGCCTCCCAGCTAGTGGAGGTTTCTCTCAGAGGTGGTTCATGGCTGCCACTGATCATTACTGGGCTTGAAGAAAGACATGAGACCATGATGGCACAAACACTTTGTCTCCTATTTGTCACACGTTCCCTTGGAGCTTGTGGGGGGACATGATGAGGGACCTTGCCCTAACCTTAATTCCCACCAGTTTGCTGACCATTTTTCCCAGAAGTTTTTGGTTGAATAGGGTGTCCTTTCTCCAATAACTGGTTTCATTTTGAGTCTCCATGACAGGATGCAGCTGTTATACAGTAGAGGGAGCATTGGACCAGAGAGCCAGAAGGCCTGAGCTCATATCTGGCCTCAGACCCTGAACAAATCTGCCACAACTTTCTCAACTATAAGATGGAGAGAATAGCAGCACCTCCCTCACAGGGTCATTGTGAGGATTGAAGGGTGCAGGATTTGTAAAAGTGCTTGACAGAGTGCCCAGCATAGCTGACTCTCTATATACTCCTTGTGGTACCATGTAACACTTTGCAAAGTTGCTCCATAAATGCTTGCACATGAGTCACCTTGACCTTGTTGTAGACTTCTTGGCCATAACTCTTCCCCTTCCTTCCAGTACTCTGGGTGGTGTCTTCACCTACACCCACACACCAAAATAAAATGCCACTTGGCACACTCCCTTCTCCAAACTCTGGCTTCCTCAGCTGTGAAATGGTTGGGCTGGACAAACTGACCTCTGGGGCTCTCTCCCCTCTGGGTCCAGGAGCCAATGAGCTGTCTCCCTGGCTGCTGACCACCAGCTCCAAGACAGCTCTGTCAGATGTGGGATCTATGAAGAAGCAATAGAGCCATCCACCTGGGAGAAGTGGGCACTGTCCACCTGAGAGCAATAACTCCAGCAGCTTTGACGTTCCCAAATCACTCAGCAGAACAGGACACAGATGAAAGAACACAGGTCTGCCCTCCACATTGGAAGGTGCAGACATCCCAGTGGCTTCTTTGGAGATACAGCCTCGGCATCTGAACTGTGATGGGGTTTCAGATTGGCTGAGCAGAGGACCAGACAGGTGCAACTTCCAGTCCACTCCAGTCCAACTCTTGCCAGTCCTTTGTATTTCTAAGCTGGGGGCCCCCAGAGCTCTCCCCAAACCCCAGCTTTAGGAAGCAGTAATACCATTTGGAAGGGAGCCACCATTGTGTCCAATAGGCCAGGCTGCTGTGAACCAAGCTGCTGCCCCCTGATCTTTTGGCCAGTGACTGCCCTTCATTTTCTGTGAGAAGTCAGGAAAAGCATTCCTTTCTGGAGTATGGATTTCTCATGAGGCTCAGTTTTACTGCTAGGTCATCCTGTCCACCATAGGCAAAGATGAGAGTGGACAGTTTAGACAAAAAAAATCCATCCCATTCAAAAGGGATATTAAGAGAAATGTAAATAATAGGCTTGCGAGGAGGGAGGAGTAAAAGGGCCTGATCCACCCCAAGTGAACAGTGATGCCATGGTGGGGGCAGGGGAAGAGATAGCTACCTTCAGCACAACTGAAATGAAATCCCTCTGAAGGAGCCCACTTCCTTGGAAGGGCCCTTCACTCCAGAGCTGCAGGGTGATGCTAAGAAAGGTACTGTGGGTACTGCCAGTTCCCCTTGCCCTCCTACTTTTCTGGGCCCAAGATGTGAAAAGAGACAAATTTCTACCCGGATTTTTTTTATCATTTACAAGAGTCACATTTAAAAATATTACTTGAAAAAAGTTTTATTGTTTTTGTTGGTTGGTTTGGGGTCTGTGAGTGCGGCGGGCTGGAGGATAGAAAAAGAATTGCATTTTCATTGGTTCTTGGGCCTCCAAAGTGTTTTATTTCCTTAGTGAATCTCATGCCCAACCTGTTTGAGGTGAGCAGAAACAAGATAGAGTCTCTGAAGTGGGTCACGGCTAGTGAAAATCTCCTTTCACTCTGTGTAGCAGCATCTGAAAAGAGTCACATTTGAAGAGCAAACTATCTGCGCCTTTGCTTTCTTTGTTTCATTCCTGGAGTACTACTTCTCCACCACAGATTTTCTTAATCCCACCTGAGAGGTACAGTTAGTTTGTGATGCAGCCACAGGCCTGAGTACAGTCATCTGGATAGAATTTGTTTCTTGTGGGCGTGGAATGCTGGTGTCTCATTTGCCCCTTCTCCTCCTCCCTCTCCTCCCAGTCCCTTTCAAAATCTTTTTCTTTCCCAAGACTTAATTCAGGCATCCCCTCTTCTGTGAAGTCTTCCCTGATGCCCTCAGCTAAAACTCTTGTCTTTTTTTTCAAAGTTTCTGAAGAAGCCAGTTCTCTATTTCTGTCCTCACACCATAAAACTCTATCTTTTTTTATACTATTGGTGGTGCATATCACCCCCTGCTCTCCCCAGGGCATAAAGTGTCAGTTCCTTGAGGTCAAAAACCGTGTATTTTAAAATCTTTATAGGCCCAGCAAACAATGCTTTACATGTAGTAAGAGTTAATACTCATTTATTAGATTCAATTGAATTGAACTAGATCATATTAGACTGGAACATACTGAACTGCACCCTTTTGGATTGGAGTGCAGTAAATTGGAATGGATTCAATCAGATTATTCAGGACTTAATTGAAATGGACTTGTCTGGACTGATCCAGAGTGAGCCAGACTAGATTGAATTGGACTGAATCAAACTGCCCTGGACCAGATTGGAATGATCTGAGCCAAACTGAGTCTCATTGGACTGAACTGAATCAGATTGGACCAGACTGAAATGGATTAGAGCAGTTTGAGCAGAACTGACCTAGGTTGGGCTGAATTAGAATGGTCTAGTCCATATTGGACTGCACTGGACTAGCCTAGAACATATTAGACCAAACTGAACCAGAGTGGACCAGATTAGACTGGACTAGATCAGACAGGACTGGCCTGAACCAAACTGGACTTGATTGGATTAGGCTGGACCAGATTGGATTGTACTACAATAGTGTGCCTGCTCTTGGCACTCATTAAATTTTAATTGATGGATTAGCCTTAATTTGGACTGGGCTACATTGATGCCCAGGTTCCCAAAGTCCTTCAAAGAAGCAAAAGGAGAAGACAGAAGAGGAGGAGGAAGAGGAGGAATTTTTCACAAGTGTGGCAATATTTATAAAATACTTCAGTAATTTCATAGCAAAATTATAAATGTCCTGGCTCCAATTATATAGAAGACAGGAAAATGGAATTATCAGTTGTGACTAGCTTCATTGATGAACACTGGGCAGAAATAGCAGAGCCAACATGGTGGACAAGAGGCAGCAACTCAGCTGAACTCTTCCAATATTCTCTTTTAAACAACTTTAAATGTTTGTTAAATAGTGAATCCATGTCCCAAAAGCTAGGATCTTTGAATTTATTAAACAGTAGGTTATTATAGTCATTTGTATTACATTAAATTAAAAAGTTTATGCAGAAACAAAATCAATTCAGCCAGAATTAGAAGGAAAGCAGGAAACTGGGGGAAATGCTTATAATATCTCTAATAAAGGCTTCATTCCTCAAATATATAGGGAACTGAGTCAAATTCATAAAAATATTAATCATTCCCCAAATGATAAATGGACAAAGGAAAATTATAAATGCTGGAGGGAACGTAGAAAAATTGGGACATTAATGAACTATTGGTGGAGTTGTGAGCTTGTCTCCCCATTCTGGAGAGCAAATTGGAACTATGCCCAAAAAGCTATAAAAATGTGCATACCCTTTTGCCCAGAGATACCACTACTAATTCTGTATCCAAAAGAGATCAAAGAAAAGGGAAAAGAACCCATATGTCCAAAAATATTCATAGTAGTTCTTTTTTTTGAATGGCAAAGAATTGGAAATTGATTAAATACCCATCAATTGGGGTATGACTGAAAAAGTTATGGCATCTGATCATGATGGAATAGTATTGTGTCATAAGAAAAATAAGTGGGATATTTTCAGAAAAAACCTGAAAACTCACATAAACTGATGCAAAGTGAAGTTAGCACAAGTGGGAGAACGTTGTACACAGTAACAACAATATTATACAATGATCAACTGTGAGTAACTTAGTTATTCTCAGCAATACATGATCCAAGACAATTCCAAAGGACTCATGATGAAAAATGCTCTTCACCTCTAGAGAGAGAACTGATGGATGCTGAGTGTATATCAAAACATTTTTTTATAATATTTTTCTTATTTTTTTGGTAACATGGTTAATATGGAGATATGTTTTGCGTGATTTCATATGTATAATTGATATCACATTTCCTGCCTTTTCAGTGTGTCAGTAGGAGGGGTGAGAGAGAGGGAGAGAGGGAGAGAGGTGGAGGGGGAGGGGGAGAGGGAGAGAGAGAATTCAGGACCTAATTTTTTTAGGAAATTGGATTTAAGTGACTTACTCAGGTTCACACAGCTAGTAAGTGTCTGAGACTGGATTTGCATTCAAGTCCTCCTGATTCCAGGGTCGGTGCTCTATCTACTATGCCCGATTTTTTTTAAGGCAATCGACATTATGAACTCAATTTTTAAAAAATCAGTGTTAAAAAAGTAAATATTTTTAAAAGATTGGGGGAAATGAAGGTAAGACATATGGAGTTATTGTATAGAAAGGATCAGTCGTGGGAACCCACCACATGGTGGCCGGTGATTTTCCCAAAGAACTTCAAAGCTTTAGTCATTAACAATGTTGTGTTACACCAGCTAAGGTTATGTGGGCATACTCACAACCTTAGTCCTTAGAAATCAGAAAATTAAATTTTTCAGATAAATATTCACTCTTCTCCTCTTCCCCTGTCTTACTGGAAAGTTAATACATAAGATAAATAAGTTGATAATACAAGACCACCTGGGCATCCTTGTTGAATTCAAGTCATTCGGTCCAGATGGACTATTCTCGGGTACTGCAAGAATTAGCCGACATGATTGCTAAGATTGTGGAGATGGAGAGAGGTGCCCTAGGGCTAAATAATGGCATATTTGCAAAGATTTAAAAAAGGGAAAAGAACGTGGTCAATGTAATTTACATGATCATGTAAGTAATAACTTACTGAAATCCTGGCAAAATACTTTAATGCATTACTAAAGAGATGGTTAGTGAATGTCCAAAAAGAAAGTAGTGATCATAAAATACATTCTTTTTTACTTTAGCAATTTGGTTTTTTTGCTTTCTTTTTAATAATTTGGTTAATGTTTATTAATTATGTTAATCTTTCCAAAGAAACAACTGTTGGTTTTTGTTTTCAGTTCTATAGTCTTTTTGGTTTCAAATTTATCTATTTCTCTATTAATTTCCAGCATTCCTTCTTTTGTGCTTATTTTGGATAACATTGTTAGTCTGATTTGCATTTTTTTAAATTTACATTCAGTTTATTGGTGCTATTTTTCTATTTCATTAATGTATATTTTTGAGATATAAATTTTCCTGTAAGGACTGCTTTAGTTGCATCCCAGAAATTTTGGTATGTTTTCTCATCATTGTCATTGTCTTTCCATAAATATTAGTTCTTATATGATTTGTTCTTTGATCTATTCATTAGTTGGGATTTTGTCTCCAAGATCTGTTTCAGGTTTTTATGCTCCCAAAATTCATACCTATTTTATTGAATTATGGTATCTAAAGGATGTACTTAGTACTTCTACGTTTTTACATTTATTTGAAATTTCTCTGTGCCCTAATACATGGTCATTTTTTAAAATTCAATATAGTGTTTAAAAAGTGTGTATATTATTTCATCATCCCATTAAAAAGTTACCATAACTCTTTTACCTCTAACTTATCAATTTTTTTCAATTCTATGCATTCCTTTTTGTTTATCTTTCTGTTAGATATGTCTGCTTCTGAAAGAGTAGCATTAAAGACTTCTACTATCATTGTGCAACTCAGATAAGTTTCCATTTATGAATTTGGATGACATGACATTTGGAGGACAAAGTTTTCCATTATTTTTCTACTATGGATGATTTAAACATAATGTGATTTCTTTGTTTATATCTGTTCATATTGTGAGGTTTTGGTTTTGCTTTTTCTAAAGCAATGATTGTAATTCTTGCTTTTTTATTTACCTGATGCACACAATAAATTTTGTTTCATTCTATGTATGTTTGGGGGTTTGGTTTTGTTTTTTCTTTTTAAATGTGTTTCTTATAAGCAACAGATTGTGGGACTTTGCATCTCATCCAACCTGTCACTCTTTTTATTGGATTGTTTCATCTATTCTCATGTAAAATTATAAGAGCTGGTTTTTCTCCATTCTACCCTGTAACATTTATTATAATTTTCCCTTTCCTCTTTTAAATCACTATTCTGTCCCTATAATTGTTTTTTTCTTGATCTACTTTAATGCAACCCTATTCCCATAGCGTCCTTCCTCCCCTCAATCTTTTCTTCCTGTTTGTCAATTCTTTTCTTAGTTTTAGAATTTTACTTACCATTGATTTCTTTCCCTCCCCATTCCCTTAGCTAATTGGTTACTTCAAAATTCTTTCTCTTCATCTTCATATTCTTTTGTTGATTTTTTTTTCTGTGCTTTTATGGGAGAAGCCTTGTTCTTGTCATTAATTCTCTTTTCCTCTCTCTATTCTATACTGTTATTAGTTGATTTATGATCTATATACTTCTTTATTATTTCTTTCATCTCTTTCTGCTTCTCATAGAATTAAGGTTTCTGAAGTACTACTTGCCCCATGGTCTCTTTTTCTTTTGTGTATAACTCTTATAACCATCAATTCATGAGTGAAGTTATGTCTGTATACACATTGCCCTATGGTAGAATTCCACACTGCGTGACAAATTCTGGTCTAATTTGGTCCCCTGACCTCTCCTTGGTCATTCTCCTCGCCGTGTGCCATGTACTCTCCTCTTTGGTTCCATGACTCCCACTCTTACAGCTGCTTCTCACTCTAAGGACTCCAGTTTTCCTTCTCCTGAGGAGGGATGTTGCCCATGGTAGACTACCACTTTTTTGAGGACACAGTTTAGACCCTCTCCTTCCCCTCTCTCTACTGGATAAGATATTTCTAAAAATATATAGTGTAGCGTAGAGTAGCTACTCTATGTTTATTCTCTCCCTCCCTTTTTCTCCCAAATTAGACCTATCTATATACAAACACATACCTGTTCCCCCATGTGAGTACCCATCAATAGGACTCTGAGCCCCCTCTGGGTTTAGATCTGCTCTCTTCAGTTCCCATTTCAATCTCTGCCTTTGGTCATCTCTCCCATTCTTCTCTAGATCCTATTCCTGCTGAGAGACTACAGAAGTTGTATTCCCTTCTTTATTCAACCATGGGTGTGATTAAGGTACAGCACACATTTCCCTCTATCCTCCACCCTCCTCTCTTCATTTATTCCACCTCTCTTCCTTTTATTTAGTTCTCCAAAATGTATTTATTCATTGATATTATGTTATTATGTGGTTTAGACCCTCTCCTTCCCCTAGTCTCTTATTTCTTGAAATTTCCCCTTTATACTCTAATATACTTTTAAAAATCTCTTCCAGGTTCCTATTTCTTAACCCCATCGCTGGTCAATATTTCTTTCTTCATGCTTAGCTTTTCCTTAGTTTTATATCTATTTTTGTGTGTTGGTGGTGTTTGTAACTTGAATAATTCACTCATGTCTGTGTCTGTATTCATATGTGTGTTTGTAATTCCTTTCCCCCCAGAAATTCTCAAATATCACTTGTTTATTGAATGTTTGTCTTTTTCAATTGATAATTAGGCTCTGGTTTCCAGAATTTGGGGTGGTACCATTTGCTTTTGTTTTTGGAACGTATTATTCTATTACTTCCTCTAGTTTTTAGTGGACACAGAGTTTGAAGATTTCTCCGGCCTGCTTCAAGTATTTGTTGTTTGGAATTGAAATTATTAAATGGAATCACTTTGGATCTTGGAGTTGGAGGCATAAGGTTGTTTCTTTGTTTTTCTGATTTTGTCTTTCTGGAGGTAAGCTATAGATTCCTTCAAATGATTCTTCATTCAGAAGTTCCAGGTAGTTTTCTTGAGGCTGCTAAGTGGACCAGTGGAGAGAGCACTGGGCCTGAAATGAAGATCTGAGTTCAAATCTAGACTGAAACACTCACTAGATATTTGGTCAGGCCACTCTCCTTGCCTCAGTTTACTCATCTGCGAAATGGGTTATAATCAGAGCACCTGCCCCCTGGGTTGCTGTGAGGATAAGATGAGGTATTTGCAAAGTGCTTTGCAAACCTCCTCCTCCTCCCTTTTTTTTACCCCCTCCCTTTTTCTTTCTCTCCTTCTCTATCTTCATAATATTGTGATGAACAGTGTTTTCAAAAAGCACACCCTGTCCCCCTGCTACCTCCTAGATGGGTGGGCTTGACTTGCTGGGAGAGCCCTGTTCTTTTGGCTGCTCTTCCTCTTTTGTCCTTCCTCTTTTTGTCTGCATGCTGACTGTGTTCTCTCTTGAGCTTCTTTGGAGAGTTGCCTAGATTCAAGTTTTTCCTTCCCACTGCTTATTTCTGCTGTGCAAACCATGGGTTCTGGTCTTTGTTCCACCTAACTTATTCTCTGATTCTTCCTATTTCTTTTTTGAACTGCTCTATAATATCCTATTATACTATCATATTCTCTTGGGATTGTGCAGGATTGGATTTTATTAGACCTTGGTTTAAGTTTCTGCCTTATATTTATTTAGAGAAGTTTGGACTAATTTTGAGATTTTAGTGCTCATCCTTTCTCTTAATTTTAGAGTTTTCTTTGTTATTTTTCTGTCTGTGTTCTAGATTTTAGGCTGACTTTTTTCCTTCTAGAAATCTATGATGGTCGTAACCTTTGCTTCTTTTTCTTTGTTTCTTTTTCCTGTCACTTTCTGACTCTCACCTCCTTTAATGAGGCATCACTGCTTCAGTCTCCTCCCTCAATTACTTTTCATCATCATCTCCTTTCTGTGAGTATCTTATTGGGTATGCAGAATTGACCCCACCTAAATTCTAGTTCTTTATCCTTTATATCTGATGTAACAGTGTATACTGGCCCCTTGCCCCCTTCCTAACCACTCTTTCATTCTCTTACCAAGCTGTCAGTACTTGCTACTCTTTGCAGATTTGGGGGAGAGTATAGTAGACATTCTGGGCAGTCTCTGTAGCCTGGAAGTTTCCTAACCTAGGCAGTCAGAAACTCAGTTTCCCTCCCTTCTCATTCTTCCCCTTCTTGGGGCTGGTCAGAATCAGCATCTGCTGCTTGTTGCAATGGGGCAGGGCCCTGGAAAAGTTTTAGAGCAAGAAGGGAGGGGCTCTTTGGTGTCAGTGACTGTTACCTAGTTGGGCTACTTGCTTTCTTGTCTTGTGGACTCAGTTCTAGAATCATTGTTCTGATTCTAGTGGATATTTATACTTTGGTGTTGCTGACCTTTTGAGAATTAATCAAGACTGGAGAAAAGATCTAATCTTCCAGCCTTTTGATAAAATTGCCTGTAAGTTAGGGACTACTATTTTCAAAGAAATTTGGGTACATGACTATGATAGAAGTTTTTCTGATAACCCCACATTCTGAGATGTCTGAGCTAGATCAAGGTCCCCCCAAGCCATCAGACATAGTTATTCCAGTAGGAAAACTCATTACAGGTCAATGGGTAAAGTTTGGGGGTTTTATTGGACAGTTCATATCTGTGAGTTCCCTGTTCTCACTGGGCTATTGTGAGATGCGCATGCACACAGAATGATGCTCTCTTTATAGCTCTGACAAGCAGGGTATTGACTCACACTAGAAGCAGGAACCCTGTTGGCAGAATGCGTAGCAATAAAGGCTTGTTGAGTCAACTTTTTCTTCTTTGGAAATACAGCCAGTGTTTATAATGCTGTCATCCCAATTGTTACTAATGCAGAAGTGAGCAACAGCCCTGCCAAATGTCATCTGAAGAGAGGTTTTATGTGCTGCTACCAGCTCTCCCGTTTGTTGACTAGACATGTCCTAAGTTATTCCAGTTGATTCTCAAAGCTGCCCTGGAAGGTAGGTGCTCTGATTGTCCGTGCTGTAAAGACCCTGAGTCTGAGAGTGGTTTAAGGTCTGATAAAGAGGTTTAACATCTGATGGGGAGTTTAAAGAAAATGAGTCTGGTAGAGGTTAGGTGGCTTGTCCAGGTTCTCCCACTTAATACCCATGTGAAGCACCATTTAAACTTAGATCTTTGTGACTCCAGGTCCAGACCTCCATCCACGAAGAGTCTAGGTGTCCCTGACAAAGGAGATCAGTAAAACATCCTGCTTGGCCCAGGTGTGGCTGCGCAGGACGCTTGGACACGGCTGTAGCATGAACGGCGCACCTGTACTCTTGGGCTGCCTCCCTCAAGGAAGCCTAAGGAGCCTCTCTCTATGACATCCCGCAGAAAGAGCACAGTAGCTGAACTGCTCACTAGGTGGAGCTATGCTTCGCATCAGCCAATGGTCCTCTCAGAGTTATTTTCGTGCCCTTGGCTTGCCATCCTTTCCTAAAGCCCAACAAAACAAGAAGAGCAGCAGCATCACTGGCCACCAGAGGGCGCAGACCCTTAGCTACGCACCCTCCCTGCTGCCTGGAAGCTGCCTGGCTTCTCAGCGTGTGATGCTGGGCTGCTTCTGATCGTAGGCTGTGGAATGCAATGGATTAGGTTTCCGGGGGATGCGGGGCTCCGCCAAGCGCAGCACGCAGACCCTCCTCCTTCCTGTTGGCCATCGCTGCCCAGCACTCATGCCCCAGACCACGGGCTGCCTTTGGCCACTTAGCTGGAGATGTAGGAAGACGGGCAGGTTCTGCTGTTGGGGAATCTGGAGCTCGGATCGGCTTCTTCCTAGTTCGTCAATGGACCACCAGCCCACGCATCGTCCACACCAGCCTGTACCTCGAGCCTGTAGTCCCGGATGTGCCCATGGCAGCATCACCAGCATGTGCAGTTTCTTTTCCTATGGACAGTTAGGGGGTGGCCCTTTCTGAGCCCAATGTGGGGTTTGCATGGTCCGGAGTCCGGTGGCAATCGGCCCGCCACCTGTTCTGTTTCGTGCAGACCTCACGCTGATGCTCCCGGCCACTCTTTGACCCTGCTCCGGCCCCTGGTACCACTGGGTCTCGTGTCCATTGTCCATGTCTGAGAAGTGTGCCTGAGTCTCTGGCCTCCGGTCTCCCCACTGCAGTCTGGCCTCTACTTAGCTACGAAAGGCATTTTCCCAAAGCCTGGCTACAACTGTCACTTCCCTACCCAATGAACTCTGGTTCTTTATTTCCTCCAGAAAGAAATATAGTCTTGTTTTGAGCCCTTCATAGTTCGGTGCTCTGACCTTTCCAGTATTCTTACACTTTGCCCTCCTCCATGTGTTCCACAATCCAGCAGGACTGGCTTCCTGCTGCTACTTCCCGCCACTCCATCTCTCTTCTCTGAGCCTTTGGGCTGGCCATCTCCCCTGCCTGGAACACTTTTCCTCCTAATCTTTGCCTCAACCCTCCTGGCTTCTTTCAAGATCTAGTTCTGTCTGCTGCAAGAAGGCCCCAGGCCCCCCTCTTACTAAGACCTTCCCTCTGAAATAACCTTCCATTTACTCCATATATGTATTTGGGGGGACGGAGGGTCTTCTGGATGTTGGTTCCCCCAAACTATCAGCTCACTGAGAGCAAGGACCAAATGTTTGTCTTTCTTTGTATCCCCAGTACAGTGCCCTGCACATAATGGATGCTTAATAAATGCTGATCGATAGACTCTCTAAAATCCACGAAATACCATTAGCTAGAACGTCAGCCCAGCAGTGCATGAAGAGACCTCTTCCCTGTGCCTTTCTGGGGCAGTCATGAGCTTGTCAGCCATAGCACCAGCTGTAGGGTTGAACTCTTGGAGGCAGGGGAAGGGGAGAGAGAAGACAGAACCCAAGATGAGGGATGGAAAAAGAAGATAAAGGCAAAGCACCACTAAGATTGGTTAATCATAGAGATCTTTTAGTCGGGTGTATGAATCTTCTCTTTATGATCAAGGTTTAGTGGGTCTGAGTATGGCTTTTGTGTGCTACTGCTCCATGTCTGTGGAACCACCAGGGGGCACAACAAGTTCAGGCTGCTGGATGTATAGGGCAGATGTCAGAGCCTGATTCCAGTCATTCTGCCCTTGGAAGTAGAATTATGAAACACATGAAGGGCTTGGGAGGGCTGGGCTGGGCTTAGTGCTGAGCCTCTCCCCACTGTGGTGCCCAGAGCCACCCTGGCACCATGAACAGAGGGGTGCCAGGACATGCCAAGGACAGGGCAGCCAAGGATGTCTATGAGGATTACGTTTAGACCAGGCAGCTGTGGGCTCTACCAGAAGAGGACACACTTAGAGATGGGGGCCAGTCACACCCAGCTTAAGGCCCTGCCTTTGCAAGGTGGCTCTGCCAGCTCCTCCAGCTCCTCTGAATCTGGAGTCTTCTTGTCTCCAGGCTCCCTGGAGAAGAGAGCTGCTGGTGTCTCCTCTGCTGCTGGTATTGCTGTGTGACTTTTCCTGAAGTCTAACATAACTCTCCTTTCATTTCTCTTTCTCTTTCCCTCCCTCCCTGGTTCCTTCCCTCCCTCTCTTCCTCCCCCTCCTTTTCTTTCTCTACCTCCCCTCCCCCTCCCATCCTGACCTCACAATACTTAGCTTCCTCTCTTGCTGACATGGGAAGAAACACGACTCTCATCGTCTTCAGTAATTGAGCTCCACCCCCACCCCACCCCACCCCCAACACAGAAAATCTGACATTTGTAGTAGATACACTTTCAGGGCCACTTTTTGTAGACACCCTTGACCAAAAAGTAATGAAAAGATGCAGGTCAGGATATAGCTTTCGTTGACTTTGTAACAGTCTCCTGATTGCCTCATATCATATGGAGATTTTGGTGTTCTCTGTGCCCAAGACCTCAGACTGCTTGGCGGAACAGCCCAGAACACAAGATTTTCCTAAAGACCCTCATGATACAGAGGAAGGTTAACACAGAAACATGGAATCACAGTCCGCACTCCCACCACTCCAGATGCCTAAAGGGGGAGAGGCCAGGGACAGGTTGGCCAAGATGGCTTCTGAGGTCCTTCCACTCTAAATACTCTGACTCCAAAGTCAGATCTGGGTGCTAATCCTGCTTCCATCACTACCAGGGTGAACCTCCCTGGGCCTGTTTCCTTAGCTTTAAAATGAGGGGGTGAACTTTGAGGTGCTTCCAGCTCCAAATCTACACTTCCATGATCCCAGCTGGCAGCTGGTAGTACCCCTGCAAAGGAAGTGCTGAGTTCAGATCTGGTCTCTGATATTCCCTACCTTAGTGGCTGCCTCAGTTTCCTCATCTGTCAAGTGAGAATAATAAAAGCACCTACCTCTGAGGGTCGGTGTGAGGATAAGGTAAGATAAGATCTTCAAACAGTCCTTAGCAGAGCTCCTGACACATAGTAGGCTCTTCATAAGTGCTTTTTAAAAACCATAGGAAAGAACACGAATCCCGACCCTTGCCCCTCCTGGAAAGCGCTTTCTCTGCTTCTGAATGACAGAGCCCCTCTTCTCTCCCAGGGCTGCACTCAAACACCGCCCTCTCTGGAATCTCCAAGTTCTGTGCTCCCCTTTTCCTGGAGCCCCGTGTCTGGGTCTCTCCTCGGAGCCCGTCTCTAGTTCTCTTGCTCATACAAGACACAGAGACTTGTCTTTCTTCCCCAGGTGCTCCTTCCCACCTCCCAGGAGAGCCCAAGTCCCTTGAGGGTGGTAGCCCCCCCAGCCCAAACACAGCACCTTGTACCTCTGCAGTGTTTCCAGGACCCTTTGTCTAACTGAAATTGAATTAAATAGAATATCCCCAGGGGAGTTACTGCTCCTCTCCTGCTGAATCCCCGGCAAGGGGAGATAATTAACCCCAGTTAAGAGAGGGCTGAATGCTGTCTGACCACAGCTGGAGGTGCCTGCTGGCCACTGCCATTCACCCAGCTCCTGTCCAGAGAATCCAGCATTCAGCCTGCCAGCATGCTCCCTCCATCTCCTTACTCTGTTTCCTCTGCAAGTGTGATGTGCTCCCTTCTCTTTGCACGTGGTCATAGGACCACAAGCTTGGAGCTGAAAGGGACCTCAAGGGTAATTTACTCTGAGACCTTCTCTCACAAATGAGGAGAGTGAGACTCAGAGAGTTAAAGTGACTTGTTCTTGTTCACTCAGGGAGTAATGGAAGCAGAATTTGAACCCAGATCCCATGACTGCATCCAGATCCATTGGCTTCTCCTGTCTTTCAACTATTGCATCTGCCCAGTAGATTATAAACTGCTTGAGGGCAGGGGCCTTTTCAATTGTGTTTTTGTAGCCCCAGTGCCTGGCACTGAGAGTCTTTAACAAATTATTTTTGTCAGCATTTATGAAGTCTTCATTATGTCCCAGGCATTTGGCCAAGCACTGGGGACACAAAAGAAAGGCAGCCAAACCAAAGCAAACGTCCCTACCTTCAAGGATCTCACATTACAATAAAAGAGACAGATCGTAAACAAGCAAGTGTGTACAAGGTTAAGTCCAAGTGGACAGGAGACCATGTCAGGGAAAAAGTCCCTGGCAATGAGGGGTCTAAGGAATCTAAGAGGTGGTTCTGGGGGGCAACCAGTGCAAAGGCATGGAAGTAGGAGATGTACAAGGAACTTTGTGGGGCAAGATCATAGAGTTTGTGAAGGTAATCTTTAAGAAAACTGGAAAGGAAGGAAGGGGCCAGGTCACAAGGAACTTTGAATGCCAAAGAGGAGGCGATATTTGATCCTGTGGGGAAACTGGGAGCCAGCAAAAGTGACACAATCAGACCTATGCTTTAGGAAGATCACCTTGATAGTTGGGTAGGGAATGGACTGAAGAAAGGAGAGTCTTGAGGCAGGGAGGCTGATAGGAAGGCTAGTCTAGTTGAGATGCAATGAGGGCTGCACCAGGGTGAGAACTATATGAGCGGAGGACAAAGCTCCCATGTAAGAGATATCACAAAGGTAGAAGTGACAAGCTTTAGTGCCAAGTTGGAGATATAGAGTAGGACTGAGTGGTCAAGGCTGATATTAAGCCTGGGTGGCCAGTGGATGGTGATGCCCTTGAGAATAATGACAAAGTTAGAAGGAAAGGAAAATATGGTGGGGAGGAGAAGAGCATGAGTTTAGTTTTGGACATGTTGAATTTCAGACGTCTGCTGGATGTCCAGTTTGAGATGTCCAAGATACAAGAAGTGCTCTGTGGCTACAGCCCAGGAGAGTAACTAGGGCTAGATAGTTAGATCCAGAAATTATCTTCCCAGAGGTGATCACTGGGCCCATGGAGCTGAGGTTCTCACCAAGTGAAATAATATAGGGAGAGAACAGAAGAGGATCCACCACAGAACCTTGGGGGAACAAATGCAGAGAGTTGGTAGCCAGGGCATGGATTAAGAACTGGCAGTTGGGACTGAGAAGAAATGGCAAGACAGATGGGAGAACCAGGAGCAAACCAAGAGGAGAGAGTGTCCAGGAGGGGATGGTTATCAAAGCATCCAACATTGCACAGAAAGAGAACTGAGGAGAGCTTATGAGATCTGGCAGCTATGAAATAAGCAGTAACCCCAGAGAGGGCAGTTTCCTTTAAATAAAGAGGCTGGAAGCCAGACTGCAGAGGGCATGGATGTGAGTGAAGGGAGACAAGTAGAGTCCCTGGGTGTGGATGGTTTCCTGGGGTTTAGCTGAGAAGTGAAGAGATGTAGGATGATAGAGACAGAGATAGTAGTAGAGTAGAGGTCATAGGATCAAGTGGGGTTTTATTTGTTGGGTTTTTGAGAATGATACAAGTGCACTTGTAAGCATTGGGGAAGCAGCCAATGGACATAGAGACTGAAGATAAATGAGAGTGGGGATCATCATGTAGGTGGGTGATCTGTAGAAACAGGAGGTGGCAGATCAAGGGTAAACATAGAGGATTTTGCCTTGGCCAGGAAAAGGGTCGGTCTTCATCTGAGAAGGGAGCACAGGAGGAGTTCCAGGAAACTGCTATCTGAATGAGGTGAGATATAGAGTGGAGAAAGTGGAAGGGAAAGGTCTCTGTAAAGGGTCTTCATTTTTTTTTCTTTTTGGAAAGGCATGAGCCCAAGTCCTCAGCCAAGAGGAGGGGAGGGATGCCATGGGAGGCTGGCCCTGAATAAGTGCTCAGAAAACACTTTGGGAACTCAACTGGACATTTCACAGGAAGTGAATGGAGCTGTCCTCCTCCCTAATGTGTTACAGGGGAAAGGTGGCCATGCTCTCCTTCTTCCCAATGGTGTAACCTTGAGGAATTATCTCCCCTTCTCTGAGCTTCATTTGTAGCCTCTAGAAAATGATAGGGGTAGATGAAAAGATCACTACAACCCTTGGCAGCTCTAAATCTATAATCCTTAGCTGCACAGGTAGTTAGGGGGCACCACACTGTACAGAGTACTAGACCTGGAGTCAGGAAGACTTGAGTTCAAATCTAACCTCAGACACGTCCTAGCTGTGTGACCCTGGGAAGTCATTTTACCTCTGTCTGCTTCAGTTTCCTCACCTATAAGATGGAGTTAATAATAGCAACTACTCCCAGGGTTGTTGTGAGAATAAAAATAAGATAATATTTGTAAGGTCCTTTTCAAAGATTAAATGCATATGTATGTAAAGGCACAGATTGAGGAGAGTGCCCATGTTAGCTGTGACAAATTCTAAGTTTTTGTTCCTGAATTAACAGGGTCAAGAAATTTCACAAATAAGGGAAAGTCAAAATTGTAAGAAAAACAGGCTCTTGGGAAGCATGAAGAATCAAGCGGAAGGTTTAATCCTACCAAGGAAAGTGCTAGTTTCAGAATGTAGCATCAGGCAGATGGTGCAAGAAGATGCCGAGGGAAAGCAAGGGTCTTAGAGCACTGGCCAAAAGAGTCCGGTCCACGAGGACTCAAAGAGAACCTTCCACCGAACATCTCAGTCAACAAATGTTTATGAAAATCATTAAACTGGAAACCAGAAGGGCAAGTAGGTGATCCAGGAAAGAATGCCCAAGAGCAGGAGTGTTGCAGGGCCCAGGCCACTGAGAAAAAGCCATTCTTTCTTTAAATGATGTGATAGGGTTAATCTTCTTGTGAAAAAATCATCAGATTCCTCAAACTCAAAAGCGGCGTTGGCACAGAAGCTCAAACTCTATATGCAGGCTGGGGAGGGGTGGTCTGTTGCAAACTGACCACCAAAGAGTCCCTTGGTGCAGGGCATCTCCATTTCCTTGGTTAGTAACTCATTAAGGGGTACCACAGAGAAGGGGCTTGTTCTGTGCTCCTGCAGTACCACTGAACTGTCCTTGGCATGGTCGCTCCTTGAGTACACAGTGTGTGTCCTGCTTGGTGAAAGTACAGCATTGGACAGCTCAGAGCTGGTGCCAGCAGCTGACAAGGCAAAGATGGCTACTCTCCCACTGCTGTGTCTTCTCCTCCCCCCGGGATGGGGTGCAGTTGTGTCTCCTGCTCACCAGGGCACCAGGCACCAGCTGCAGGCGGCGGCTGGAGAACTGGCCAGAAAAGCCCAGTGATGGCCACAACCTCCAGGAGAAGCAATGCTGGCTTCCTCCCAACGTAGTCACCGGTTTATCCGTCCTGGGCTCTGAAATTCTCTATCATTTCTCTTCCTCTTTTTTCTTCTTTAAATGAAGCTATGTTCATCTTTCTATCCCTGCCTTAAGGTGAAAGATGCCCTTCTTCATTAATGTTAGAGGGGGGAGGCGGTGCTGAGTGGACATGTGATTTTGAATTCCCAGGAAATGTAAGTCAGCCCTTTCCCTGCAATTTATAAATTGAGAGACTGCTCTAGAACCCTGAGAGGGGAAGTCACATGTCAGGAACAGGGCTTGAACCCGGGTCATCACATACTTGAGAATATCTATTGATACTGGTTCTCTTTCTTTTTGATGAAATACTCATTTTCTATGGAGCTGCTTTGGGGTGATGGGCCCTGGGTTGCCTGTATTCCCAGACGGTTATGTTTTGTTGGAATATTTTCCACATCTGCTATGGTTCATTTCACACTTCTGAAAGGGTTGATCCAGATTGACCTCGCATACATGATCATTGCTTTGAGAGTGCTCTTCCCTTCCGCCTTTAGTTTCAGTAATTCTCTGACTGTGTCCATGCACGGTCTTCTGTTTGGTGTGCCCAATGGGGCAGAAATCAAGGCATTCATGGCCATGGCCATTGGATTCAAGCCCAAAGCCTCCGGCTTCTACCTTCTTTGACATATGTTAAGAAACTTACTTTTATCAAGTCGAAATGATGTTTTGCTATCACTCAAGACAGATTCTGTGGGATGAAAGAATTGTGACATGTTTTTCTCAGGAGAACTGTACGGTTTGCTGTCATCATGTACACCAAGTTATTAATAAGACACTCATCCTCCTCTTGTTAGAATGTGAAATGCCATATGTAGTTCTGTTTAGGAGGGGTAACGATAGATGTAAGAGAAGCAGAACCATAATGGACTTAAAATGTCTCCTTGAAAAATGCCATATTTTGCATGAATTCTTCCTGACAACATTGGGTAAGCGGTCTGCTTTAAATAGCAGTTTTCTAAGTGAGCATCAAATATTCTAGTGTTCTCACTATATTTTAAGTATGTGAATAAGTCATGAATGTGGGACTGAGTCAAAGGCTTTGTGATAGTCAGTAAAGGCAGTGTGGTTGCTGTGGCGCTTGGTTTGTTTAATCATTACAGAATAGCAAACAAGCTGCTTTTTATACTCCTGAGACTTTTGGGCTCACCCTTTTTTCTTAGCAGCCCATATATTATTTTATTTTCTTATCTGTGTTTATAGAGGGGTTTTTTTATTTTAACCTCCTAATGCATTATAATAAAGTACATAAACACATAACTTGGAAGGATCCTTGGTGTTGTTTTTGGTGATAAATCTGTGATACTTTTTGTTAAGATGAAATAAATTGCATCTGAGAGGAGGCTGCAAAGATGCTTTGCTGGTTTTTTCTGAAGCATTTGAGTCAATGATGACGTATCTCATTTGGCTAGAGATGCAGAGATGCTGAAATGCAGAATTTCAGTCGGTCCCATACCTCTGTGGCATAGCTGGGCTGTCACTCATTATGTTAGTGGTGCATGAGCTTTGGGGTTTTCTTTGCCTACTTGCCTTTTTATTGGGTTGAGTTTCCTCTGACCACATAAACCACCTGAAATCTTTGAATGCTCTTTTGGAGTCTCCTCTCAGCTCTGATTTCTTTATGTTTTAAGCCTCTGGAGTCAAGTTGGAATGGCCTGAACCATTTGCTTCCAGGTGCTTCCTGTGACTCTCAGACTATGCATTTTTTTGGTCTGCTTTTGTTTGCCAGATTCAGCTCTTCAGGTTTCTTTTTGTTGTCTTTAATTGCCCAAAAGGACATTCAAGACTTCTGTGGTATATTCCAGCCAGATGCTGGCATTATCTTCCAGGGTCTTCTACAGAGCCTCAACAGCACTTTCAAGTCGCCTCAGCCAGGGTACCATTCAACATCTGCCCTTGTGGATGGTCCTCATGATGGAAATCACAAGGTTCAGATTCTTTGAATTTTTCTGTTTAGAAGAGTTGGTGTGCTTGTTGGATTCATGCTGTCCAACTCAAGGAGGGCTTTTTGGAATTCCAGTCCAAGTATGTCCATCTCCTTTTCAAAATCATCTGAAATATATTTACTGTTCTTCTCCATTGGTTTCATAATTGGCTACAGCTTTTGAAGTTTATCATAACTGAAAATTTTCAGGGGTCTCTAGCTCCTTAATTTTTTCCTCTTCAGATTTCAGCAACTGCTTGAGCTCGTCTCTAATTTCATAGACTCCTGCCTTAGGTTAATGACGTTGTATCTAATGATTGCTCTACATGGCTTGGCAGTGCATTGTTGCATGACTTGGAGCTGAGCGCCCTGTTGGCATGAGGGAGTGGGAAGGCCTTGCTCATAATGGCTAAGGTGTTTGTAATCTGGGCACAGGAGATGAGTCATACCACCGGTCCATTACATGAATCCTCTTGGTTTGCCCAAGTTAGTGATTGGCATGGAAGCATTGGGTCATTGTCTCAAAGCCAGCAGGATCCTTAGAAGTCATCTAATTCAACCCCCCATTTTGCAGATGAGGAAACTGAGGACCAGAGAATCTAAGTCACTCATGAGAACTGATTGAATTCAAGTCCCTCTTTTCAGAGGCAAGGAACTGAGGCCCACAGGAGTTAAGTTACTCACCCAAGGTCACACGGGTAACATGCATTGGGGTCAAGATTTGGACTCTGGTCTTCAGACTGCTGAGCCAGCGGTGTTTGTGGTGTTCATACCTGGCATTTGTGTTCTGCTGTGGCTTTTCTTACCTTCTTGTTGTAGCAGAGCACGAAAGAGCACCGCTTTCTCCCTGCCCTCCATGTCAAGCTGATCGTTACAGTGGTGCCAAGTAGAGTGAGGGTGGAACCCATGGCTCCCCCTTCTCTGGCTTTTAGGAACAGTTTCAGGCTGAAGGGGGATATGGATCCAGTCACCAGTGCCCAGTTTACCAACACTCCAGGGCCCTCAGCAGGCCTTGATGGGAACCATGGCAGATTCAGGGTATATGACATCCCCAACATTCTCCAGCCTGGCAGGCATTGCCCTGCGTTGCCATTCCTTCCTGCTCCCCTCTCCCACCCCGTCCTTCCCACACACAACGAGCTGGGTTCTGAAGGAGTTGTTATAATAGGAATCTTGTTTCCATCTTTTTCAATGGAGTTAGGAAGAATTTTCCTCAGACAAGGAAAAATTGCTATTGTTGTTCTTTTAACCGTCACCTTCTTTACCCACCCTAAATGCAACCTTGTCACGGCTTCTTACTTACTGAGCCCATACAAAACCCTTCATGACTTTTCCCTAGAATTGAATAAAGCACAGAACAGCCAGGGGCCAGTGTTTTGTAATACATTTTTTTTAATCTGCTTAGATTTAACCAAAAAGTCCTAGACATTCCCAAAGGCCTTCCCTATCCCTGTCACCTGCCAAACCAACTCATCTCCACAGAAGCAGCTTCAGAAAAGTCAATGGTGGGAACAATCACCCCAGATTCTCAAGTGGGAGAGGGGCTCAGCTAGGCCAGCAAAGTGTCATTGGGCATAGAGGGAGAGAGGTCCCTGAAATGACTTACTGATCTGGTTTAGAGAATGTCTTTACCTTAATGGGCTCAGTTTAGTAAGGCCATAGGAGAGGGAGCTTAGGGAAGAATTCATTAGTTCCAGACCTGTAAACTGGATACACAGCCTATTGGCAGAGTAAGCCATCCTCCCCTTTTATCTGCCATTCAGTCTTCTGTGCCCTAACACTGTTGGGGACCAGAATTCCTAAGGTCATTTGGGGGCAGGGAGGAGATTCATCTAAGCCCTCACTGCCAGGTATATATAGTGAGGAGTGGGATATACCTTGTCACACCTAACAGCCTCCAGTGCCATTCCCGGCCCCTTGAAGAAGTCTGCTTAAAGAACTTTCCTTCAATAAACCTTTACTAGGTACAAGATGTACCTATGTGGGATACAGGGATTTGACTGTATGGAGCTTCGTTTACTTTCCTGACTTCACCTGACAAGCATTTCTCTGTATTTATGGGGAATAGCTTGAGCAACAGATACCAACCCGGACCACAGCTGAATGCCAGGTAACAGAGCTGCCTAGAAGTCAGGTAGCAGGCACACGAGGGTCTACTAGCTTAGAGGAGTGATAGCCTTGTGCATCATAGTCCCCTCCCCCTTAAAATGAAAACAAGATTGAAATGACTCTCCTGGCAGTTTTCCTCACCCCCTATTCTCACCTTTCCATAGGATATCAATATGTCTACCAAAGGTGATAGCATTTGCATTGTTTGCATTTATTTCTTTTGTCTGTATTGTCTGTTTTCATTGCAATTTATTTCTCTTTTCTTCCTCCCTCCCTTCCTTCTCTCCCTCCTTTTCTCTCTCTCTCTCTCTCTCTCTCTCTCTCTCTCTCTCTTTCTCTCTTTGAATAAGGATACAAAAAGTCTAAGACTGAGATGGATAGAGTGGAGTTGCCATGAAGTTAGATCTTGAAGGAGGATCTTGAGCAGTTTAGACACCTACTACCCTTAACAAGCACCTCCAGCCACTGATGATCTTGCCTAGATTTATTCCTCGATGTTTGGCATATTATTAACCCCACATTTTCTCCCAATCCCAGTGATTGTGAAACTCCAAGTGCCATTATGCAAATCATATTCCCCATTTCTCACTATCATTCCCTTCTTCCCTTTCTTCATAACCCAAGGGAACTAGGGTTCAAATCTAAACCTACCCATCCTTTCTGCTATGTGCTCTAGATTGCTTGTTCCATAATTAACAAACTTGCTTTCACCTTAAACCTTTTTCCTTTTGCACTCCCTCCATCTTTCAGTTTTCACTGAGCCCTGACTACCTCCTGACAATGTTGCATCTTTGGCCACCCTGTCTGGCACCAATTAGATATTCATTCATACCCCTGACTCACTACTTGAGATAAGAGAGTTCAAACACTCCTTACCATCCATTTCCACTTGCAGATTTTTACTCTCCTACCATTACCCAGTAAACTGTATTTCTTAGAGGTCTATTCAATCCAGATTTATCACAGTCAATATTTTAGGGGCTGGATGGCTAGGTGGCACAGTGAATAGAACACTGGCCCTGGAGTCAGGAGGACCTGAGTTCAAATGCAGCCTCAGAAAATTAACACAACTAGCTGTGTGATCTTGGGCAAGTCATTTAACCCCAACTGCCCTTCCTTTCCACCTCCAAAAAGGAAAAAAAATGTCCAGCACCTTCCAAGACATTCTCTCTCCTTCTTCAGTGTTCAGTGCCTGCCCCCCCACAGTCTATCTTGCCTTCATACTAGGGAACTTCAACATACAGAATGATGGTCCAATATTCAAACTTCCTCTTTCCTGAATCCACTCATTGCCCATGAGCTGCTCTCCACGTTACTCCACATGTTCTTGATGTTGTGTCCATGCACATGTTCTACTTCCACACTCCATGATGACTCTGAAAGCCCTCTATTGATCATGACCTTGTGTTCTTCCATCTTTCTTTCTGCTCTATAACCCTCAACCATGAATGTTATCCTCAGCGTGACCACCAGCTCTTCCATCCCTAATTATTTCCCAGGTCATTCTTTGCTAAGTATACTGTCTTCCTTTCTCTATCTTGACCTTCTGGCAATTCAGTTCAGATTCAAGAGTTCTAGACTCTAGTCCCTTGCCCCATATGCTGTCACCAATCAAGCCCAATCCTGATCTTGGATTATTCCCACCATTCATTGCTTTGACTTCTATTCATGTAATGTCGAATAAAGCTGTAGAAAAATCACAAACTTGGCTGGGTCCACAACAAATTTATGTTATCTAATTTCAACTTAGGTCGCAACTGTGGTGAGGTAATCTTCTCATACTTTATAACAAATTTAATATCCCCCTCAGCATAGTAGTTTTTCTATCTCTTTTTTTGTTGCTTTTGGACAGGGGAAGGCAAAGCAATTGGGGTTAAGTGACTTGCCAAGGTCACACAGCTAGTAAGTATTAAGTGTCTGAGGCCAGATTTGAACTCAGCTCCTCCTGACTCCAGGGCCAGTGATCTATTCATGGCACCACCTAGCCATCCCTTCTATCTCTTTTCTTTTTTAAAAATTAACTTTTATGTTTATTTTTAGTTTACATCATTTCCACAAGATTTTGAGTTGCAAATTTTTTCCCCATCTTTCCCCTACCCACCAACCCCAAACAGTGATCTCACTGTATAGACCCTCCCCCAATCTGCTCTCTCCTAAATCCTCCCCCATCACCCCTCTGACTTTCCAGTAGGGCAAGATGGATCTCCCTACCTCAGTGCCTGTATATCTTATTTCCCATTTGCATGTAAATAATGATGATGATGATGATGATGATGATGATGATGATAATGATAATGATAATACTTTTTGAATATTTGATTTTAAAACTTTGAATTCCAGATTCTTTTCCTTCCTCCCTCATCACCCACCGTTACTGGGAAGATAAGCAATTCAATATAGACTGTACATGTGTAGTTACACAAAACATTTCCATAGTGGATATATTGTGAAAGACTGACTATATTTCCCTCCTTCCTATCCTGCTCCCCACTTGTTCTGTTCTCTACTTTGTCCCTTTACAAAAGTGTGTGTTTCTAACTACCCGGCCCCCAACCTGCCCTCCCCTCCATCATCCCACCTCTCATTCCCTTCCCCCTTACTCTCCTGTAGGGCAAGATACCCAATGTAGTGTGTAAGTCTGTCCCTCCCTAAGTCAAATTCAATGACAGTAAGGTTGACCCATTCCCTTTTGCCTTCCTGTTCTTCCCCTCCATTGTAACAGTTATCTCTTTCCTCTTCTATATGAGATAATTTACCCCATTCTGTCTCTCCCTATTTCTTCTCATTATATTCCTCTCTCACTTCTCAATTTCACCATTTAAATAGCATCCCTTCCTTTTCTTTTTTTTAATTTAGTTTTTATTTGTTTTCTTGTTTACATTATTCATTTTCATTACATTTTTTGAATTACACATTTTCTCCCCGTCTTGCTCCTGCCCCAACCCCATAACAGCAATCCCACTGTAAAGCCCCTCCCCTGCTCTGCTCTCCTATTTTCTGGTAGGGCAGGAGGGCTCTCCCTATCCCAGCCCCTGTA